>CM060732.1:32710172-33168552 GCA_030704615.1 Takakia lepidozioides | reverse complement strand
GGCGAAAAAAAGGGGGCGTTAAGACCAAAATGACCAAGGTGACAGACGGATCGATGATGAGGAAGACCGAACTGCATCAGACGAATTTCCTGGACTTCCTCCTCCTCCTCTTCCTCCTCCCCTTCCACGTCCTCTTCTGCGTTGTTGGGATCCTCAGTCGGAGGCAGACGCTGTAGGCCTGCCAAATTGAAATCGTACAAGGCCGTATCCCCCTCAAATGAGAACACAAATCGGTTGGACATCCTTCCCGCCCACATACAGGCACCTGCGAATTCATATGACACAACCACAGCCAAAGTCAAGAATGACTCGCTTCCTCGCGCAAGCAAACAAAGACAATCGGAAACGGTGTCAATTTCGGTGCCGCAATCACTTAACGCTCTCACATGTATTAGCAGTGACGTCGAGGACCCTACCTTCAACATCCGTACATGTTTCCATGAGCGTCTAGATGAATGCAGGACTCCTGGTCCTGCCATACCTCCAAGGCTTGCCCGACAAATCACAAAGCATGTCCTTCTCTCCCACATGGTTGAACAGGACGTTATACTCCAGTGGATCAACTGTGGAATCAACAAGTCTGCTTGCTTGACGTAATTTGAATTTCGAATGTTCCTTCACGAGGCAGAATGCCTAAAAAGACAAGAGTCTGCAAAGAAGGAAATGAGAACGTGAGAGGTGGCCTACACGTACATGGGCAATTTCGGCACAGAAATTGGCAGAACAGAGGAGAACCGCAACATACATTCTGACCATCATTGAGAAGACCCTGCGTGTTGATGCAAGTCCAGATCTTTTTCTGGATGGGTGCTGCACTTCTCCCCGTCCATACTTTGATATCATTCTCAGTGACTTCTCCATCGGCTGCTAGCACAACAACACAGCCGTCGTCGTCCAACATGTTGGCTGTGAACCCGAATGTGTGGCTCCAGTATCTTTCATCGTACTTGTTCCACCAGGGTAGTGAGCCCAGTATCTCCTGCCCATCCGGGATATCCACAAGGATCATGTCGATGGAGGCTTTCACCACCCTGCCCCCGACTGTGCTCTTTTTGCCGTGGCTCATCGCCACAAAATACTCCATCATCTTTGTGTAGCCGGGAGTGTCCCCTTCCCCTGGTGGGCCTCGATCGCCTTCCTCAATCTCGTTTTCTCCAGCCTTCTGGTCAGAGCAGTTAGGAAATTTTCATTAACACACTCCACAATTGTGGGTGTTTTGAGGACTTCCGTGCCCGCAATGTGCACCGCACAATAGGGTCTGCCAGGTGCATCCTTGTATAGTGATCTCTTCGCAGCCAAACCCCCGGAGCGCTAGCCCTTGTGAATTTTCGGACGAGGTGTGGCCCCCTGGGTTTTATCCTGCTGGAAATCGTCGTCGGAATCCTTGTCATCTGGCTGACTATGTTGCTGCTTCTTCTTCTTGGGTGTGGGGGTCTTCGTCTCTTGCCTCTATTTGCACGTTCTTTTCTTCTTGTCCTTGGGCTGCTCAGCTGCCTGCTTCTCCATCTGCTCCTTCACCAACGCTGCCGCCTTGGCTGACTTTCTCAGTGCTTTCTGCTTTGCTGCCTCCTCTGCTTTCAGTCTTTTCGCATCCTCTGGTTGGGGATCCGATTGCGCCTTCATAGCCCGGGCATTCGCTTCCTTCTTCAAGTTAACCTCAGAGAGGTCAACCGGTCCTACTTGGGAGATCCACATACCACGGACAGTCTACCAAATGCTCGGCATGCCACTCCTTTGCCATTGCTTCTGTGTACATCGTACCACGACCTCCAGGTGTCCTCCACGCCAGGAAGAATGGTGGAACCCTTTGAATGGCTCCGGACGGAATGAGTGCAAAGTTTATGTACCTGCAATCACGAGGCAGTTCAACAAAAATCATTCTACTGATGCATCATGCAAGAGGAAGTTCTCAATGCATAAGGTATTTCGGCACCGAAATACGCAGTGGACCGTGCCCCAATTACCCAGCACTCACATCTTGCAGAGGTATATTTTGGCGCCGCAATACCCACCGCTGCTTAGCTAAATCCTCAAAACTGCAAATAGGGGGATGCATTGGCAGCAGATTACCTAAACAGGACACGCATTGCCGCTTTGTCAACACCCTCCTGCTCTTCGATGTATACGCTGCGTCTTGCCTTTGCAATTTCTCTGAAAAACAGGTTTGCGAAGCGCCCCCCTCGCCAGGACTGCACGTAGTTCTCCATTGTCTCCAGTTTCGTCCAGTCGATCTGTAACTTGAAAGTGGTGGTGTTGCAATCCAATTGCTCCAGGGCGTGGGTCAGTACCTGCAGCAGTGCAGGTTTCCAAAACATTCATGAATTTGAAATTGCGATGATGTCCAACACACAGAAGAGGAGGAAATTATACCTAATGCCACCAAGTCATCACATTGAGCCAGTCGTTCATTTTGTCGTCTGTTGGCTCGATGGGAAAGTGGTACAGTAGCTTCGTGTTTGTATGGCCGTTCCAGATTCGTAGCCACCTCGTCTGCATGGCCTAACATCGGTCAGACATAAGAACCTCATCATGAGAATCGCGAGAAAACACAAAACAAGAACAAACACACGCTAACCTTCTCCGCCGGCTCAACACAGGACACTGCGATGTGATGAAGTTTCTTCATGGACATTTCCGGTTTCATGGGTCTGGAGTAATGCAGTCCTATCTCCGCCAGGAACTCGGCACCAAGACCAGGGTCAGCGATTGCAACTTGCTTCACAAGTTTGGACCTGTACTTGGTCCGTGATTGCCTCCCTGCCTGCACAATGTGACTCTCTATCGACGCGTCCGCCTTGTTGGGGGCATCACTCTCAAAGAACTGCCTTTTGGCATAGGCCAAGTCATCCCTGATGTTCGTCAGCATTCCCATACCCAGCGGATACAGTCAGGCCACTGATCCCTACAACAAATAGCAATAAATCGGGAAATTTGAGATGAACCTCACCGAATAGAGGATCTCCACCATGGCGTCCAGTGTTGGTCGGTACCAGGTGCGATCCGCTTTCACAAGGGACTTCATGTACAGCTCAGGATCGAGGGATTTTTGGAAGTCCGTCTGCGGTGCTGTGCCCACTTCTTGCACTATGTAGAGCGTATGTGCCAGATGAGTTTCCACGAAGGCCCTCTCTGCTACCCTGCCATGGAGAAAAAATAAAGGAACAACATGAAAATATGATACAAAAATAACCAGATTTCGGCACAGCAATCCAATTTCCAGTTCATAGAGTGCATGACAGTCAAGAACATTGTCTATTTCGGCGCCGCAATAGGCAGTACACAAGGATGTAGTTGTATACTTACAGATTTATATCCGCCATGGTACCCTTCAATAGTCCTCTGTCCCTGACGTCCACCTTCACGACAATGCAGTCCACCATGTAATGCCAATTGATGTCTTGCGGATGCATTTTCAGCAATGTACTCTATCCAGGCAAGCATCCAGTGGTTCCCGTCCCAAACGAAAAACATCTTCCCTGCCATGTGTGCGAATGTGGGATTAGTCTTCAGAGAGGCTTCAAACTTGGCATTTACAGTGTGCCATTGGGGGCTCCAATTCTGAAGCTCCTCTGCAGTGGGGCCCTTTGTGACACCCTGGTCATTCTCAATGGAAACGTAGAATGCTGTCGACCCCCATCTGTACCCCTCTCTAAAGTTGTGCTTCAGTCGATCGATGTCCCCTGGCAGTGCTTGCTTTACAACTGGAAGGCTAACCATGCGACACAAAGGAACTTTAAGGTTCTCCGGATACACCATGGAGCCCAAAACGCGGCCTATGTTGCTATGAGTCTCTGCCAGCAACCTGTTTGCTGCTATGTTCATGTCTCGTGCGCTCATGAGCATACCCGCCACCAGTTTCTTACTTCTATCACCTCTCTCACTTCCCTCACCCCTCTCACCAGCCTGTCTACTATCCTGGAGGTTTTGCTCCTCCGCAAGCTCCAGCAGGTTCTGATCTCCTGGGAAGTCATCAAGTCGCACCACATTGTCGTCCTCTGCTTCTGTCAGCTGAATGGGCCGCCCTTCTGTAGATCCGAGTCCGACATCTCCAGCGGCCTCCACCGCATCCGTGTTTTCTGAAACTGCCTGCAAACCCAATATCTCCGCTTCCAGTCTCCCAAGTGGTTTTACTGGCGAAGCCATGGGCTCCTTTTGCTTCCTCGGCTTCCGGACTCTAGATGGGCTTTTCTGAGGCGATTTCTGAGGTGTTCTCTGAGGAGTTGCCTACCTCGATGCACTTCCACCTTGCGAGCGCAGCTCCCGGGCAGGAGCATCCAAAGTTGACTGTGTTGGCTCGCTCCCCTGCGATCCCTCCCCAGCTCCCATGTCAAACAAACAGGAAAACATGACTGCAACTCACTTTGGCCCCTTCGTATAAGGGAGTTTTGGCTTCTTTTTCCATGTCATTCAAAGAGTCTGTGTCCTTATCTACCATCTCATGCATTAAGAGGTCCTCCATTGCTGCCACATCCTCATGCATAATTCCATTGTCATTGTTGTCCTCATCATCAGAGACCGCCATTTCAGACGAGGTCGGGTCCCTTTGACATGCACCCCCCTCCGAAGGAACAAAATCCTGGTTCATGACAAGATCATGTGAACTTCATGAATTAACGCCGTGGGGTTGTGGCCGGCATCCTAAGATGCCAAAAACAACCATGTCATTATCAGTTTCCATACGTGGCGTTGTTCATTATCATACGAGATAAAACCCAAAGTACACATTATACACATGAGGGGAATACATACATATTGCTTCACCACATGAAGGAGACATTATATAATTCAAAATACCCAAATTCACATATAACGTCCATCCAAACTCCCTTGCATATAGCATGAAAATTGCATCCAAATACACATCAATGCCTATGTATATAAATACACGGTGGAGGAACCCACCTCAATGTACAAAATGTCTTCCTACGTCCATCTACACATGATGAAACTCGGCTAACGCCTAAAGTCATACTCTGCAAACAACTCCTCTCCAGCCCTATTGGTCCTCCTCGCACATGTCATCACAAAAATGGTGATGTTAGGGTCCAATCTACTATCCCCATCACGAATGGGGATGTCAGGATACTCTGTAAGGAGGGAAGATTGAAAGAGGCGCTGCACATTCTGGAAAAGGAGGCGTTTTGATCCCAAAACACGTTGGCGGTGTGAACTATTGAACCGGTAACTGAACTATTGATGAGCCTAGCCACGTTGCCATACACATCGGGGTTTTCGTCACAATAAATATGGGCTTTGCGGCCCAAATTTCTCCCCCTTACATCATTGTCGTTCACAACAAGGATGTAAGGATGGATCAAGGACCCAAGGCCGTGTGTCTGCAATAATTGCCACTCCCGGTGGGTGTACCTCGGCCCAAAATAGGAGAACAAATCCACAGAATTCTCTCCTCTCCCCAAAACTACATCCTCCATAAAAAAAAGTCCGAGACCTATACTAGGGTCTATTGCCTCCATCACGCAATACATGCGACCCCAAAAAAGAAAGGGCTCACCCTCGGGAATCGGAACTGGACAAGGCACAAGACATTGGTAGAAATGGGGTTGGACTCCCATCGTGAATAGCTCCCTAGCACCACGATGACGTATGGTGCCGTCATCGGGCCGGCAAAGGCGCGGACCAACCGTGCGAAACAACTTTGGTCCACCTCTCCTAGGGGGCGGCGCCCGTCCATCACTTCGGGGGCCCTTCTCCCGGAGTGGGAACCTAGTGATCCATCGGTCCCAGTCATACACAGTCCCCAAAGGTGGTGGGATCCATCGGGGTTATGCCGGAGGACCCGGATACGGACTCGGTGGCGGTTGTGGTCTCGGCAATGGATGGGAAGGGACACGTAGGTTGGTATGAGGGATCTCAGAAAGACCCATTTCCTTTGCCATTCACAGAGGCTGTACTAGATACCGTGGCAGCTGAAGAAAACCAAGGGAAAACTGCCTTTATTACTGATTGGGGAGCTTATGCTTACAAAGTCATGCACATTTTGGACTTTGTAATGCACCAACTACATTCCAAAAAGTAATCAGTGAGTTATTCCATGAGTATTTGGATTACTTCATGCAGGTGTTCCTAGATGACTTCAGTCTGTATAACTCTAAGAATGAGCATTTGCAGAAGCTGGAGTTATGCTTAGCCAGGTGCAGAATGAGAGGCCTGGGATTGAATCCAGAAAAATGTACTTTCTATGTGAACTCATGAGTGCTTTTGGGACACATTGTGTGTCAGAAAGGACTACTTGTGGACCCTAGGAAGACAGAGGCTATTAAAGCATCTCCACCACCTACTAATGTTAAAGCCCTGAGGAGATTCCTTGGACAAACCAGTTACTATAGAAGGTTTGTCCGACGATATGCACAGAAGGCTGCACCATTAAGTAAACTCTTGAAGAAAGATGCAGTGTGTGCATGGACAGCTAAATTCCAACGGACCTTTGAGGATCTTACATTGTCAGTAACAACTACACCTGTGCTGATTAACCTCCATTGGCATATGATATTTCATGTGCATTATGATGCTTCTGGAGAAGCATTGGGAGCTGTGTTAGCTCAAAACATTACAGAAAATATAGATTCACATGTTTATTATACTAGCAGGTTATTGAACAGTGCTGAAAGAATTTATAGCACCACTGAAAGGGAAGCTTTGGCAATGATTTATTTAGTCAAGAAGTTCAGGCATTATCTGTTGGGAAGGAAGTTTGTGTTCGATGTGGATCATCAGGCTTTGCTTTATTTGGTGAGTTCACAAGCCTTTGATAAGTGGAAGAATAGCAAGATGGCTAATAATACTGCATGAGTTTGAATTCGAAGTTGTTTACAAACCTGGTCGGTTGCATTTGGTGGCAGATCACTTATCATGTTTTCTAAACAGGAGAACCCGCCATAGGTGTGGACGATCAACTACCTGATGCTAATTTATTTGCAGTAGAGGTAGGGGCTGATGATTGGCTGGATTGGCAGTGGCCAATCAAATACTATTTGACTCAAATGTCAACCTAGTTACGGAAAGAAGCAGAGAAGGAGGATTTATAAGGCTTTGCCATACACTATGATATGAGGGAAACTTTACAAGTTAGGACCAGATGGTGTACTAAAGAGATGCTTGTACCATCATGAGGTCAGTAAAATTTTAGAAGAGACTCATATATAGAGGAGTGGCTGGAGGACACTTTGGAGAAGAGACTACCAGTAGGAAGACTTTATTTGGAGGATACTGGTGGCCTACATTATTCAAAGATGTACACAACTTTTGCAAAAGCTGTGATGAATACCAAAAATTAGGACCATTGCAGAGATCACGCAAGATGGCGTTACATCCTACAATGCCTACTGAACCAATCCAGAAATGGGGATTGGACTTTGTTGGGCTGGAATCAATCCACCAGCCCGGGGAAGTCACTCCCTATCACTTGTATAGGGCACGTGAGATAAATGGGTATGTTGTAGGGGGGTATTACTTTTACTTTGGGTATTTTTTAGTACCCTATAATTACATAATTTTGTAGTATGGTGAATTTTTGGCATGCTATTTTAATTATAATTTTTTGTTTCAAACAAATATTAGACACCATATATTAATAAAAAAGAATTTTATTTTTACAAGACAAATGAATTTATTATTTGGTTGAAATAAATTCATTTAAAGCATTCGCATCATCAGCATTCAAAGTATAGACATTTTGCGCTCTATCGAAAGTCATAGTGAATGAACTAATAATTGAGTCTACATCTACCCACTTGTTGTCGGTATGATCATATTTGAATTTAAATTGTCCTCTAGATTTTAGTAGTTTAATAACACCATAACTGGTATGGTTGATCTATTTAGGAGATCAATAGGCTGTCGTCCCCCACATGCTCCCTGCGTTCCTTCTCATTTTTTGAATCCTACCTATCCACCATTTCCCCCATCTACACCAGTAGCTATATTAGATGTTGGCACACCTTATTTTTGGAATTTTTCATAGGTATTATCTCAACCCTATAGTTTTTTTTTTAAATCATTATTTTAGATCTTATATCAATTTAAATTCCTTGATCACAATATAATGTACCATTTATTACTTTTAAATGTTACCAACAGTCAATAGCTCAGTTGGTTAGTGCATTGAGTGCCACCAAGATGATTCTGGGGTCAAATCCTGCTACTTGACGGGTGTGGTATACTCTTTGGGCGGTGTCCCATTTCTTAGCCTCCATGGCACGATTACTGTGAAAGAGGTTATTTTCTCCTCTCACTATCAAGGGCCTGATTTCTGAGCTGTCAGCTCCCAGGTGTTTCCCTTTAATTTTTTTAATATATATATTTTTTCTAATTTTTATTTTTTCTGAATAAATTGCACCCTATATTTTTTTGCACGTCGGTTGGAAATTTTTGGAAGTGACTTCCCCGGGTCCACCAGCAATGAATACACAGAACAAGTATATAATCATAGCAACTGATTATACTACTAAGTGGGTTGAAGCTAAGGCTCTGAGAGATAACACAACTAAATCTACAACAAAGTTTCTTTATGAGAACATCATCTCGAGATTTGGCTGCCCCTTAGAGTTTATCAGTGATCAAGGAAGTCACTTTATCAATGAAACAATTGAGTTGTTGACCAAGGAATTCATGATTGTGCATAGGAAGAGCACGACCTATTACCCTAAGGGTAATGGACAAGCGGAGGCCACCAATAAGATACTGTGCACAATTAGTTGCAGCATCTCTGCTCTGCACGGGATCTTCTTCCGGCACCAGTTCGAGCATGTATCCCACCATTTGAGTAGCTAATTGCTCAAGGCCTCGACCATCTTCATGGGACCATTTTCGAGCGCGTGCAACGTAATTTTTTTTCCCTGCATGCTCTCAAAGTGCTTCTTCCGATTTGCATTGGGTCCGACTTCTATCATGTGTAGGACCTGAGCAGGAACCACACTGGGCACGACAATGGCTCTTGTAGCTCAGGCCAAGGAGCGCGACTACAGAGATCGTCACCCCACCGACGGATTTCTTCCATTGGCGGTCGAGATATTTGGCTCATTGCATAGGCACTTCGACGATTTCCTTCAGACATATGCACATCATGCAACGCAGAGCAGGTCCACTGGCATTCTGTATGCCTCTGTCCTTGTGACATACTATCGACAACATGTTTCAGTTGCACTACAGAGAGCACAAGCCATGATATCTATTTTATATCAGGCTGATGTGGCTTGCTCCGGATCATCTCATCTTCCGCCTATGCCTGACACTTTGTCTGATATCCTCCAGGCTGTTGGCTGGGAGGGTCGTTGTGGTTGAGTAGTTTACTATAGCTTATGTTTCCTCATATTTCTCGTTCCTCCCCATCTTTTGGGATTTTTTCTTTGTTTTTTTGTAGGGAAACACCTGGGAGCGATGGCTCACAAATCCGGCCCCTTGATATTGAGAGGAGAAAATAACCTCTTTCACAATAACCTCGCCGTGAAGGCTTTCCGATGCGACACTTGGGCCGGGAAGGGGGAGAAGAGCGGGAACTTCTCATCCTACGTATGTTCACCAATGTATATGTTGTAAATAAAGTCTTAGAGGGTTTCATCATCCGGAACCCATTTTCGTTTTCCTTTGGAAGACCCAACTGAAGTCTCAAATAGAGCCTGCTAAGGGTTCTGCCGCACCTGCCGGGTTAATTAACCAAAACGGCAAAATATTTGACCAACGGGTTTGGTACCCGACCGGTGATGTAGCCCGTGTCATGCCGTAGTGAGCAAGTTGAGAGCTGGTTGCGATGACTGAAGCGGTTTGATTTATTGCCAGCAGCTGCACTCACCAGTGTGGTTAGGGGATTTTCAAAAAGATGACAAAGGAAGAGCTCTTCATGTTTCTAGGCAATATCATGATGGCGTTGCAACAAATTATTATGCTGCTACAGAAGATTTTGAAACCGAGGAAAAGGAGGAGGCTCAATTTCGATACCTTTAAAGAAGAAAGGGAATTCCGAATGGTTCAGGAAGAAGATCATGGAAGCGATGACGAAAGTATGTCCAAGGTAGTCTTGAATTACAGAGAGACAGGTACTATCGCTGATTCTGCTGTGATTTTGAGGTGTTTGAAATGTGGATAGTATGTGAAGCCCAGGAGTGTCGATTGGTTTTACAATTACTTGATGGGAAGGTATGATGATGCAAGATGGTTGGAAATAATGCGAATGACAACACGCACATTCACTTTTATCATGGAGGCCTTGCGACCACACTACACGAAGCAGATTACCAATTTTAAGTTACATGTTTGTGTGGAGTTGAAGGTAGCAACATGTATCTATAAATTGGTGACAGGTTGCACTATGGTGCAAACAAGCGAAATGTTTAGCATTGGCAAGTCTACAATGTACGACATTTTGAGGGAGGTTGTTCCAGCAATAAACAAAGTTTTTGAGAATGTCGTTGTGTGGCCAACTGGGTAGTATCTGTACGAGGTCCAAGAGGCAATCCAACGAAGGAGCAGATTGCCAAACTGTGGTGGTTGTATTGATTGTTGTCATATTCAGATACTGCAACCTCACCATGGAATGCGTTCTATGGATTGGAGAAATAGGAAACAAAGTTTCTCCTACAATATACAGGCTGTATGTGACCATAGAAGAAAATTCACCAACATTTTCATAGGAATGCCTGGGAGTGTTCATGATGACAGAGTTCTGTCTAATTCATCTCTTTGGAGGAGTGCAAACAATGAGCACATTCTGGATGAAGATCCCGTAAATTTCCCGAGTGGTGCACCAATGCGGGCTTACCTATTGGGAGGTAGTGGATATGAGCCTCTGTCTTGGCTGGCTATCCCTTTTAAGATGAATGTGGACCCATTGACTAGAGCACAAAGATTTTACAACTACAAGGTCGCTCAGGGCAGAATTCTGATTGAGCAAGCTTTTGGAATATTGAAGAAAACATTCAAGGAGCTTGCATGACCTAGTCGATTAGATATAGATTTATATCCTCAAGTTATTAGATGTTGTATGTTCTTACACAATGTTCTTTTAGATTCGAATGATCACTTGGATTTGGAAGAGCAAATTGAGGAGTTGGGGATGGATCATGCTCGCCAGGAGGCAGTATTTGCTCGCAAGAATCAGCAACAAGTAATACATCCAGATGAGGACCTGGGGGGAGAAAAACTGAGGGAGGATTTAGTGGAATGGTTGCAATATAGACAAAGAAATGGTTTAGGGAACATCTAAGATTTTAATTCAGAACCATGGTTCTCCAAGAACTGTGATTAGGTTGGTACTCTATTTTAGGTTGATCTTGGTGTTGTAGCGTTTCTCTATGTAGTATATGTACATGAGAAGAACAAATTTCCTTCTGCCTCCTTGCTTTCTTTTGTCTGTATCCCTTTCATGTCCCTAGGAAGTCCATCTACTTCTATTTTCTCTTATTTATGAGGAACCCATATATGTCTTCATGAGGAGTTCAACTTGTTGGATTGATCATGCACCTAGGTGATGGTATATGCAAGGTATATGAGAGACTGTGATGTATGTTTAGGATACAGAAGGCACCAGCATGTGCTACATTTCTTATGCCTTTTTCTTTTGCAAAAGCTATCTGCAACCTCCTCAAATAAGGTGGGTGATAAGTGATAACCCAACATCTAAATTCTACAGCACTCCCCTACTCCAAAACTCAAGGAGGGAGCATTGAAAGGGCTCTGCATAGACAAACATGATGTAGTACAAGATTATGGTGACGCTCTCCTTCTGTGACATGACGAGACCTACAAACTCTTAGGAGTTTGTGGAACCCAGGTCAACAATGGAAATACATGTATTTGTTGGAGTTTCTTACTGTAGCCTTGTGGATTATGGCCCATACACCTAGTTTGAACATAGTGGGGGAAGGGTGCCATACAGGAAAGTTGGGCCACTGCCATTACTGAGGACTCAGCTCCAGCCGTGAGGCTTATCTCATATAGTGATTCTACCTTCCAGACTTGCTCCAGAAAGATCTCTATGTGGGGTCATACAGTTGAACAAACAGATCCCTGTGATATTTACCCCAATAGAGTCTTGCTCATATGTCCAGTCAATGTCAAATTGGGAGAGAATCCAAGATTCAAATGTCTACAGTTAATCCGCAAGTGCCAGGATTTAATGCAGCACAAGCATAGACTCCTAGATAGACTCCAGCTCACGGGCCCAGTGCTTGTCAGGTTTGCACACTATTTATTGTAGGGTTTGAGTTGACGTCAACTGCAATGGAAATCCAGTTTACACCGAAATTTCTGCATGATTTGAAGAATTCACCAATACCTCAAAAGTTTGTAATTTCAGAGCTAGAATGCCCTCCAACTATTTAAACAAATGCAACAGGAAGGTTTCAAGCCAAATGGTATCACCTTGTATACATGTGTTCTCTCTGCATGTACCCATGTGGGCTTGGTGGATGAAGGTTGTCACCACTTTGATTCCATGAGTAGGGATCATGGCGTCACCCCTACTACTGAGCATTTTGGCTGCATGGTGGACATTCTTGGCAGTGCAGGGCAATTGGATAAAGCAGAGGGCTCCATCGAGAAAATGCCATTTGAACCAGATGCTGTTGTGTTGGGGGCATTACTTGCTGCATGTAGACTTCATGACGCTATGGATTGAGCAGAACATGCTGCAAAATGCCTTCTCAAGTGCAATCCAGAAGATGCTGGATCTTATGTGCTACTATGCAATATGTGCGTTGCTGTTGGGAGGTGGGATGATCAAGCAAAGGTAAGAAAGATGATGGAGGATGCAGGTGTGAGGAGCCAGGGCACAATTGCATTGAGGTGGAGAACAAGGTGCATGTGTTATGTGTAGATGAAAAATAACATCCACTGACACCACTCTTACACCCAATGCCTCCCAGTTCTTGCTGTCATGGTCAATATTAAAAGCTTGCTGAAACATTCATTTAGAGACAAGCAATGAATGCACCAATACTGTACTTAAACAATATGCCACGATGCGTAAGAATGTACTCCCAGTGTTTGTTGTAGCCTTGTGGCCATAAACCCCACGCATGTTCAGTTTAGACAGAACAAGAATGAACAATATAGACTAGATTTTCTGAGGGGAGCTGGCTCTTGAAGGTCTTGGCGGTCGCTCCATTTCCAACCAAATTTCAATAAAAGCAACTGCCACTAATGGCGGTCGCTGCAATTACAAAAAACAACAATATCGGCGACCATCCCTAATGGCGGTCGCTTCATTTTGCTCCAAAAAAACAAAAAAGCGACCGCCAGTAACGGCGGTCGCTTCATTTCCAAAATAAAATAAAATAAAAGCGACCGCCAGTAATGGCGGTCGCTTCATTTCCAAAATAATTAAACTAAAAGTGACTGCCAGTAATGGCGGTCGCTTTATTTCCAAAATAAATAAAATAAAAGCGACCGCCATGTATATCCCTCCGCCCCCCTCATTCCTCGCTCCACGCGTAGGACAAACCTCGTAGAAGCGACTGCCACCTTTGCGGTCGCTCCATTTTTAAAAAAAAACGACCGCCAGTAATGGCGGTCGCCCCATTTCCAAAAATAAAAAAATAAAGGCGACCGCCAGAAATGGCGGTCGGGGAGAATGACTGGGAGCTTATATGCCCCCGCCCCCCTCATTCCTCGCTCCACGCGGAGGGCAGGAGCTGTTTGAGATGGTTAATATACATGGCTGTGACTCCATTTGGTTTTTTTTTTTCCATTGGTTAAGATAAAGGATGGCAGATGTAGATGGACATTGTCAATGAATATTACCTCACAAAGGTAGTGTCTGTTCCATCACTGGGCGTGGGGTCTATGGCCACAAACAAGGCTACCGAAAACAAAGTCCAATGAGTACGTTCTCTTTAACTCCTGAGTTTGGACAGATTTAGGGACAGACTGTTTTGGTAAAATTTTGGAAGCCAGAATCAAATTCTATTGAAATTACTGGAGCATGCTTTTTGGGATGGTGGTGGACCTCCTCTGCTCTTTTACTTTCTCTCCCATCTCAGAACTATGGCAGTAATGGCTGAGCTGTGTCGCCTGGTGGGATAAACGACCTACCATACCACAGCCTTGGGAACAGTACTACATCCGCAAGGACTATGCCCTCAAGGGTACACCATACCCAATCATTTTCCCATGAAGCTCTTGTAATCAATGCAATCCAAGGGGACAAAGAGCAACAATGATTTCGATGAGGGTACATCAAATGTGTGATAAGCTTTAAATGATAACAAGATCATGTGCAAGGCAGGCATTTACATGTGAGACAGCCCAGTAATTGAGATCCATGAAATTAACAAGGCCTGAGTCTGACTCTCACAGCTTTTAAACAGGTCATGTGATGTTGTGTTTGACTTCAACATGCAAACAAGGACATCAATGTACAGTTGAAAGGGGAGGCAGATTACGATGGGGATATAATAATTCTGCCCTTCATTGACCGTTATGATCTCGTGGTAATCAAGACAGTTGCGATCTGCGAGTATGCCCCAAGTTCCCTCATTTTTGTTTGTTGTGTGTTGACTACATAGTTCATAGTCTATTTCTTTACATGTAGTTTCTTCACTGGCAGTGTGCACCGCATCTCAACTTTTAAAGTGCATGCAAGTGTCACTTTTGATTTAGCTGAGTGCTCATTATGGGGTTATGTCTCTACTGGAGGTTTCCTTCTCTAGTTGATCTTATAAGTCAGTGTGTTCAAACACAGTGCATTTACTGGAGGATGTATAAGGTCTTCTTACTATGGGATATATAAAAAGATCTGTTGTCTGCAATGCAGCACATCATACTCTCGGACAGTCTTTTCAGTATGAGGTGACAGGTTTTGATTTGCTGGCAGTGGTGAGGTAGGAGATGTGACCTCAGAACTAGATACTTATTGTTCAAGGTTTAGAGATTTCCTGGCTTTAGAATGGTTAAAATGAGGGGTAAACATTCTGTTTATGGAACATCTAACTCATTTCTTTCAAATTACCAATCTACTTTGTAAATAAATGGACATGTCTTCTCTATACATTAGATGCGTTCCTTTTCTGGTGGGGTACTTAGTGTATTGATTGCAAGTCCACATCTTGGGGCGGTTGGATGCATACAGCCTGGCACAAAGTGCAGCAGTTTGTACACACTGGCAAGCTGAGATCATAGCTGATGCACTGTGCCAACCCATGTGTGAGCAGTTTTGGTTGAAACGAACACATCCCTTTGTGTCACATCCAGCGAGACTCCTCTACCATCAGACGTTATCTTGTGTATGCAATAAGCTTAACTGACTTACAACAGATAATTATCTTTTTCACTTGTTATCCTCCGTCCACAAACTTATAAGTTTTGATTATGCATGTCTGTTTGTTGTTGGCGGTCGCTCCATTTAAATAAAAATGAATGCACAGTTGGAAGCATAGCACAATTGTTCTGCATTCCACAAGCAAATCATCGAGCACAAACATGAGCAAGTGACGGTGCCTTTGGCCGACATTTTGGCTGGTATACACATGGGCAACATCTTTTATTTTCCAACACATACACAACAACAATACAAATACTCATAGTGACAATGATAACATTGGTATTACTTCAGTACAAAAATATAAACATGTCTACTAAAAAGTGCTGATGCATGCCTACAACTGTTTTGCTTCAATTCCTTCTACTGCTTCGACGACGGGACGAAGAAGATCATAATCCTAATGCTCCGATGGGTTGAAAATCCGGGTCACCCTCGACTTCACCACCGTTGCCATGATCAGTGCTGGAATCGTCCTCCATATCCGACCTCATATGTCCAGGCCTTTGAATCTGCAAAGCGACCTCGAACCACATTTAGTTCTCTCTGAAGTCGACTCCCACTCCGGTCTTGAATATCATCCATGGTATCTGACCTGTTTGTGGGCCGATCGTCTACAAAATGTTGGACCGTTTTTTGTCGTTTATGAACTTGGGACGCAATCGAAGGTGGTCTAGAAGGAGGTACCGGAGGGGGGACTGCCCGAGATGGACCGGCATTAGATGGTCCGGCATGTGAGGAACCACGGGTTTGCTGCGCAACACGTCGGTTAAGGTGGAATTGTAGTGGCAGGTTGTCATCATCTGAGGCTTCAACTTCCGCCCGGTCCAATGCAACAGAATGATGCATGTGTGTGGAAAACAGATCAACCCTGATGCTCCTTAATGCCCGCTGTGTTGATGGGGAGCTGGATCGGTTTTGGCATTGTGGTGGAGCTGGACGTATCGGTGAGGCATGATCCCGTCCCGTCGACTGTACAATGGGTTTGACACCATCGTTTGTATGAACAAGATTACGTACGTCGATCGGTCCTGGCAATACATCATCCCTAAGCTCCATTGGGGCACTACCGGTGGCTTCAGTGTATAGTGGGGGGCGAGGGTTGACCCCAACTTCATTTTGAGGACCATGTTTTGGGGATGACACAATTGCAGCTTCACCTTCATCTGCGATACGCACTTCTTCAAGAAGGTCATCAAAGGTCGGCTGGATATAAACATCATCATCTGTAAAATGTAAACGGGAGCATCATCGGATCCATCTTCACTACTGGAGGCAGATGATTCCCTCTGAGATGATTCTCTCTGAAGCTCAGTATCGTCACTCATCGAATCAGCTTCAGAAGCAAAGTCTTCGGAATGCAAATTCCTCTCATATCATGCTGCAGCATCATCCGCTGCCCTCTCACGTAGCAGTCGGCAATTGGTATACACATACACCAATTTGTCAGCCTCGCGGGATTCAACCTGTTGCGAATCTTGTTGTGAACAAATGAGTAACTGCTCCAATTGCGTTTGCAAGATGAGGCAGAGCACACTTGAGCAAGAATACGCTTCGCAATGGGAGCCAATGTTCTTGCTCCAGCTCCAATCAGATCCCACCATTCATGTGGCAACATATTGAGCTCTTTTGGATCCGACATGTCCTCAAAAGGGTCGCGGCGATCTAAGAAGCATTGGTACTCGGATATAGCTCTATCTGCATGGTTCGGCGGAGCCAATCGCACGAGCAATCGCACGAGGCCGGCCTTGGCATTAGCGTCGTCTCGGAGCATGGTATTGTCGAGCAAGAATGGATTGAGCAAAGCCCCCGCATAATGCAAGTCCGTTCGAACCATCGAACGACGGTCATAAAATGCATCCTCAGCACTGTCCGTATGTTTAGGTTCCAAAGAGAAGGGAGGATGCCTCAAGGATTGGACGTGCTTCTCAAGATTTTGCATTAGTAACCATGCCTTGTCCATTACTGGTTGTTTTCCATCAAACTCCCGCAAGACGATTAACACCAGCTCTACCATATAAACAAAGTTTTCACATTACTTCCAAAAATCATCGTTGCGAATGCTATTTCGAACTTTTCGACTTTTGCCCAATGACTTGGCTTTTCTAGAGTCCCGCAATATCCGTGTGTACGCATCCCATTGAGGATCAATGATGGTGTGCTCCAGACTGCTCTTCATCGTCACCAACCGATCCACCATCAAGAAGTTAGTGGCAAAACGAGTTTCGCCTAGATTGCGGAGGCTGTATTTGGGTTCATGCCTCCTATATATTGCCAAAGGGATGTGGTATGTGCGGATGAACGACACAACAGTCTTCGCTTGCTTAACAAGTTGTTTCACCCACTGTTCTTTTCCCCAATCTTCCAAAATAAGATCAAGGATATAAGCAGCACAACCTTGATAGTACATATGGGGATAACGTGCCAACAACATGTCTGCAGTGTTTCTCATGCTATCGGCATTGTCTGTGCATATTTGCACGATTCTATCACTTCCGACCTGTTCGATGAAGTCCGTCAATAGTTGACATTGATAACGTCCATCTTTCTTCTCGCAGCTAGTGTCGACCGATCCCAAGAATTGTTCCGCAGCTGGACATACAAGCATGACATTGAACAACAGTCTGTTTGTGACAGAACTCCAACCATCGGCACATATGGTGCTTCCATATTTTCTGATGCACTCGCCGGTCCTATCGTTAAACTTTTGGGTAAGCTCGGTCATGGCGTCTTCTAGCAATCCTGTGCGGAGATTGTGATAAGTCGGAGGCACGTACGTGGATCTGGACCCCGAAGTTGCTCTAACGGTTAGAGCAGAAACAAATGTCGGAAGCCTTGCCACAAACTGCGCCCATTTTTTATCCAACTGTCTTTTCGCAGATAAGTTAAGACCTTATTACATGGATTGCTGCCGTAATCCTCTACTCCGTTAAAGTGTAGAGGTACAAAGAGGTGTTGAAGCAGGTGTTGCTCCGGCACAACCCACTTGTCCAAGGACACCCGAAGCCTCATAAGAGTCGCCCTGGGTACTAATCGGGGCATCCTGACGGGAAGATGAAGTGTTCTGCTTAAAGGTCATGTCCAGATCCAAAGACATTGGAATATTGCCTCCATACTGGGCAAACTGGTTTTTTACCCGCATAGATGCTTTGGGGCATAAACCCACCCCAACGCTCTTCACACCTTTATAGCCGAGGTGAGCGAGCAACCGATCCTTACGATAAGAAAACTTTAATCCACATAGGTTGCACTCAATACTACCAGTTGCACTGACAGTGTTCGGGATTGCCGTATACCAAGAGCTCCATTCCTCCCTCATCTTCACCCAATATCCACTCCCCTGGGACCTAGCGATGCAAACAACAAAAAACAGTCACCTATAAATGAACGTGTTTGTGAATGTAGAGTGCAATGCGATAGCCCATCACTTCTACACCTTTCAGCAACCCAAGTGGGTCGATGTGGGTTGTAGTGTTGAGCTTATACACAATCTGCTGAAGTGGCTTTGGCGGAAGCCACAACGGCAAAAAGTGCGCACCATCCTCTTGGGCTACACTCTCGTTCAATGGAAGAGAACATCCAAAGCAACCTCAAGTGTTTGCGCCAAAAGAAGTGAGGAGCTTGGTGACCATCCTCCCTTATATATAATCCAAGAGAGATGAAAGTGAAATAAATAAATGATGAACCAATAGCGCCCACCCGAAAAAAACTGTACAACCATATTTGTTGTAATTTTGAAATTAAGCGACCGCTAATACTACGGTCGCTATTTTTATTTTTTATGAAAAACAAGCGACCGCCACTACTGCGGTCGTTTCCATTTCCTTTCATTTTGTGCAATATTGCGGTCACTTCTATTTTGTATATTTTTAAATTTAAGCGACCGTCCGTATGGCGGTCGCTATTGTTTTTTATTTCAAAATATAATGCGACTGCCGGTATGGCGGTCGCTTCATTTGTTAATATATTTAAAATAAAGTGACCGCCAATATGGTGGTCGCTTTTATTTTTAATATTAAAAAAAAAACAAAACGCGACCGCCAGTAAGGCGGTCGCTTCTAATCTTTATATTTTCAAGTTTAAGCGACCTCCAGGCTGGCGGTCGCTTAAACTTAATATATAATTTAAAATTGATGTGACCGCCGGTTTGGTGGTCGCAAATATTGTATTGTTTTAAAACAAGCGACCACCGGTGTGGCGGTCGCTTTTATTTTCATATGTAGCTTGTTTTTTTAATATAATTTTAAATTTACCGACCGCCGTATGGCAGTCGTTTGTTTTTCTATATATATTTTAAATTAAGCGACCGCCCAATGGCGGTCGCGGTTTTTTTTATATATTCTTAAAATTATTCGACCGCCATATGGCGGTCGCTTGTTCTGTACATATTTACAAAATTGTGCGACCACCAATACGGCAGTCGCTTGTTTTCTTTTTTTAAATTAGGCGACCGCCAATGCGACCGCCAATCTTGTTTTTTTTATAAAAAAAATTGAAGCGACCGCCAAGATAGCGGTCACTATTTCTTTTTTTAATTCAAAAAATAAAGCGACCGCCAGTGCGACCGCCAATCTTGCTTTTAAAAATAAATAAATTGAAGCGACCGCCAATATGGCGGTCGCTATTTCTTTTTCTATTTCGAAAAATAAAGCGACCGCCAATCTTGCTTTAAAAAAGTAAAAATTTAAGATTGGCGTTGCAACAGATGATTCTCCATGTGAATTAAGAGACATTTGTCTCCCAGAGAGCGAGTCATAAAACTGTGAAGCATTGGCAAATATCATATAGATATTTCTCCTACCATGAAATGCTTCAATTTCTTCATACACACGCTTATCAAACGATGGAGGAAAATTGAGTGTCTTCCTGTCAGCACTGGTCATTGCCCAATAGTCTCCTGCACCTGTCCTGTAGATAATCTTTGATTTTCTTGAATTCCTTTTGAAGACTTTCCCATTTTACCTTGCATTGCTCCACTGTCCGAGTAGTGACTTGACTCACAGTATCCATGTGGTCTAAAAAATTTCTAGCACGGAGACAAATCTGGGCATTGTAGTTGATGTCTTCTCTTTGTCCAGGGATGCCTCGGCGTGAGCCTAGTCACGTGAGCGCAACTGCGCTCACGCCACATCACCTTGCGCCAATGCCACATCACCTTGCGCCAATGCCACATCACGGGGCTCACTCCACGTCATCACACTTGAAGACCGCGTCACCACACGCCCAGGAAGAAGTGGAGTGTATTCCCGCGGATTGGCACCCTTTACCACGGAAACAAGCTGAACGACATAATAAAAGGCAATGGCATTCCCACCTGAAAGCAACAGATGAATAAAGGATGGATGAATGTACAGTTGGATGATAAACAGATGGATGAGTGTGAAAAATGAATGTAGATGGATGAATGAGGGATGGATAAGAGTCAAATGGATGAATGTATAATGGATGTTGAGCAATGAAAAACATTCATGACAGGAAGATGCATGACTAAAACTTTAGACGAATGCACAACGTATATGAGCATGGTAGGTTTGTGGGGTGGATTAAAGAGTACAGAGGATGAATGTACAAT
Source organism: Takakia lepidozioides (assembly GCA_030704615.1). Taxonomy (NCBI): domain Eukaryota; kingdom Viridiplantae; phylum Streptophyta; class Takakiopsida; order Takakiales; family Takakiaceae; genus Takakia; species Takakia lepidozioides. Next base: position 33,147,709 of record CM060732.1, on the reverse strand, counting down.
GGATGTTGAACAAAAGAAAACATTCATGAATGGAGCACGCATGAATACACTGTAGATGAAAGCACAATGGATATGACAAGAGTGAGGGAGGTTTGTGAGATGGATTCATACATATTGCAATTTAAATGGTAGTTCATTCTTTGATTATTTTTCTTTCCAAAGGAACAACTACGGTGGAGGAAGGGGATTCAACGTTTTCCAAAGAGGATGAAACAGAATATTAAAAGAACATAGTTCAGTTTGACTCAGAGTCAGTACAATGTATCCCCGCTTCCTCTGCATCTAAGTCTAAGTATTTAAGAACTCCGGATCTACGCTGGCTACACCTACGGCTGGGCAGTAAAAATTCAGGGGATAGGGACTTGGCCGCGTGAAGTGCCACTGCTTCGGCATAATCACGAGGACGAGAAAATATCCTCACAAAGTGTGCGCCATAGAGGCTGCCATGGGAAGACCTTCCTCCCTCCTCAAATAACAATGAGAGTTAGAATCATCTTCAAAAGATGATTGTAGTGCATAGCGACAGCAAGACATGTAGACTTCGAACGGTGCAATGACAAATGTGCTTTTAAGAGTTGCCACTCAGAGCTCACTCCGTATAGTTGGAGGCCATATCATTGCACCGCCGACGAATTGATGTGAATTACACATTTCAAATCATGGTCGTCCACATACCACATTGCATAGTTGATGTTACCCATGTATTGTATCCCGCTGCAATAGAGTATCGACCTCGTTGAAACTCATAGTGGCCTGATGAATGAAATTGTCACGTTTGGGATCGCAAACCATCCTCTTCAAAAATATGAAATACAAATGTTTGCAGGGTATGAATTTACCTCTCTTGCCCAAACTGGTTGATAGCATATTCACAAAATCAGGACATGTGCAATTGGGGAAATTGGAAACCGTGATGTCGTAGGTCCTGTCATGAACAGCAGATGTGGAAGTGATGATTGTGAATACCCGACCATATCCTGGATCGGGTACTTCCGTGGTGCTTCCAACACGAGCTTGGAGCATTCTTGCGGACTCCACTTTGCCAAAGTGTTCAGCGGTTGGAGGGAAACGCCGAACGAGCTTTCCATCTCGTTTGGTTGGCCACAAGTCAGGATTTGTCGAGGGGACCCGGGAGGACGCAGAATTAGTAGCACATGCATGGAGTTGGGGTTGTTTCGCAAGGGAAAAGCCTGCCTCCTCCAGCATTTCAATCTCCTGAAATCTGAGATGTATTCCCACCTTCACGGGCCAAACGGTTGTAGGTGATGGCTTCATCACTACGGAAGGACGCACAGTTCCATGCACACATCTGGCACAATCATCTGCGCAGAACCAGAACTTGTGGTTCTTGGCTTCTGGTTGACCGTATGGACGCATCAAACCCGTGAAAGTCGGAGCAGGAGTTCAGGCACCACCTCTGGATATAGATGAAGTGCACTTCTCGAAATTAGTTGCCCTGATCGCTGTACATTTCACACGAGACCCTACACTTGTGCGTGCCAAACGTGGTCGGGGCATGCGGACTCAAGCACATCAAGGGGGTTGTTTCTCTCCTACACCATTTCAGTGGGCACTGTTTGATGCTGGAGCTTGCCGTCGTGTTGGAGGTTCCTCCACAATGGAGGTTCCGGACATGGAGCTGTCATGCAGGGGAACACCTCCCCTTCAAGATGTGGAACTCTAGAAACAAGTGGCGTTCCCTGGGCATACATGCTCACTGCCCGTGCTATCTTGATTGGATCCCCAGATCTGTTTGCAGCACGCAACATCAACTCCCATTTGTCCGGACCCTTGCCACCAACCCCACCTCGCAATAAATCACGGTATCGGGTTTGTTGTTGCAAGGCACGTATCAAATCATCTGTTGTTGCCACATACAAATCCCGACCTCGTTTCCCAGACTGCTGCAACCATGCGTTGTGCACAGTTTCTGCCAAATTGCAAGATGGCATGTTTGCCATTTCCTCAATGGACATGTTCTGCAAAATGGAGAACCACACTTCAAAACAGCGAACAGAAAACAACATAAAGAAAGCGAGGAGACAATAAAATGGAAAGTAAATGTATGAATAAAGCAAGAAATATAAGCCTCGTACCACTGCCATGGCTGCTCCCCACTGTCTATACCAGAAGTGCCAAAACACCAGCCAATCTTCCAATGCTCTCATACTCTCAAGTGATGCAGCTCCAGAAGAGAACCACCAAGCACGAATTGTCTGGAACAAAGTGTCCGCCTCCTTCATTGTTCTAGCATCTTTGTACTCTTTGCACAATTTACGGTGTTGAGTCTGCATCTCTGGTTTGATGTCCGACTTTGTATGTTTTTCCAGAGATTGTGTCCAATGGAATATACATGTACGCTCTCTTCCTCGCATTGGCACTTTTGGGTCGCCCGATCCGAAGACAATACGAACAGCATTGAAATTTGCTTGAGCACTATCCGCGAGGTTTGCTATTTCATGAGCATGAGCGGCATGAGCGGCATGAGCAGAGTAGTAACACAATCGGCTTTCATGAGCAGAAGCACAAATTTCGAATATAAAAAACAATAAAAAAAACAATAAAAAACAATAATTTAATGCAATGTGTCAGGAAAAACAAATATATTATTCAGCCCCTTGAAGGGAAAATTGCAGTTTTGACAGTTGTGCTCATGATATTTCGTCTTCCGCTCATGCCAATTCCTAGCGACATGTGCAAATATGGCGCCGAATTTCGCGGTAATAGGGTCCGTAACCTGAAAAAACGACGACGTATTTCGCGGTAATAGGTCTCTCTGGCGAAAAATGGTGCCGAATTCCGCGGCTATAGGTCCCCTCATGACAGGTAATTCGGCGCCATTTTTCCAGTGCATGTTCGGACTTAGCCAGTTTTCAGCGCAAAATAGGGAAATTCGGCGCCATTTTTCCAGACACTGTACCAGTGCATGTCGGGACTTAGCCAGTTTTCGGCCCAAAAAAGAGAAATTCGGCGCCATTTTTCCAGACACGGTACCAGTGCATGTTGGGACTTAGCCAGTTTTCGGCCCCAAAAAGAGAAATTCGGCGCCATTTTTCCAGAAATGGCCCCACAACTGCTTCTGTTGGATCTCAGTTTGAATGGAATATTGCCTCATTCCAGGAGTTTTGGGGTGCATTTCATTACACTGCAAAAAAAAGTCTGATACAGCAAAATGCATTTGAAAATATCCATATGGAGGATTCCGTTTGTCCCATCAATGATTTCTGGAATCCCTAAGGAGGAGTTTGTGCAGCTCGTTCACGCTCAACGCCGGTGCATGAATAAAGTCATCAATAGTCACGTTCATCCTCAACCTCTTCAGGTAGATGTAATACAGATGCTTGCACGGATAATACTTCGAACCCTTCTTTGCTTCCATCAACGAGAAGTCCGTACAATTGCAAGTCGGCTCCACTCCAATCGTAATTGTGTATACATCGTCGCGTACAGCCAAGCCGGCCGTTGCCATCCGATACACACGCCCCAGGCCGGGTAGGGGTACGTCCACGGAGCTCTGAATAGTGCAAGCCATCCCAAGAGCATTGGCAATCCGAGTCTCATTCAACTTGTTGGGAGGGTGTCGTCTCTTCACTCTTCCGAATCGCATTGTGGGATGTGCAGAATTGTCCAATCCGTCTCTACTGGACCGAGCAGTCTGCAATGGCTGGGTCTGAGGAACCGGAAATGCGTGGGCCGGGCTGTCTGTGCGTTGCACCATTCGAAATCCTGCTGCAGATAGAGCATCCGCCTCATTCTAAGAGAGGCTGCAACCCGGTGCAACAGGCCAGACGCCCGGAGGCTCCGGCATTCCCTGAATCCCGTACTTGGGCTTGCCAAATACACAGGTCAATATGTCGTGCCTACAGAACCAAAATGTCTGCGTTGTGGCGTGAGCAAATGTGGGAGTCAAAAATCTGCCGCTGAAACAAGGTGCAGGTACAGCACCGTGTGGGTTCCTCCGAATCATCTCACCACATCGTGCTCTCGTATCCACCCGGATGGCGCAGCACTTCCCTCGAAATGCCGGCAATGTCCTCGCAATTCTCCACTGTGACTCCGACACTCTTGTCTCCACAATGGGAATGTTGTACTGCTTTACTACAGATGGCTCGTTATGTTGCCGGGGCACGCGCCCTGTGCTCAAAGGAGATGGCGATCTTGAACGTGCAGGACTTGCGGTGCTCGACGAGACCTCCTCGGGCAACATCACCGGACCACGAGGGAGCGTGCGAATATTCTTGTCAGCTCGCCATGAATCCTCTTCTCCGCCAGGTGCCTCATCAAGTCTTCGTCTCACTGGACGGGTATGAACATCTCCTTCCAAATGTTGGCCTCTTCGCAGCAATGGCGTGTCCCGAAGGCCCTCTCGCAAGGCCGCCGCCCACTTCCGAGGATTCTTCGATTTGGAGGCAGTCCGCATCAGCATTTCCTGCCTGTCCGGCCCCAAGCCCCACTGTTTCCCTTTCAAGAACTCGTTGTACCTGCATTGCTGCATAATTGACCTCACAATGTCCTCCGTTGTGGCAGTGAGGATGTCCACCAGATGCGCCGCAGAGGAGGCACGCCAGGAAGAGTGCACTGATTCGGCCATGTTTGTCGTGGGCATGTCGGTGTCGGAGTCGAGACACATTTCCTGCACAAGCACATGTTCAGGTTACAAGCAAGTTACAAATATGGCCAAGAATAATATTCAACGGGACGCGAATTCGTGCAACTCACCTCCTGCATATAGTCACCGAACTGGAGGAAACGATAATGCCACCATGCTAGCCAACTGACCATTGTTCCCTCGTCTGATTTCCTTACAGCACCTGACGATGTCCACCAAGCCCGTATGCATGCAAACTGTGTCTCTGCATCATCCAAGGTGGGAGCGCGCTTCCACGCAAGGCACATGGAACGGTGCTCCTCTCTGAAATCTGGCGCCACGAGCCTGGTTGTGTACTGCGAAAGGCTCTGCAGAAAATGGAACCCACAAGATCTCTCCTTGCCTTCCATGGGAATATTGGGGTCTTGCCCGTACACCCTTCGGATGGCAGCCCAATTTGCTTGTGCGTTGTCCGCCATGAAACCACGGAAATTGGGAGGGGGCAATCCCGCCTTGGCCATCTGTTCGTTTATTCCCTGCCAAAGAAGCATCTCCGATTGTGTGTCCTCTCCTTTCATCTCACAAATAGCAATTGTCATTAGCATCCTGCAGTGGGTGTCGTAGACATGTGCACCCATTGTCACCCACTGGTGATTTGTAATTCGCTTGATATGGTCGAACATGACCCAACTGTTTGACAAGTTCCCACTCGTCATCCTGTCGACCAGTTCGACGCCGCTGCCAGGTCCACACGTGGACATTTTGAATACGAAACAACGATCTGCCTTAGTCCCTTGTCCTGGAAACCTACTTCCATGAATATAGTCATATCCACATCGTCGCTTCATCTCCAGAATGGAGTGCATATCCGAGCCACGCCCAATTTTCTGTTTGCATGAGACAATGTGGTTTCGGACATTCGGTGAACATACATGGGACACCGACTCCAGCAATGCCTCCATTTCCTTCTCGTCGAGAGGAACTCTATCGGAGCCGTCTTCCGACATAATTCTGGCCAATGCCATCTTATGGGCGGCTTGGAGCTGTATCTGTTTGGGTTTGGCACCCGGTCTCAACTTAACCTCCTCCTGAACGAGCTGCTCTGCTTCGTGGGCAGCCTCCCGCGAGTTCCCCCTCGCCAATTTGTGACAATGGGAACCAACGTGTATGCAAGCTCGGGTGAGGTCAGGGAAACGGTGCAACACATAGAACTGCTTGGCATTACAAACAGACATGCAGTGTGGTGGTTCTTTGCAATGCGCACACTTAAATGTGGAGTTCGGAACCTTCTCCTGAGCTCGAAATGGTTGGTGAGCTGTGCCTGTCCAATCGGTCTCGTTCCTGTGACCTCTGGATTTAAAGTGGAAGCAAGTTGGGGAGAAACACCGCAACGCGCCCGCACAAACAACGTAGCGCACCCGCACACCATCGAGCATCTTCATGCTGGTGGTTTTGGTAACGCACCAAGGATGACCGTCATGTTTTCTATCCATATCTGTCAACATTCCGGACGCCCTCGAGTAGTCCGCCCGAGGAGGGAACTCAAATAAGATATTACCGTCGACGTCGGCGGGAAGGCATGTAACCGATTTAATTGCGAACTTGCTGTAGTCCAGCCCGGCCAGCTCCGACCGGTGTCCTTCCAGGTGAAGCCCTCACAGAAGTTCAAGAATAGATCGAACTGCGGTGCTCGTGCTGGGAATATGACTCCCTCCTCCACTGACGTCCATTGAGGACTTGCCTGGATCTCCAGGACGACCTCGGAACTTCCATGACCTCGTCTGAGTCGGACAGGTTGTGAACAACCCGGTTCTGGCTCGTCTTCATGGATGGGTTCGGCTCTGGATTTACTTCGTTGCGGACTTCTCTCTTTGAGGTAGCCACTCTCTGATTCGCGGATTGTTTCGTGGAAGGCGCCAGGATAGAAGGTGCATTTGGCGGGCAAATGAAGTCCCCAACAGCCCTGTATATGACGTTGTCCGATGGTGGAACTCGCCATTCCCTGCCATCGCCGAAATCATCGTGGAGCCCAACAATACTCTCGACAACAAGGCCGTTAGAGTCCTTCCTTTCCTCCTCCAAAAAAACCGACCCCGGTTTCAGGTGGTATCGAACGCACAGATATTTCTCCATCACCCGGCAGGTGTCCCCTCTGCACGGAAATGAAGCTCTATGCTCGTGAGGAGGGCAGTACACTGTAGCGCTCGGGTTTTCCGCCATGGGAGATGTGCACACAAGACTGCCAGGATGGCGTGCTGGGAAGCTCCATGGTAGAAGGGGGTGTAGCGATGGGAATGAATGCGATGCCGATTTGTCCGAGCGACGAAGCCTGATCCAAATCCAGGGAGCCAACTATCTCAAAAATCCATAGTCAGAGTGTTAATGAACCTTGTCTCCGGAATGCGGCCCCTGGTCTTTGCGCAATAACTGCCAACGGTATGCAGTCAGAAAGTGGGGGGCCGTCCGGATGATGACGGCTGAAGGGGAGAAGCCGGCACCGTGCCGTCACATTACTACCCCCGAATGGAAATTCGGCACCCAATATCCAACAGAGGAAGCCCGGATGAAGTCGCCTCGGGCGCAGAGGCCGGCGCGTGTGCGACAGAGAACATCCCCTGGATGGAGATTCGGCACCGAATTTCCATCCGGGCCCCCCAAAGGGAGTCGTGTCGGGGGGTCAGGCCGAAAACTGGACGACATAAAAACATCCCCAGATGGAAAAACGGCGCCGAATTTCCATCCGGGGCGGTTCGGATGCAGTCGGGGAGGGGGGAGTGGCCGGCACTTGGCCGTCACATTTCAACCCCCGGACGGAAATTCGGCACCGAATATCGAACAGGGGACGCCCGGATGAAGTCGCCTCGGGCGTAGAGGTCGGCACGTGTTCAACAGAGAGCATCCCCTGGATGGAGATTCGGCGCCGAATTTCCATCCGGGCCCCCCCAAAGGAAGTCTTGTCGGGGGGTCAGACCGAAAACTGGCCGACATAAAAACCTCCCCAGATGGGAAAACGGCGCCGAATTTCAATCCGGGGCCGTTCCAATGCAGTCGGGGAGGGGGGAGAGGTCGGCACCTGGCCGTCATATTTCAACCCCCGGATAGAAATTCGGCACCGAATATCCAACAGAGCGGCGGAGAGGCGGCACCTCTCCGACAGAGACCATCCCCCGGATGGAAATTCGGCGCCGAATTTCCATCCTACAGGTAAGTGGAATCCCGGATGGATGGAAATTCGGCGCCGAATTTCCATCCGGCAGGTAAGTGGAATCCCGGATGGATCCAAATTCGGCGCCGAATTTCCATCCTGCAGGTAAGTGGAATCCCGGATGAATGGAAATTCGGCGCCGAATTTCCATCCAGCAGGTAAGTGGAATCCCGGATGGAACCAAATTCGGCGCCGAATTTCCATCCAACAGGTAAGTGGAATCCCGGATGGAACCAAATTCGGCGCCGAATTTCCATCCTGCAGGTAACTCGAATCCTGGATGAATGGAAATTCGGCGCCGAATTTCCATCCAGCAGGTAAGTGGAATCCCGGATGGATGGAAATTCGGCGCCGAAATTCCATCCAGCAGGTAATTCGAATCCCGGATAAATGGAAATTTGGCGCCGAACTTCCATCCTGCAGGTAATTCGAATCCCTGCTGGATGGAAATTCGGCGCCGAATTTCCATCCAACAGGTAAGTCGGATCGCTGGCGTATGGATATTCGACGCCGAATTTCCATTCGCCATGTATTTCATCGCTCAGAATTACCTTCCTGCAGGTAATTCCCAGATGAGACTTACCTTCCTGCAGGTAATTCCCAGATGAGAATTACCTTCCTGCAGGTAATTCCTATCGATGCCGGTAGGAAGGTAATTCTCATATGGTAATTACCTGCAGGAAGGTAATTTTGAGCGATGAAATACATGGCGAATGGAAATTCGGCGCCGAATATCCATACGCCAGCGATCCGACTTACCTGCTGGATGGAAATTCGGCGCCAAATTTCGTTCCATACGGGATTCCACTTACCTGCTGGATGGAAATTCGGCGCCGAATTTCCATTCATCCGGTATTCGAATTACATGTCGGATGGAAATTCGGCGCCGGATTTCCATCCGCGCGCTTCCGAATTACCTGCGTGAGGGAAATTTGGCGCGCCGCCCGACCTGCGCGGATGGAAATTCGGCGCCGGATTTCCATCCGCGCGGTTCAGAATTACCTGCGTGAGGGAAATTTCCAGCGCCGCCTACCTTGCTGGATGGAAATTCGGCGCTGAATTTTCATCCTGCTGCGCTCCGAATTACCTGCAGGATGGAAATCCGGCGCCGGAATTCCATCGTGCAACGCTCCGAATTACCTCTACGTTGGAAATTCCGGGACTGTTTACGTCGATTTTCATCCGACATGGAGGGCTTCATCCGACATTTAATTGCGCAGTTGGGCAATAAATGTCGACCGCCGTCGGTTATCATTCGGGCTGGCGATGCATGACTTCTTGGACACGTACCCTAAATCTCATGCTAATCTTGGCTTAACATGCTATTCGAGGCATGTACCCCAAAAAAGGAGATCTTTTTGGCTGGGACTTATGCCGCCTGAAGGGCGTGGCTCTCCTGAGAGAGACCTCACATCCAGACCGCGGCGGAAGTTGAAAGCTCTGTACTACGGACGACGGCCAATCTCTCGCATGGCCAAACTGAAGCTCCAGCAGGAGATTCCAGTGTCTTGCTCACAACCTGCGCCAACTGAAGCCGAGTACTCTCAGGCAAGCCACTTCTGCTTTCGGTTTGTTCGATTTATTTTTTGCTTTCGCTTTGTTACCTCGCTTTGTTTTTGCATCTTCATCTTGGCTTCGCTGTATGAGTGAACTTTAGATAGTTGAGTGAACCTTAGATTGTTTGCAATGCGTGTGCAAATCCGGCAGCTCTGGAGAAGGCTGCTTGTGCATGTCATTCTCAGGCAATGGTTGCATTTGTTTTCATTGTTGTTGCATGGCTCTCCATACTTCCTAAACTTGTTATGTTTTCATTTTTGCTACACGATTGTTGCTATGGTGGTTGCGCTGCTCATTGCGATGCTGCTTTTTGCACCGATGTTGGTTTTCACGATTTTTGTCAATGACAGAGTGACGACGAGCCCGACACGCTGGTGGTATCATCGACAGCTCCAACTCATCGCATGTTTGAATCGCCCAACTTGGGGCGAGAGGGCAAACTTAAGCCTTTTGTTGGTGGACGGGAGGACTTGCAACGACAGTACGACAGAGTAGGCATTGGGGAGGTTGGTGCAGGCGGCATGGCAGGTGAAGGGCGTGAGGACAGCAGATCCGGCAATGGAGGTTGTTCATGCACATGCAGTAGGGCCCGCCCACGCAAAGAAAAAGAAGAAAGCTAAGCACATGCAATCCCCGGCGAGAGAGCAGTCACGGGCTGCGGAGGGGGGAGTGAGCAGTGCGCGCGAGGGTGTCAGTTCGCCTCAATCAAAGGTGGTCGTCCTAGAGGGCTCCCCTGCTGCTAGCCCTAGTAAAACAGAAAGCCCGTGAGAGGGCAAAAGAGAGGGCAAAAGAGCAGACGAGACAGAATGCTAGCCAAGAGGAAAGAGAAAAGGCAGCTGAAGAGGCCAGGGGTGCCCAAATGACAGATGCCAATGTAAGCGAGGGACGCACAGAGACGGTGGATCCCTCCAAGACACCACAGAGAGGCAGTAACACACCGGTTAGACCATCGCGGGCAAGAGCAGCCCCCGCAATTACCCATACGGTGGAGAGTGGAGGAGAGGAAAGAACACCTGAAAGAGCACGGATTGTGCAAGTTCCAGGTGAAGCCAGGGAGAGGGCAGTAGAGACGGGGAGAGTGCTGGAGGTGGTTTCGCAGGTGGCTGACCCTGTTGAGGAGGACGACAGGGAGCTTTCTGACCAGGATGACATCCTCCCGGACATCCCCAGGCCCCAAACCCAGAGCATACAGGCTGGATTTGGCGGTCCTGGTGGGCTGCCGGAAAACCCCTCTGCAGCAGACGTCATGTCTGAGGCGGATATGAAGTTGGCCGCTGCCAAGATGTTGGAGGCAACCCACAGCAACATTGGCAGGGTGCTGGGGGGCATGGTGTACCCGGCCAAGCTTTGAATTCCCCTTTGCCGCTTGATGTCATTGCAGGTGGTGAGACCTGCCCTCCCAGGCGATATCGACAAGCTGAAATTCTCTTTCCGGGATGGATATCGAATGGGGTCTGCCGCCTTTTACGTTTCCATTGAGAACGACCACGGAGCTTCCCGTGCCCACACTTCCGATGAGGTGGACAAATGGGGTCCCCATTGGCAAACGCGAAATGAGGAGTTCGAGAGATCGATTGCTAGTGATCCTCTTTTCCAGCACTTGTCCGGTAAGATGTTCTACGTGTGGGACGGCAATCATCGCCTCCTGGCATGGATGGAGCACATTGCCCAAGCCCACCCCAACGACCTCGATTGGCATTTCGCCGTGGATTGTGTTGTGCTGAAGGTTGCGGGGCCCAAAGATCGCAGTCTTCTCAAAGCTGCAATGGCCGACATCAACTCGTAAGCTACAACCCCTCTCGCTTTTGGACTTTGAATTTGGAAGTCATTTCATTGCGAATCCTCATATATGATGAAAATTCCCATTTCAGTATTTTTTGATGGAAATGTGGCACTGCAGGGTGACTGAGAATGCCTTCATTGCCACCAACTTGTCCCATATGCTCTTCCGAGTGAAGGATGTCGGGAAGCAGGGGGTGCAAGAGTTTGCCAATTCCCTCAGTGCCGACCTCCTGCGCAAGTCGGAGGCAAAGGCAGACAGAACCTGGTATAGGCTGAGCGTCGACGCCATGGTGGACTACATATTTCGGGTAAAGCTCCTGACAGTTTTGTTGAGCTAATCTGTCTCTCCTCCCCCAATAGAAGAAATTGTGTTGAGCAGGATCTCTAATCTTATGTGCGCATTCTTGACAGACGAAAATACAGCAAGATTTGGCACATGCGCGGAGGTTCTACATGGAGTCAGAGGAGAAGAATCCAACCCTCCCGGAACTCGAATCGTATGTCAAAGCTGCGGAGGTGAGGGCCCGCATAAAGTACAAGTCGCGGATGGTAAAGTACGTGGCCATAGCTGATCCCGCCCTTGGTGCCGACTTTCTGGTGGAGGTGGGGAAGCACTACTCTCGCGCTCTGAAGCCCACGATGACATTGGAGAAGCTCCATCGTCTAGCCACATCCTGTGTGGATGCAACAGAAAAGGTGATACATTCTTAACAAAATTGTGGTGGCAACAACTCCTTTTTGTGGTGTTTGGCACTTACGAATATGCTGGGTGGTTGGACAGACCCGGTGGCTCCAAATCTGGAATGGTTCCCAATGTACCAGGGACATGTGGAGCTTCCCCAAACCGGACAAACTCTCTGACCCCACATTCGACATGTGGATGAACCGCATGACATGGTGGTTTCAGGTACTTCCCCACGCTTCGTTTGGGGCTTCTACTCTAGTAGGGGGTGGATTCATTGTATTTTTTTGAGGAAAGCGATCTGATGGACAATCTCCACAGGTGACGACGAATGCGCAAGAGCAGCTGGACACACAAGCACATCAGTTCAAGATGGAGATATCTCCTGCAGCAGAGAGCCTACGCGACTATGTGACGAGGTACTTTCTGCTCTACAAAACCAACCTATTTTTTCGGGAGATAGCAGATGCTCGCCGGAGCCACGAGTTCACCGACCAGCCGAACGCGGACAAAGCAGCACTGCGCCTTCTGTACAGGTACATACGCGCTGCCTTTCTTTCAAGTCCTGGCATTTCAGGATGTTAGAGGCCTCAAGTGGTGTTAGGGAAAATGGCGCCGAATTTCCAGTCAGGGCTCCGAAAATGGCTAAGTCCCTAGACTGGCTGGCCCGGAACTGGAAATTCGGCGCCATTTTCCAGTTCCAGGCCCTATTGCCGTCCAGGGACTTAGCCATTTTTGGTCTAAGTCCCTAGGGTGGCTGGCCCGGAACTGGAAATTCGGCGCCGTTTTCCAGTTCTAGGCCCTATTGCCGTCCAGGGACTTAGCCATTTTCGGGCTAAGTCTCTAGACTGGCTGGCCCTGAACTGGAAATTCGGCGCCATTTTCTAGTTCCAGGCCCTTTGCCGTTCAGGGACTTAGCCATTTTCGGGCTAAGTCCCTAGACTGGCTGGCCCTGAAGTGGAAATTCGGCGCCATTTTCCAGTTGTAGGCCCTATTGCCGTTCAGGGACTTAGCCATTTTCGGACCTCATTGTGTTTTTCATGAATGCAGGTACTGTAAGTTCTCCCTTTTGGAGAAATGTCATCTGTCTTTCGAGCCACCATTCTTCCTGGCATGGAGGAACCCTGGGGCTGACTCCATGTACACTGACGATATTGTGAAGGAGTGGCATCTGGAACATTTGCGTGATTGCCCTTGGTATGTGGACCTTCCGCCCGGCTCGCTCGACCCATCCGAGTTTCAATTGAAGCTGGATGCTGAATTCCGACGAAACCGGGCTCCGCTGCCTCCATTGGGTGCAAAAGAGGCAAAAGCGCTTGCGAACTCCAAGAAAGCGGCAGAGCTTGCTCAGGCAGGAATTCAGGAGAAATTGCATGAGAAGAGTAAAGGTCAAAGGAAAAGGACAAGGAAACATGTGACTGCAGTAACACCCAAAAAGAAGAAAACCATCGGGGCATCGGAGGAGGCGCAGGAGGGGACCCAAGAGAGTGACTCGGACGACGACTTCGTTCAAGGTCCTTCGACTGCTGTTGCTCCTACCCAGTCACCGGTCGTCCGGGTTCCCAAGTCAGTTCGGAGTGGGACTGGCTCTGCCAAGAAGTTGGCATTTGAGGGCGAGCCTACACGCCGGTATTCGGCGGTGACGTTTACGCACAGGCCAAAGCTAGAACCTCCAACCATCATCCAATGCGTCAATGAGAGCTTCCTTGACGCTCTCGCTGCTAGGGCGAAGAAGGTGGCACACAACAAGTCTCTGGCAGAGCAGAAGGGGAAAGCCAAGAAGAGGGCTGGCGGTACAGAGCCTAAAGACACCCCTGGTTTTGAAGCCATGATGGAATTCTTCACGGCTGTGAGCACGAATTGCAAGAGCACTCGGGGGGGGGGGTTGAGGTGGAGAGAGCTTGTGACATAATTCTCCTCGACATTCCAGATGGGGAGCTGCTGGAGGGCCTGGATGGTGTGCCCACCTGGAACAGGTTTACTAAGGACTACTGGAAAGCCGGGTTTGGGCTGGCGGGGATGCTTCTGGATGACGGTGGATGTGTGGTTGTCATTGCCACGAGAGGGAAGACCACAGAGAATGCGGTGGCAAGGTGGACACCGAAAAGTGTCACCCCGGTCCTCCTCAGAAAATGGTTCTGCATCAGTACGTAGGGGTTGCGAACAGAGGGCCAAAGTGTAAGTTATCAATCTTTTGCATTCACTTCATGTTGTGGTGTATGTTAAGTAGACCCTGGAGTTGATCCCTTCTTTGTTGGATGTGCAGACATTGGTGTTTGAGGCATATTGCTTTGTGAAGAGATGGTCTACGTTCAAATTCCGCAACGACGATCGTCTTGTTAATGCCGTTGTGGACCCTGTAACCTACGATGTCCTCTACAACTATGTGCCCCACTCCAGTATGCCGAAGGACACAAAGACAGGCAAACCGTGGCGGTACAGCCGGACCCGGAGCCCTGCTTTCATCCAAACCCTCATGGAGACGTGCTCGGATGTCCAAGGGCGGATTCTGGACCTCACATGCGGCACGGGTAAGCCTTCACGTGCTCAGTTTGTCCCCTGGCCCGACTACAATTGCATGCCGCAAGCTATTAACCGCCCGCTTTGTTCCTCAGGTGCTTCAATGTGGGCAGGGACGTTGTCCGACAGGCATGTGTTCGCCTTCGAGCCAGATACTGCCCTCCACAACTCGGAACTTGCAGCGGCTGAATGTCTGCCGAAAGAGGAAGAGGCATCCTCGGAGGATGAGGAAAAATCCAAGAAGGAGCAGGGGGAGGAAGTTGGGATCGAGGCCGAGGAGCCCCCGGTTTACGAGTGAGTGGTGGCATTGTAAGTTGCCTCCAGATTTTGTGAGGCACCTCCCTCCGCTCTCTTATTTCATTGAAAACCCTTTTTGGTTGTGCTGGTATTGACATTCTTGAAGTGGATTTGTTCTTACTGTAGGATGCCAAGTACTGCCGGAGGGACGTCTACACCGGAGTTCATGGGCAGGAGGAACGTGCCTTTTTTTGCCAGGGGGGATTTCATGCCTAGTCCAGAAAGGGAGTACATCCTTCCTACTTATGCTGCCCGGCTTGCTTCGGTGTCCATTAGGAGGTGTTCCGAACATAGTCGTGTACAAACAGATTTTAGACGAGGCAAGCCTCAAGAAAATGAAGATGAGGGAGGAGGCAGCAGCTATTAGAGCCCGTCGGGCTCGTAGATTTGTCTTGGATTCTGCTGAGGAAAGTGGGGGAGAAGACGCAGAAGATTCCCAGGAGGTGAGGTGGACAGTCCCCCAAGGAGAGGACGGGATTTTGGAGAGGCATAGTGGAACTGATGCATCACAGAGCTCGGAGGATGAGGGGGATGAGGGGGATGAGGAAGAAGGTGGGGCAAGTTACTCGGAGGGTGTAGGAGAGTAGTGCCCATTCCGGCTATGACAGTTAGAACACACTTGTATAGACGTGGCTTGCCACAAAATTTGCAATAAAATGTTGCATTTCAAGTCCACTGATGCCACATTCCAACTTCACATGACCCTATTTCCGTGCCTCCTAACCCTATTTCCGTGGACTCACAATGGTCTGCTCATGCTTTTTTTTTTCCCGCTCATGCTCATGCCGCTCATGAAATAGCAGCCCCCCTATCCGCCATGAAACCTGCGAAATTTGGAGATGGCAGCCCATGACACGTATCAGGGAATTCCACATGAGCTTCTGGGATTCCGTATCCTCGGATTGCATGTCACAAACTGCAATTGTCATAACTCGTTGGTACACTGGATCGTAGACATGACAAGCCATTGTCGTCCAATCCTTCACTCATTTCACATGATCAAACATAAGAAAACAGTTCTACAAGTCCCCAGTCTTCTGCATCCGCTTCACGAGGCTAACCTCACTGCCCTCCCCAACAGTCGACATTTTGAAAAGAAAAACTTTGATGGCACCTTGACCTGGGAATACATTGTCCTGGATGTAATCGTACTTGCTCACTCGTTTCAACTCCAAAATGTTGTCTATGTAGCCTCTGATACCAGAGCCCATTCTTAATGCATTGATCTGATGCCGAATGTTAGGTGAACTCAAAGTGGAGAAATGATCCATGACCAGATCCAATGCTACACCGTCAAGTTTAGTCCCCACAGAATCCCCTTCATTCAAAATATGGCTTTCCAAGAAGGACTTGCTTGCGCCAAGAGCAATTGCAGATGTTGTTGCGGACGGGTTTCTCCCGAACTCCTATTTAATCAACCTCGATACTGTCTCAACACTCTCCCTGTAATCCTCCTTCGAGATAGGATGGTTATGGAATCCGAAATGCACACAAGCTCTTGTCATTGTTTTCAAACGGTGGACAACATAATTTCTTGCTCCGCAGAGCGCCAAGCAGGATGGCACAAGTTTGCAGAATTTGCAGACGAAAGTGTTTGCCGATGGTGGGGCAGTCCCAGGCTGAAATGGATTTTCCGCCATACCCTCCCATACGCTTTGATTATGAACCCCAGACTGAAGAAAGTGTCTGCAATTCAAATTATCACACCTAAGGTGTCCATTGCAAACTGTTCTCCTGAAAACAAGCTTGTCATCATTCTAAATATTGGATGTTTTTGTTCTGCACCACGGGTGCCCGTCGTGTTTCTTGTCCATTCCATGCATCATGATTGTTACACCTCCAACTCGCGGAGCAGGAGGCAGCTCAAATAGGATATCGCCATCAAAAGTCTCTGGCAAGAACTTCACAGGCACCTGCTTCAAAGATTCTCAATCAATTCCTCGCAACTCACTTTTGAATCCAGCCATTCCTCCCATCGCCCGTAGTTTTGGAATGACACTACAAATCTCTTCTTCATCAGCTTCTCCAACCACAATAGGAAGGACTGGATTTGGAATTTCACTTATGTCATCATCGGACGAATCCAAAAGCTCAACGATTGGAGTGGAGGACGTCTGTTCTTTTTTCACCACCACCTCCTTCTTGTCTTCAACGACCGAAGCAGCAGTCCCGGGCGTCACATATGACCCAAGGGACTTTCGCCGAGGCTCTCCAAGTACTCTATCGACCAGGGTGCACTCTCCACTGGCTGATATGAGCCGTCTCATCACGGTTTTGGAAAGAGTATTTCAACAACTTCCCTTTCAAATCGTACACCTCTTTCTCCAAAAAGATGGAGCCATTCTGAAGCTGAAAACGGGTAGCCAAGACATGTTCCAGAACAATTGCAAATCCATTGTCAAGGACTTCCTGGGAGAACGGCACTGGTTTGTCGTCAGTGAAGAACTCCGCTTCAGAGGAAGCCATCTTCCTTCCTCGCGTACGTTGATACCTTGAACACAGGGCCAAGGCAGCAGGTGAACGCGGAGACTGATTCACAAGAGCGGACCGAGACTGAGGCAGCGGCTGTGACACAGTCGGCGATAACAGTGCGCGTTGGAAACCAGCCTGTGGATGCAGAGATGACTCGCAGGGAAACTGGAGGAGGTGGAAGTACGAGGAACGCTGAACCGGGAGAAGGTCCAGAAACCCTAGAGCAGACAGAAATTCTAGCAGATGTGAGAGGGAAGAGGAAAGCTGCAGAAGGGGATCCAATTTCAAAACCTAAAAAGGCGCCAGTAAGTTTTCTCTAACTTACATTTCATTGTTGAAGATCTGCGTAGAGATTGAGTGGAATGTCCCAGAAAGGGATTGTCGCTACCGACCATCACCATGAAACAACGGTGATTTGCTTTCTACTCCTCTGTTAAGGGGTTACCGCACAATGAGTGGGTGACTGACAGTACCGTCATTCACTGTTGTTCAGATCATACAGTCTGTGTGATTGCCTTTCAAGCAGTCCTTCCTCTTCCCTTCTTTAGCAGGAACATGTGATTGAAGTCTACTGAATTGCGAGCGTCGTTAACGCCATTCGATTCTCCTCATGAGATTTATGTACCTATGTGTTTGAAGAGAGAGTGAGGGTCGGCATATTCAGTCATAATGTTTTGCAATGCATTTTCTTTGTTTGAGGTTGAACAGATAGAGAAGTGGAAAGGCGGTACAGCCAAATTTGAAGACCATATTGTAGATTCAGGTAGAGTATCGATTGGAAAGTACTCTCTACATAGACAAGAAACATTGAATGTTTGTGACGTTCATCACAATGGAGTCAATCTGAATAATCTGCACTTACTGTCCGCCCTAAACTATACTGAATGTCGTTGCCGCCAATCACTTACACATATATGTCATTGCACAACACCAATCCGGCAGGTCCTTGTCTTTTGTGATTGTTGTTAACGCCATTCGCTCTTGCTCAAAACCTTTTTGTTCCTGTGTCCCTAGAATCATAGTGTTTTGTTTTGAATTCGGCAGGATCAGCTTTGCTTGTGTAGATGGTTCTGAATTTGTTTCACACCATTCATTGTGAGTTTCGACGAGACAGAGTGATGGTCGTTACCGCCGTTCACTATTTGCGCACATTACTCAATCAGATTTGAATGGCATCGTGCAGAAAACTGTGAGGTCCAAGCCTACAGGATCAGAGGGGAAAGGATCTGGAGATGGGGACGAGTCTGGAAAAAGCTCAGAGAATAACGATGAAGCAAATTAATCTGAAGTGCACTACCTTGACAAGGTGAAAGAACTCATGTCATTCCAAAAGGTAAACTCTCAGGAGGTTATAAGGGACATGCTCGTATCTGGAGGGCGTTTGGACATCCCTCTGTGCCGGATGATATCTATGCCTGTTGTGCGTCCACCTCTTTCCCATGACATAACAAAATTGGAGAGTGATTTCGTGCATGGATACAGACTTGGTGCACAAGTTTTTTATGTGTCACTGACGGATATAAATGGGAAAAGCACATTAGTGTCTCCAGAGATCAGTGATACCTGGGATGAGTGCTGGAAAGATGCTAATGAGGAGTTTGAGCTGGGCCTCATGATGTGAAAGAACACCCAGTAATTCTGCAACCACATGTTCTACGTTTGGGACGGCAACCACCGATTGCTGGCATGGATGGGATACATTCAGAAACATCATGCGTAAGACAAAGACAAGCATGTTGTTGTGGAGGCAATGGTTTTGGATCCAGGAAACGACATCACTAGGCTTCTTACAGCTATGCACGACGTGAACAAGTAAGTCATCCTAGAGACTTCATTCCCTCTGTAGTGTTTTGTTAATCCCAAAAAAACAGTGTTAAGGAATGCAATATTCCCAATGTTTTTGCAGATCGACAGAGAAATCGCATGTGACAACAATCTTGGTCCACACACTATTCCGAATTCAGAGGATTGGTCTGATGAAGCTGGATGATTTTCGGACAGTACTCCCTCCCAATATAATCAAGAAGTGCGAAACATGAAGAGTTGCAGGCACTTGGTATTCTTTGACTCGAGAGGCGTTTCTGGAGTACATGTATGCGGTAAGCCCGAGTCTGTACTCAGTTTACTTTTCAAATACATGTTTGTAGTCCCTTCGGTGCTAATCACTATTTGAATCAATGCAGCAAGAACTGACAGAGGCAGTTGAGAAGGGTAAATCCGAATATTACCGCACTACACCAGAGGAACTAAGGACATCAAAGGGTGTGGAAGCAGCAATAAAGAAAGAGTTTGAAATGTGAAGAACCAAATTGATGTCCGCCTTCGGAAAGCAGCTTAGAATAGTAGATCCTGGACTTGGTTCTGAGTTCCTTCAGCAGATCAAATCTCATTATGACAAGCATGTGCATCCGGAGATGCAGCAGGAGAAATTGCACCGGCTGGCCATATCCATGGTCGACCCACAAACAAAAATAAGGTGGCTGGAGATATGGAACTCAGATCAGACAGTAAAGGACTTGAATCAGTTCCCAAAGAGCACCATACAGCCTGGCACAAAGGTGGAAGGAATCAGTGATTTGGTGTTTGATAACTGGCTCCACAAGGCTACATTTTGGAGTTAGGTGTGTATTCAAATAAGCCGTTTTCTTTTCTTCAATTATGTGATGAGTATCTTATTTGCAATACTGACAAATATACAATTTGCAGCTCGAAAAGCGCACCGTCATTGTGCTGGATCAGACTTTGAAGGACTTGAACATTTCGATTGTTTCCCCTCCCCAAATGTCATTGGAGGCATACATAAGGAAGTGGAGAGGTCTCACCTGGAGATACTGTTTTTTCCGGGAGTTCTCCAAAGATGGTAACACTTTATGGTCCAACGACTTTGACAGTCAGGTTGGAGGAGAGTGGGCCATGATGCGAGTTGTGTACAGGTGCAATATCATACTGGAAACTCTACTGCACTTTTTGGGAAATAATTTGGCTTCATAAGGATTGTAATCATAGATCCAAATTGAATGTCGTTGATGACATTCACTTCTTTGTCTGAGTCATTCTTAAGCGAGAATTTGAATTCACCGGGATTAGGAGCTTAGGGTGTAATTATAGTGTCCCTGATTAGAATTGATAATGTCCCTGAATGGCGTTGACGACATTCACATCCAGAGTTGTTAAGAGGTCCTCAGAGTTATGTAAGTTTTGGTAATGTCCATAGAGTTTACAGTGAGGGTTCCTCACTCCAGTTTGCTGAATGTCAATGCAGACATTCAGTTGTTCTGCAATGCTTTTGCCTCTTGCGAGAAATCTTGAGGCTTGATTAGCTGTGTTATCAGAGATCCAAAGTGAATGTCGTTGACGACATTCACTTCTATGTCTATGTCATTCACTAGCGACAATTTGAATTTACATGGATTAGGAACTTAGGGTGTATTTATTGGTTCCTTGTTCGGAATTTTATGAATGGCGTTGACGCCATTCACATCCAGTGTTATTATGAGGTCCTCAGTGTTATGTTCGTTATGAATGTCCATTGAGTTTTTAGGGAGGGTTCCTTACTCGAGTTTCTGAATGTCGTTGCCGACATCCAGTTTCCATCCAATGATTTTGCCTCTTTTGAGAAATCATTAGGCTTAATTAGCAGTGTATTCACAAATCCAAAGTGAATGCCGTTGACGACATTCACTTCTATGTCTGTGTCATTCCAAAGCGAGAGTTTGCATTCACGTGGATTAGGGTGTATTTGCAGTATCATTGAATGGAATTTTTTGAATGGCGTTGACGACATTCACATCCGGAGCTGTCGCGTGGTCCTGAAAGGTCCTTGGAGCAGTTCTCAGAGCCATTACATTCCATGTTTTTTTCATTTTGTGCTACTTGCATCTTAC
This sequence comes from Takakia lepidozioides, assembly GCA_030704615.1. NCBI lineage: Eukaryota > Viridiplantae > Streptophyta > Takakiopsida > Takakiales > Takakiaceae > Takakia > Takakia lepidozioides. The sequence goes on along the minus strand of CM060732.1, from coordinate 33,126,722 downwards.
TCACTTCGCGCTTTGGTGGGTTGGGATTTATCTCCTGTTTAACATGTACACGAAATATGTGCTTATGGAAGGAAATCACCTGAGCGGTATTCCAGACTATCTTGATATGTGGTCGGACCCTGCAAACGATCCAACCATGTATACTGCAGGGATATTGAAGGATTGGAGTCCTTCTCACTTCAGAGACTGTGGCTGGTACCTTGACTGCCCACCGGAGCACACGACCTTTCAAGAACAACACATGAAATATTTGAACAATAATGCTGAGATGTTGGCGCCTCTGACTGACGAGCAGTACCAAAGAAACATAGCAACATTGGCTGCCAAGGAGCCTGATGCTCAGGGAACGCCGCAGAAGGGAAAGAAGGCGGGCCGCAAACCAAAAGACAAGGCTCTTGATGTCATAGCCATCTCACCAGCAAAGCCAAAGGACAAAGGCAAGTCCAAAGAGAAGGAAAAGGACAAGGGGAAGGAGAAAGAAAAGGAGATGGAGAGTGGACATGACTTCACTGCTGGAAGATATACCCGCACAGTTCAGTGCGTGTTCGATGCCAAGCCACACCCTTCCCGTTCTGATTCGGCAGGAGAGATTAAAATTGTCAATGAGGGTTGGCTGGCGATGATGCAGAGTCGAAAGAGAGGATACACTGGGGTGCCTTCGCCTACCTGGGACAACATAATCTCATTCCTCAATCTGGTGAGAATTCCAGTTTCTTTCCTTTTTCTTTGAAAGTTTTATTGGCAGTATTTCAGTCTGGTTCTTTGAAAACATTCTTGCCATCGTTCTTAAAATAAACATGTCTGTTGCAGGTGAGCACAGGTCCCACCTTCGTGTGCGGTGTGCAGAAAACATATGCGGCTGACATTGTCATTCTCGACATCCCGGATGGCCGGGCTGTGCCAGAAGTTCTTCCAAAGGGCAAGACGCCAGGCTGGAACAAATTCGAGGACAACTACTGGAGTTGGGTGTTCGGGTTCTGTAATAATTTCCTCTCTGATGCAGGGACACTTCTGCTTTTTCAGTCATGTGACAAAGATAGTCGTCGGGCATTGTCATCATACCTGAAGTCTTCAGGGTTTGAAGTTTTGCGTACATGGAATTGTGTGAACAGCCTCTACCTTGTGAAAGGGGGTTTCCCTGGTCAGCTGGTATGCCGTCTCCCTTCTGCTTGTGCTTTCATGATGAATTTCAATGTTCTCTGCAGCTCCACTCTAGAAGAATATGTCATGATCGACACCGATCATCACCGATTCGTGATAAAATTGATTATTTATGCCTGAGTTCTGAATAGCCGATGTACACACTTCCACTATAGATTGTGTTTACCACACTAACATGCTATCTTTGGCAGACGAGGATGTTTGAGGCGATCTGCCTGCGGAGGATTCACACCTCAAAGACACCATCCTCCATCCGCAGCTTTGAGATTTCTGACCAGGGTTGTTTCGTCAATCCCCCCTATGAGCCGCATGTCGATGACAGTTTGTACAACTTCATGCAGTCCAGTCAGACTCTGAAGAGACCAGATGGCACTCCCTGGAGAGGTGCAAAGGAAAAATCCCCAACGTTCATGCAAATACTGCTGGAGTCATGCAGCCACCACTCTGCACGGGTGGTCGATCTTTCTGTGTCCACATGTTCGTTCTCTCCCTTCCGAATTGATTTTCTTTCACCAGTTCTATCTGCTTAAATCCCCCCTACTGTTCATGTCCTCCTGTCTGGTGCAGGAGCAACTTACCATGCATGCAAGGCAGGCGGAAGAAGCATTTTTGGCATGGAGGGTGATTCTGTGAAACAAGCATTTGTAATTGCACAATGTTGGATGCTACAATTGTAGGCCTCATGGTAGTCTTGATTCTATTTAGGCAAGATTCCCTGCATTAATTCCACGGTCATAGGACCATCCTCGGTTATAGGCGGCGCATGTTAATGCTGACGTGGCAGATGACGGCGCAATGCCACGTCATCATTTGCCACCACATCAGCCTGCTGACATGAGGCTCACGCCACGTCAGCGTGGGTGCAGGCTCACGCCACGTCACTCCTGCGTGAGCGTACGCTCGCGCACTCACGCGCAAGGCTCATGCCATTGCATCGTTGCTCTTTGTCCCATTGAGCACGCTTTGCGTGCACCAATGCATAGATCTCTGTCGTTGACCAGTTTCCTGTCCGAGGTGCCCTAGATCGTGCATTGTTCGCCATTGAAGTGCTTGAATTCTGGATCTATACTTGATGCATGCGAGTGTGCTCTACTGCTTCTTCTCTTGTGATCTTTTTTTCTATGACACGCCAGAGGTATACATGGCTTCTATACCAGGATGCGAGAATGACCGGAGCGTAACCATGCTCGTGAGCACTGTTATTTTAGCCGTCCTACAAAGCTTCCGATAGCCGGGAGCTAATCGGGACATGATATACTATGACCCAACATAACTATGACCACCCCCAGTTCGGTCGCAGGTCATTTTAGCAGCCCGGTTATGTAGGGATAACCCGCGCCTAACCGGCCAGTGCGGCAGAACCCTAAGAGGCTGATTGAACAAAAAGAAAATACAGAAGAAAAAAAACCCCTCTGCCAGAAATGTACCTAGTCTTAGGGCCGCTTTACACTAGGGCCCAAGCCCAAGACCAAGTGAGAATGGAGCATTCCATTGGCGGAGGCCTGAAATTGGGCCCAACGGCTTTACACTACGGCCCGAGCCCAAGAAAATGGAAGTGGGTCATTTGCCTATATGGCACTTACATGGCACAAGTTTTGGCGCCAACTTCTTGGACCGGACCAAGAAAAAGGAACCCTCCTAGAATGGAGACCCAACTCAGAGCTCTTTGGGCCCAAGAAGTTTGGTATTAAAATAGACTATTTTTGTGCGATCGTGACTGTTTGATCATGACCGTTGAAGTTGGCCCAAGACCAGCCCAAGAGTGGTAGAAAATGGGCCCAGGATTTCCTGGGCTTGGGCCCTAGTGTAAAGCGGCCCTTATATTAGCGTTCTAGGACATACCTAACACCACCCGGTAAAAGCGGGGGCGGCCGTGACTGGTTCTGAACGGGCGGACGGGTCTCCTGGACCATGACCCGACCGGTTCACGGGTCGGTCTTTCCCGAGGGAGAGCCCTGTTTTTGGATTTTGCTAAGTGTTCAGTGTGGTGGCCGCTTGGCCGCTTTGTTTCCTTCTTCAAACACCGCGGCTTCAATTTGAGTCTCACATTTGCATCCGACATTGCTTGGCGTTAGGGCAGTCTTGGGTTTTTCCTCATCAAATTAACTATCCACATCTGTGGAAGTGGTGGCGATGATGGAGGATGAGCATGAGGTATACGGGGGAGAAATTCCTGAGGAGGTGGAGGGCGACTTGGAAGGAGACGTTGATGGGCAGCCCGATGATGGAGACTCTAAGGCGGAGGACGTTATTGCAGACGATGCAGCTTCTAAGGTAGTTCGTGCTCGACTGTCAGTTCTGTTTTCAACTTTTGGATGAGGAGAGCTTAGCCGGAAGTTTGTTCCTGTCGATTTCTTTGGCGTTTTCTAGTGCACCCCATTCTGAGAAAAAGGAAGCGTTGCAGGCAGAAAACGACATGAACCTTTTAGGGTCCCTTTCTGTGCTTGTTGCAATTCTTGAGTCCGAGGTGATACAGAAGCCCTGGCAAACGGAATTTTAGAACACACCAAATTATGCCCGAGAGTTTTTGTCCTTGCGGTCAAGGAATATAGCGCACGTTACTTGCGGAAGTTGTGCAGATACAATACCTACACCAGTGCCAATCCCTTGAGAGATTGACTGTTTGTTGCAGTTCTCAAATGGAAGTGTGAGATAATATGCGGAGTAGTGGTGGGGCACATGCTAAGCTGGTTGTGGGCCAGAAGCTAACTTGACGTTTTCAATATTTTGATGGTATCAAAATGGGGCTGTTCAGTCACTTCCAGAGAATTGGGTGGAATGTCGTCCAAATGATGTAGGGTAGAGGAGCCTCACAATGGCTTACAAGTATTGACTTGTTGCCATTTCTCAGAGTTTAGATACACAACCGCAAAAAGAAAGTATGTCCAACAAGGGAAGAATCTTTTTCAGCATAATGCAGATTAACAATAACAATGGCTCTGTGGTCTCATAGCTAAGCCGAGGTGCTAGTTTTGGTTTGGGGATGTCTGATGGCAGTTCTGGAGACCGGGAGATTCCAATTTGGTAAATGCTGGGAGAGCTTTCCACTTCAAATCTTCTAGCATATGGGCTGATGGATTATTGGACAAATAATTGGTTGCATGTGTGTTGTTCAAAGCTGAGGGTGTTTCTGTGTTTGGATCTCTGACATGGGAAGTTTTAGGGTGGTCAGGGTATTCTGGATGCTTAAATTATACTCTACTAGATGGGTTAGAATTAGGGAGAGATGTACAAAGGGTGGATATACTTCTGGATTTAGAGGGTACTTCTTCTTATGGTAAGTACCTGTTTATATATTTGGTTGTTTAGGAGTTAGAAGAGATGAAAAAGCGTTTAAAGGAGATGGAAGAAGAAGCTGCTGCACTTCGTGACATGCAAGCTAAAGTGGAGAAAGAAATGAGTGCTGTTCAAGGTGTGTCTTGCCAGCCTTAGCTCAAACTCGTTGAAGCCAGAATAGTGGCAAGCAGTTTATCTGATTGACCCTTCAAGTGTCCACATTGTTTTTTCTAGCATCAGGAAATTTTACTTGCATGTTTACTTCTCTGTAGGCTTTGGCTTGGATCCGCTAAACACTTGCGTCCTAACAGTTGATTACGGGGTGCCTTCAGAGATGATTTATGACCTTTCCTAACAAGGGTCCACGTTAGCGTGGTCCCTATGAGTTTCTATCAAATGGACACGAGCCTTTACAAACAGTTCATTTTAAGTGGTCTGTCATGGAGATATTTTAGGTTGGATTTTTCCAATGAAGGCCTTTGTGGACAGCTGTAGAGGCACACAGTGACAGGTGGGTGCAGATCTGTGGTTGGGCAGGAGTGTATAGAACTGTTCTCTTTCTCCCTCCTTTCAGAAGTGGTTTGTTGTGAAGGATTCGGAGGGTGAGGGTGAACACGAGATATGAAGAGGTTGTACCTTGGCCCATGCAGATCCAGCAAGTGCAGCAGCATTGCAAGCAAATAGAGATGAGGCAGACTCACGCTCTGTTTTTGTTGGCAATGTAAGCCCTTCACTATCACACCTTTTAACTTGGGATTTTCCGCTTGTTTGTTTTAGTTACCTGATTAATGAGTTGCATTTAGTTGGGATCAATTTAATCAAACCGTTTTCGATAATAATGTGACCATAGTTGTTTGAGGTCTTGAACAAACCCTATCAATCTTGCTCGCCTCTTCCATGCTGTGTTGATTTTTTGACATTCGTGCAGTGGATTGTGGGTTGTTCCAGATAGCATTTTTCCACTTCTATCAGTGAGGGAACAGAACATTGCCAGTATTGGAGATCCTGTGCACCTGGAGGATGTAGACAACCTTGAAGTCGTCATTTGAGTCTAGTTTGTCTGTTGTACGGTATTACTGGGAATGTGGGTTTGGACTGCTGTCGTTAAGAGTCTTTCTGAAGAAATTTCTTGGGACTTTCCAGGTGGATTACTCTTGTACTCCTGAAGAAGTGCAACAGCATTTCCAGTCATGTGGAACAGTAAATCGAGTCACAATTCTCACAGACAAGTTTGGACAGCCAAAGGGGTTAGTGTTTAAACCCCTCATCAATGTCTTCACATTCATGATTGGTATTTGCAGTGGCATATGTGTAAGGAGGTAAGAGTAATGAAGTTGCTGTGGTTATTCATTGTAGAATGTTCATCATGGAACAGGTAGCCCAGTGGTTATACCTCTCTAGCCATAGTGTTGATGACAGTAGATTGAAGTGCCAAAGGAGTGTGGTCGCCCTAGCTGTATTGAGCTCACCCTACCTGCTGTGGCTGGGCCTAGTGGCTCCGCAAATTGGGTACCTTGGGGCTTTGGCAGCAAACAATTGCAACCAAACTTTTGCGGCTGCAGCTGTAGTGAAGTTCCAATTCGCAAATCGGTAACTGACACACTGATATTGGGTGGCTATTTCAGCTATGCCTATGTGGAATTTTTGGAGGTTGAGGCAGTGCAAAATGCCATATTGCTTAGCGAGTCAGAGTTACATGGTCGACAACTCAAGGTTTCCACATTCCAATGCATCCGTCAAACTACCATTTCTTGCGTGTCTATAGAGTGAACACATGTGAAGGTCACCTATATATTATGTGGCTGGACACACCAAGTGGGTAGAGTGCGATGAAAGTCGTGTGAATTCTGTTGCTTGACCGGCTCATTTTGTACAGATAGATTGGGGACTGCCAGGGTAGTTCTTACCCAGACTGCACTCACTGGCTGTAAACTCTCCTTCTGTCAAGACCAAACCATTTTCCTGTTAGGCCACTGGATCATTGGAGTGGATTGGTTTTGGGTTGTGGACGGCAATTGTGAAGGGCACCGACGGGGTTAACTGACAAGGCTTTGTGTGGAGACATGGTTGCAGGTGACCTCAAAGAGGACTAATGTGCCAGGAATGAAGGCATTTCGAGGCCGCCGATTCAACCCTTATTATGGGTACCGCCCCAGGAGGCCCTACCTGCCTCCCTATGGGTATGCTCCGGATGGTTATGGGTGGGTATCCACAATGGATTTCCATTCTAACTCATGTGGTGTGCATATTTCATAGTAGAGTTTAATCTTTGTTGTTTGTGGTGAAGACTAACTTCATAGTAGTGTCTACAGCTTGCAAGGATGATCATATGGGCTATGGATGTCTAGTGTTTTGCTATCTGCTTTTCAGGGAGCCTGTGGCGTGCTTTTGCACTTCTTATCTTACTGGAGAACATCTGTCAGAGCCTGAACTGCTTTTTATGCATTAGACTAGGGAGATCAATAAATGCTTTGCTTGCCACCTAAAATGTTGAGGTTAAAAGACTGATGGTTTAGTCTCACAAAACTGATATCTATTGGGTGAATGCATGCCAGGAAGGCGGCAATGTTCAGGAGACCTATGCGCTACAGGCCCTATTATTAGGCAGCAATTTTGTGGTGGTGGTTCTAGATTCTGGCTAATGAGGGGTAGTAGCAGCAGTAGTCCGGCTAATTGCAATTTGTAATTGAGGACCCGCTCTTCTGATGGATGGTTGATTTGGGATGTGATGTTGAGGCTGCATGCATCACCCTGCCTGTGTTTACCCTCTTATTCTGTGTGCTTTGGGCACCCTTGAACGTTGTGGTTGGTGTGACACCTGTTCCCCTTGTATGCTAGCAAGAGTTACACCCAAGGGTGCCACTGGCAAAGTAGTACACCGTGGCTCCACACAAGCACACGGTAAGCAATGTCTGAGAGAAGAGTGGGCAGTGCCTTTGCACTAATGACAGAATTGCTAGTGTTTCTAGAAGCATATGAATTTTGAATTGGTAACTGTCCTTCGTTGTCGTAGAAATACCTGCAAGGCACGTCATTGTCAAGATCAGATCATTACTGTCAGTGGACTATGACTCTCAATCATTTGAGTCTTTTAGTAGACTTGCTTCATTGACAAGGGCCTCGAGCTTCGTAATTCCATCAACTTGTTGCTTGGTGCTGCTTGTGACTGTATTTCGAGTTAAGAGTGCAGCTTGTTATATTGTTGTTCCTAAAATCTTCAACAATTGTTCATCAGAATACAAGGAAGTTAGTGAATGTGCAGCCAACTTGTCAAGAACTCATTGTAAAAGTTTGTAAAGTTGCCTTTCAGACCATTCTAAGAACTTCAGTTCTGGAACTGCCTGAGACACCCCAGTCATGGCTACAAACTTCATTCTGTCATAGCATCCATCCCATCTGTTCTTCCAATAACACAAATAAAATGGTTCAATACTAACATGTTGAACACTCAAACTCACTTTATCTTCAAAATGCCCATTTGGGTGGTGCACTTTATGGGTTCCTGATTTCATAACAGTAAGTGGAAGACTAAAAGATAGCCACCTCCTAGCTAGAGCAGCTAGAGTCGAGCAAATGAGATAAAACCAAAGCCATCAGGACAAAATGACAAGGAAAAGAAACAACAAATCTTGGTCAATAATACACCACATCCCCCAGAATTTTCTGTGTTTCAGAATGGGCCTCTACCTTGGCTTCAGTAGAACATGTTTGTTCTCATTGGAGGCTCCGACATCTCTTCCCTGCAACTAGACCCGGCTGAATGGAAATGGGCCTTTGGTAATAGGCTTTTCCCTTCTTCTCTTACTCTGCCAAAAAAGGTTATAGAGCTCTCCTGAATGCTACCCCGCTTCTAGCTAAATGGAATGATAGATGGGCTCATGAGAGTTTCAGAGATGAGAATACTAGTACAAATAGTACATAGTGCTAACAGTAGTGAGAAGTGACAGTAGTCAAAGAGGTTAGTGAAACACCCATAGTGGAAAGAACCAGGGTGTGTTGTAGTGGAACTGGGCAATTATCTGGTCTCAGATATGGGACAAGTCCAAGCCTGCCAAGCTCAGCACATTTCTCTGGCAGATAGCCAACGGGGTCTTAAAGGTTGGTCAGTATTTAAACTTCAGGGAGGCTCTGCTTTGCCAATGTTGCTTCATTGGAACCATCGAGTCAATTGAGCACTGTCTCCTTTACTGTTCAGCCCCTCAGGCTATCTGGCCGCTGGTGAGAGATTTCTACAGATCATGGAGCCTAAGGCCCTCTACCTCGTTGGTCATCCTTCTCAACTATGATCAAGGGAGCAAAAACAAAGCCTATGATTGTCCAGTTTTTGAGACCCTTAGAATTTCCACTCTGTGGAACATCTGGAAAGGCAGGTGTGATTGGACCCTCAAGTATACATCCCCTACTGCTCTCCTGACTATGGTCTTTTTTTATCTTACAGTGGCAGCTAACAAAACTTGGGCGTTATTGTGTGCAGAGGTCACCAAGAAGCCTGAGCGCAAGCCTGGCCTCCTCCATACCTTCCGAGCAACGTGGGGGAAGTGTGGGATCCTTTGTAGCTGCACTGATGATCTCTCCTATGTTTGGGCGGACAGAATTCCAGAGTGTTGGCAGGGACACAGAGCCAGGCTCTTCTGCCTCCCCGGAGTTCGACAGATCTGATATTAATTGGAGGCACATCAGGCCTTCCTCAGGAACAAGGCTCCATTTTCATAGATAGGCTTCTTTCTCCGTCAGCTTCGTATTGATCTTCCCTCTCTCTGCTACTCTCCCCCCTTTCTCCCCTTCCCTCCTCCCTCCCTGACTTCGTCTTTCCAGGGTTCTCCGTCCTTCCGTTCCGCTCCCGTTTCGTGTTCTCACGACCACCCGAGTTCTATTGCCGTTACGGCCTACCGTGTTCCTCTGTGGTAGGGTGGACACAGTCCATAGGCAGATTTCTGTCTGCCGGCTCTAGTATTTGTTTATCAGTCATCCCACTTACATGATATTGTACTAGAGAGCGGGCCGCGGTCTGCCGATTCTGGCATCCCGCCAGGCCCTAAGGGCGAGCCCGGGGCCGAGCGGCATGCCAGAATCGGCACACCCGGCCCGCTCCCTGGCGTTACCATACGGGGCTGCATATTCGGTGCACATACGAATCCGTATGCCTATACGTGCAGAATCTGCCATCCTGGCAGATTACGTTGCTGAATCGGCAGTGGGGTTTGGAAGGCCGATACTGCCACATAATTGAGCCTGGTAACGTTTCGCTATGGGGGGGCGTTCACCCTTCCATACCTGGTTTAGGACCTGGTTTAGGTAATGGCTCGCTACAGTTCTCAAGATATCCGGCATGGTTAACCATGCGAACATGCCTTATGGCAGCCCTCAGGCGATCAAGGGTTTTAATTTTTTCCCTTCCAATAATTTCAATAAAATTTTCAAAAAAAGAAAAAGAAAAAAGAATGGGCACCTTGCTGGACTAGTTGCACTTTACGGGCAAGAGGGGCCAGTAACCATCAGAGAGTTCTCAATGAGTTTACTAGGCTCTCACACTGGTATATACCAGTGTTGTTCTGGTATCAGTGTTAGGACATACCAGACTGGTCCTGGTACCAGACGTATCACAAAAAAATTATACCAGTCTGGTCTATATAATGGTGGATGTATAATTCTCTACATACTGGTATGAGTATGAGTATCATGACCACAATATCAGCTGGTACGAGATATCAATTCTGGTATCATTCCAAAGCCATCTTGAATTACAAGTTTATCACTAGCAAGTATCAAGTGAAAACAAATACAATATAAATAAAGAACTAAACATACATAAGTACAAGTATGTAGGCATATATACACATAAATTAATATAGTATACATACCAGAGTAAATGAGGAAGACGGCGGGGAAGTACTGGTATTGAGGCTGGTATGAAAAAACTGATACCAGCCTGGTCTGGTATATGACCCAGTATTCTCCCAAATGATACCAGACTTGGTCTGGTATCTAATACCAGTGCATATACCAGTATTTTATACCAGTCCTTCACCTATATACCAGACCAACACTGGTATATACTACATATATCCACTAGGACTGTGTCAAGCAGTCAGGTACTCTGGTTGCACAATATAAGCTTTGGGTTTATGATCAATGACAAAGCACTTTGTACACTAAAAATATATTTGTATTTGACATTCTGGTTATATCTTGGGTGCACAAAAACTGTTTTTGTCTGATCTGACACTCAGGTTATATCTTGGGTGTCTGCCCTTAATGAGCACTTGCTAGGGCTTGGAGGGGGGTCTCAACTTGAAAAGCACAAATCTCCTAAACTTCATTGCATCAGATCAAAGCTCAGTAAAGCAACCATCATGGGAAGGGAGAGTTGCACATATCAATTCCAATCTTTAACATGACGAGTGGACATGGGTATGGACAGTTATAGCTGTAAATTGTGAGTCCCAGAGTTCCGCAAGTGACACTGTAGAAATGGTCTGAAAGGTCACTTTACAAAACTTTTACATTGACACGTGGCATGTGTACTGCACATTCACTACCAATGCCCATGAGTTTAAAACACAAGTTCAGCTGCTGCTAATAGGACACAAATGGATGAGTCATAATCCACTGGCGGACGTGCCACTTGAAAAAGGCTTAGCTTACAAGTGTTTCGAAGACAACGAGGTAAACTACACCTATGCAAAGTTCGAACCAGTAAAATGCAATGACAATTATCGTCCTCGCAAAGGCACTACCAACCCTTCCTGTCTGGGATCTGTCTTCCCCTGCACTACTTTGCCAGTGTCATCCTCAGGTGTAACTATTCCCAACATACAGTCCAGGAAGCAACCACAATGATGTAAGGCTGTCCAAAGCACACAGAAATAGAGGGTAAACACAAGCGGGGGTGACGCACACGGCCTCAACATCAAATCCCAAATCAACCATCCACCCGAAGAGCGGGTCCTCAACAGTTTGCACTTAGCCGGACTACTGCTGCTGCTATTCCCCAGTAGCCAGAATCTACCACCACAAAACTTGTTGCCTAATAGTAGGGCCTGTAGCGCATAGGTCGCCTGAACATAGCCGCCTTCCTGACATGGTTTCATCCAATAGGTATCAGTTTTATGAGATTAATCCATCAGTCTTCCGAACCTTCGTGGCAACTAAAGCATTTAACTCAGAGCTCTTTAGTCTAATCCATAGAAGGCAGTTGAGGTCCTTACAGATGTTCTACAGCAAAGTAAGAAGTGAAAAAATACACAGTTGCAGGCATCCGAAAAACTTCTAGCATAAAAAACTAGACATTTGTAGCCAACATAATCATCCGTGCAAGCTGTAGACACTACTATGAAGTTAGCCTGCACCACAAACAACAAAGATTAAACTCTGCTATGAAATATGCACACCACATGAGTCAGAAAGGAAATTCCTTGTGGATACCCACCCATAACCATAGGGAGCATACCCATAGGGAGGCAGGTAAGGCCTCCTGGGGCGGTACCCATAATAAGGGTTGAATCGGCGGCCTCGAAATGCCTTCATTCCTGGCACATTAGTCCTCTTTAAGGTCACCTGCAACCATGTCTCCACAGAGAGACTTGTCAGCTAACCAACCCGACCGCTACCCTTCAGAGTTGCTGTCCACTACCCAAAATTGATCCACTCCCAATTTTGTCTGATTGTTGCAACCACACATTGTGCAACAGACCACGATGTTGTGATCTGTTATAAACCACATTGTGCAACATTGTCGCAACCGAGACGATATGAGAGGGCTGGTGGAACAAATGCGTGGGTTGACGCACACACAGCACAGAAACGATCTGATGTTGACAGACAGAGGGATACAACTGGTTCAAGTGCACCATAGGCAAGGACTACCCATACCCTGGCATTACTCACTCTTGAGCCGTTCAAGCAACCAGTTAGGGTAGAACACATACAACTGCTGTCACATTTGCATGCTGCCCACTTGGTGAGGCCAGCCAAGTGAAGCATACGCCTTCATATGTGTTCACTCTCTAGACCAGCAGGAAATGGGAGCTTGACAGATGTATAGGAATGTGGGAAACCTTGAGTTGGCGACCATGTAACTCTGACTCGCTAAGCAATATCGCATTTTGCACTGCCTCAACCTCCAAAAACTCCACATATGCATAACTGAAATGGCCACCAGTGTGTCAGTTGCGTTTGCAAAGTCAATGGCTGCAGCCGAAAAAAGTTTGATTGCAATTAAGCTTGACACGGCTGTGCCTTGGCACTTCAACCCACTGCCACCAACACTATGGCAACAGAATCTGTACAATGTTGAAGATTCTACACATACAAAAAAAGACAGCAACTTTAATCATCATATGTTGATTACTCTTACCTCCTTACACTCAAATACCTAACATGAAGTCAAATGGATGTGAAGACATTGATGAGGGGTTTAACACTAACCCCTTAGGCTGTCCAAACTTGTCCGTGAGAATTGTGACTCGATTAACTGTTCCACATGACTGAAAATGCTGTTGCACTTCTTCAGGAGTACAAGAGTAATCCACCTGGAAAGTCCCAAGAAATTTCTTCAGACAGACGCTTAATGATCGAGTCCAGACTCACATTCCCAGTAATACCTTACCACAGACAAACCAAACTCGGAATGACTACTTGTCTACATCTTCCAGGCTGCATAGAATCTCCAATAGAGGGAATTTTCTTCAGGAAATTGGAAAATAACCTTTCTAGTGCAAAAATATGATAGTCAAGGTCAGTGTGAAACTTCCTTCAACCCTAATGATAGAAGGGGAAGATGGTATCTGGAACAACCGTGCAAGTAAGCAGAGACGAGTCCACCGCAGTAATTTCAAGTTAACACAACATTCAAGAGCTGAGCAAGGTCAAGAGAGGTGTGTTCAAGACTTCAAACAACCTTATGCTACCAGGTCTCACTATTATTGGAAGCAGCTTTTCATTCTAACTAAACGCAAATCGTTAATCAGACAACCGAAACAAACTAGTGGAAAAACCCTAAGTTAAAAGCTGTGATAGTGAAGACCTTACATTGCCAACAAAAACGGAACGTGAATCTGCCTCATCTCTATTTGCTTGCAATGCTGCTGCACTTGCTGGATCTGTATGGGACAAGGTCCAGCCACTTCATATCCAGTGTTCACCCTCACCATCTGAATCTTTCACAGAAAATTCTCTTCTGAACGGAGAGAGAGAGAGAGAGTGGCCACATACACTACTGCCTCTCTAGAGCTGTCCACAAAAGCCTTCAGTTAACAAAACCCAATCTGAAATATCTCCATGACAGACCAACTAAAATGAACTGTTGGTAGAGACTCAGACTCACTTCCATATGCCAGCATATCATAGAGACCACCCTAATGTGGTTAGGAAAGACCACAAATCATCTCTAAAGCCACACTATAGTCAATTGTTAGGACAAGTGTTCTGCTTAACTTAAGTCAGAGCCTACAAAGAAGTATACGGTCAAGTAAGATTTCCTGATCAGAAAATACAATGTGGGATCTTGAAGGGTCCATCAGACAAACTGCAAGCCACTGCTCTGACTCAACAAGTTTGAGCCCAGGCTGGCAAGACACACCTTGTACAGCACTCATTTCTTTCTCCACCTTAGCTTGCATGTCGCGCAGTGCGGCAGCTTCTTCTTCCATCTCCTTTAAACGCTTTTTCATCTCTTCTAACTCCTAGCCACCAAATACATACAACATGTGCTGACACAAGAATTAATGCGCTATAAAAACCAGTAAGCCTTTATTCCATTATCTCAAACCTATCTAGCATAGTATAGTTTAAGAATCCAGCATACCCCAATCGCCCTCAAAACTTCCCATATTGTGGATTAAAACACAGAACCACTTAGGGCAGCATGTGCACTCCATTACACCACATTGCATGTATTGATGCCAACAAACTTTTCATAACCATACAAGCTCACCCTTCGGAAGGATCCAAGCATAGGTCTTTACCACATTCCCAGGCAACACCTGGGTCAAAGACACCTACAAACATTTTGAGAATACACTACGGCATTCCATGCGCATAATAATATCACCCACCATAAAACAGTTTGGAGATCTCTCTGTACAGATGTCCCCCAGCATTTTCAGATTGAAAAGACAAGAATTGCCAGACAGTATGGCCAGACCTCTCAGCTTTTCAACAACACTGTTCCAACCAATCTGCCAATAATACATCAGCCCCATATACTAGAACACTTTAAGAACAGCTAAAAGCTCTTGCAGCCTTTTACTATTTGGATTCTTCAAATCTACACAACTGGCACCAGCCCTCCTTGGACCCTAGCTTCAATATGAGAACACAGAGCCATTGTTATTCTGCAGTCACACTACTCTTCCCTTGATGGAAAGGCTTGCCTTTATATTTAGATCAAATTGCAAACAAGTCAATGCTTCCAAGGCATTTTCAGGCTCCTCTCTGCGTAATACTTGCCTGTTGTGGTTATACATTTAGATTCCGAGAAATTGAAAACAAGTCAATGCTTCCAAGGAACTGTGAGGGTCCTCTAGCCGACATATCGATTTGGGACGACATTCCACCCAATTCTCTGGAAGTGATAATGAACAGCCCTACTTTGATGTCATCCAAACCTTCAAACAGGTGGAGTGGCTTTGTACCCAGACTCAAGATTTGCGATACCAGGGGAAAAAAAAAAACAAGACCGTAAAAATCTATGGGTCGTTTCCTTCCAGCAACGCTTCTATTTTCTCACTTCGGACTTGCACAAGAATACGCCAGAGTAATCCAGTGAAACAAACTTCCGGCTAAGCTCTCCTCATCCAAAGGTTACAACCACAACTAACACTCGATTACGAACTACCTTAGAAGCTGCATCGTCTGCAACAACGTCATCCGCCTTGGAGTTTCCTTCATCGGGGTGCCCATCCACATCTCCTTCCATGTCACCCTCCACTTCCTCAGGAATTTCTCCCCCGTACACCTCATGTTCATCCTCCATCATTAGCACTTGCACGGATGTGGAGATTTAATTTGATCAGTACAAAAACCCAACTCCCAGCACTCTGGGATGCGCCGGTAAGAGTCAAATTAAAGCCATGGTATTTGAAAGAACGAAACTAAGTGGCCACAACACTGCACGCAGCCGAGAAAACCACTCGCCTTCACCGGATGCCAGTGCCTTCTGATGAAGACCCAACTCCCAGATGCAGACCAGCATGCAAGCAGAGCTTAACAATCCAAGAAGAGCGGAAGGATGTCGATCAAGGCCCGCACCTCCTCCCTCCGAGGAAGACAGCCCTCTGTGAAGGAGAAGGAAAGGCTGCGCTGGGCGACCCGCTGCCTCGCCGGGCCAGCCCCTCGGGTCGGGTGCCACCCGCGGTGCTTTTTGGATGAATGTCGTTGAGACCATTTTGTCATCGTGGATGCACACGCATGCCACCGTCCTCATTACGTTTCTAGGGTTTTGAAGTGCACACAGAAAGTTGAGAGAGAAATGAGAATTTGAGAGAGAAGTGAGAAGTTGAGAGAGAAATGCACAGAATTGAAGAGTGATGGTGGTTGCAAATGCGTACTGCTGGAAATTGGCATTATGACTTCCTCCAACAATGTGGTAGTTTGTGACAATGGGAGTGGGGTGAGCTCCATCTCTGTTCTCCCTCATTTTCGTTCGTGGATCATTGTTTTCATGATCTGTGTCTGATTGTAGCAGAGTCTAGATGTTTTGGTACACCGCTGTTGTGAGAGCATGCGTGGACCCCCAGCTGTGTCCTGGGAGAAGGAGAGAGATCTAGTGGACAGCTGCGGTTTTGACGATGGTAGTTTAGTTACTGGAGTTTTTCACGTGGATGATCTGGGAAGGATTAAACCGTGCTCCTTTTCTCATTTGTTAGGAGCTTCGGAAGATGTTTCTTTATCTCACGTTGTGTTGTTGGAATGCAACACGGCCCGGCTTTCGAGTTGCAGTTTTCGTAGTCAGGCCTGGAATTGGACTGGTCGGAAGCTCAGCGATGCTTGCCTTGTAGTCATTGAGACGCTTACGACATAGGGGCCAACAAAAAATTTCATCAGGACGTGTGCTGTTGGGGTGTTTGGATCGTATCTAACACGATATTAGAATTTTCCCCAGAATTGGAATTTTGTTCAAGACACTGAAGGAAACTAACTTTTCCATAATCAGCAGCTGGATCCCCATGGTCTTTCACTGTCTATGACTGCCTAGCCATTTTGACCACTGTTGAATCCCTACAATTCATACTTCAATAATTTTCAAACTTACTTTGAGGGATCAGAAGATAATTCAACCCCCAGAGAAGACTAATTCATTTTGGCGGCTCTCACACACCCCCATGAGCAGGCCTCTACACCCTTTCCCGTATTTTTCTTCCTTCAAGTTAGTTGAGGGAGCAACGTCACCATAAGCTCTCTCTTTATCCCCCTTTTCCTCCTCTGCCCTTGACCTGCTCTTTCCAGATTGATTTATTCTTTCCTGAAATTCCATGGCTTTTTTGTTGGTCAAGATGAGATTAGGGAGGATTCAAATTTTACAAATGACATCATAACTTGTTAACTGGAAAAATAGGGCTATTTGGTTTTTTTTTAGAGCAGTTGGAACAGAGGTTGTAGGCGGTGTATCAAGTGGCATTTTGAGTTTTGAGGATTTCGAGTTTGCAAAGTTTCATGAATGTTAAGGAATTAATTTAAATGTTAGATTTAACAACCGGACTATCTCTTGCATTTTGTCATGAAGAGTGTGGGACTGGTTTTGGTGGGTGGGGGGTTGTTGCAGTTTGTCAAATGTGGATTTGCAGGGGACAATTTCCCAGCAGCTGTTTTCCCATGCATGGTGGGGCGGCCCATGCTGCGGTATGAGGAAGATCTTTGCAATCAAGAAATCAAGGTAAAACAGGGAGATTCTACTTTTTTGACCATATCCTGTCATAGCATGTACCCTGGCTGATGAAACCACAACTGCATCCAGGAGAGTTATTAATCCCAGAACGGGATACACAGCCTGGGATTGTCACATACAACCCACTACAATCCAGCTATAGACATTTGAATGGAGACAAATGTATGCGCATGGAGCTTTTCTGCATTCAACAGCATTCCTGAAAAGAAAACAGTCGTTGTGGATTGTAAATCTCTTAAACTGGGCGTGGGGTTCAGTTAATCAGGTTTGATACTAGCCGAGAATGTGCACCACAGAGGGCGAGCAACAATCGGGTTACATGGTTTGAGTTTAGATAGAAGAAAAAATCTCCAATCCCTCGTACTGTCTCTTCCACCTTCGTGCAAGGCTTTCTTTGAGTATTTTCTGGTTCTGTGGTTCTATGGCTTGCCTTCATCAGAGGCCCCTAGGTGACCTGAAGTTCTTAACAAGGGCATGTGGTTCTGTGGGCAGGACATAGTGGTTGGGAAGGCATGTTCGGAGCAGCGGCAGCAGCTGGAAGTGACGTATCCCATAAGCAATGGGATTGTCCAGAACTGGGAGGATATGGGACACATCTGGGACCACACCTTCTACGACATCCTTAAAGTATCAAGTTTTCTTAGTGTACTCAAACAATATGGCATCTGGTAGATTTGAGATGGAGAGAAGGAGAGAAGAGGAAGGGAAGAATGACAGAGCTACTTTTGTCCATAGTCATAGATCCTCATTCATGTAGCTGTGTGATCCTAGAACCTGCATCCAGTGTAGATGGAGCAGAAGACAGACAGTGGGGAATGGCCAGGGCAACTTTTGTACTCCCTGCTCATGAACAAAATGGCTGTTTGTTGGTGGTGACATTTGCAGGTTGACCCACCAGAGTGCAAGATTCTCCTTACTGATCCGCCTCTGAACCCCACAAAAAACCGTGAAAAAATGGTACTGAGCTTACCACTGCCATTCCATACTATTCTACATGCTATTGAACATGGCTATCAGCTTGCCACTTGTGATATTGTGCTGAAGGCACACATTAGTATGGTGCGTGTTGTGTACACGGGCAGAACCAGGGTTTCGGGTTGTCACAGTGTTATGTTGTTGGTTGGCAGGTTGAAACAATGTTTGAGAAATACAACTTTGGAGGGGTGTTTGTCCAGATTCAGGCAGTCTTGACATTATATGCCCAAGGTATGCTTGCAGAATCTGTGAGTTTGATGACCAGTCTGCAACTGTTAATCCATGAGTTTTTTGACAGTTTGTCAGATCTCAAACTTTGATAGGTTTCTGAATGAAAGTTAACCAGCCAGGCAATGCTTTTGAAACTGAAGTTAGAGGTTTGAAACATATTTTGGACCTTGGAGATTCAGAGTATACGAAATCAAAGGCAGGTGGCTAATGGTAGATATGTAAGCATCTGATCAGAGTGATAGAACTCCATGGTGGGTGGTTAGAGGAATCTTATATGGAATCTTATCGTGGTTAGAGGAATCTTATTGTGGCAAATATGAGCATAGCAACTTAGCATCATGCAGAACAAGAAAGTGACGTGCTCGTAAAAGTCCTCAATAGCAGCAAAGATTGTGGTGTTGACGCCATTGTTGCAACCTCAATCTGCTCACAAAGATTTTTGGTTGGCAGGGCTTTTGACAGGCCTGGTGGTTGACTCTGGGGATGGTGTTACCCATGTGGTACGCTCGTTTGCTTTATTGCTGTGTTCTTGGATTCTGACGGACATAACTTCCGCTTTATCTTATCTGTGTCCCTGTAGAGATCACAATTTTGTGAATCTACAGAAATTTTTGTGCTGGTACAGGTGCCTGTGGTGGATGGGTATGCATTTCCACACCTAACAAAGCGCCTCAACATAGCAGGGCGTCATATCACTTCTTACCTTATTGACCTCCTTTTAAGACGAGGGTGAGTTTTTGCAAGCAGTGGAACCTTCAAGTTGTAGGTTCGATTTTTCTGGCAGCATATCATGACATTTGGGATTGGCAGTAATGTTTTTAGTATATTCTGGCCACCTTGATCATGGACAGGCCAGGTGAAGGTTATGAGATGACAAAAGAAAGAAAGAAGGGACAAACAGGAGCCCCATAGGACAAAGTAGAGAGGAAGAAACCCATTGGGACCCCTGGGAGGGAGAGAGATAGAAGGAGCAGAATACTGCTTTCAAGCTTCTTCTGGCCTCGTCGTACCAGTACTGCGAATGAGTAGAGTCTGTTCTGCTTCAGTGCCTATTCACAGTGTTTCAGTTGGCTATCTTGAGTAGATATTTTGTGCTTGCAAGACATGTTCAGTAAAAGCTGGTTAATAATGTGACTCTCTTTGGTAATTTGTCGGGGGCAGGTATGCATTCAATAGAACAGCAGATTTTGAAACTGTCAGTGAGATGAAGGAGAAGCTCTGCTATGTAAGGTAAGCTTCCTACCACTATGCCTATTGGAGTTTGTTTTTTGCTTCTGCTTCTTGTTGACACTCCTGTGTCAGTCTCCCTGTATTCGCCACTCCAAAAGTCTCAGGGAACAGTCTTTTTCAATTGATGCTGTGTTTTGCAACTAGTATTCATCTCTCTGAAGAGGCAAAGAGGAGGAACTTCCAGAGGGAAAAATTGTGGAGTATGTGAAATGAGTTGTTGTTGGTGGATGCAGCATTGATTACAAACGAGAATATCAACTGGGACTTGAAACGACAATTTTGGTCAAGCAGTACACGGTTACTTGACCGAACCCAAGGACTTGTGAAGTGAGCTTTGTCAGATCCATGTCATGAATCTGATAGTCGAGTACTAAGAATGAAGGAATGGATGAAGAGTTTCCAGGGTCCAAAATGTTATGTAGGCTTGGAGTGCTCTTTGACATGCGCAAAAGAGTTCAAGAGTCACTTTTGAGCTGATTGTGTTAATGAACAACACTAGACCTATTTCTAGTCTTGCAAACAAAAGATGTGTTGAACACTCCATTCATGCTGGAAATCTGTTTGACATGAGTGTATAGAACATATGCTTTAAGGGAAGGTTGGCCAGCCCTCTTTATCAGAGCAAAATGCCAGACTCACATATATATATGTCCTCAATAATGCAAAGCAGCTGCCTGACGGAAGAGTAATCAAGGTGGGTGCTGAGCGCTTCCAAGCTCCTGAAGCTCTTTTTACTCCTGTAAGCATTTCCATCAACATTTTGTTCTTATTTGTGTCTCATGTCTTAGTTATCATCTGTCCCTTGTTTCTCTACTTCATCCCATGTGCCCTCAGGGCTACCCGCAGATTTATTTACCTCATCTCTTCCCTGCTTGTGGTAGTGTCTTCAGGCTATGTGTGTATGTAGCTTTTAGTGGTTGTTCTACTTGTTCCTTTGGCTCTTGCGGCCCCAGGACAGTGTGAAGTTTCCCTCACTCTCTTTCAATCTTTGTGCAAAGGAAAGGGTATGAAACTACTGGATCACAAATGTGGCAATGAGGGATTATGACCTTTGCAGGACCTGGGGACATCTCTCTCTCTCTCTCTCTCTCTCTTTATATCTTGTTTCTATTTTCCTTTGTCCCACAAGCTCTTGGAGCGTCCTGTGGACGTTATTAAGTTTCTTTCTTTTTCTCTCACACACCGTTTTGAGGACCCAATATTTCTAGCAGCTTCTTTGGATGTGGTGCCTTGTCGAGGTGACATTTGGTGTCTTTTGATGTGGGTTTCTTGATATGCCTTGGGGGGGGCCCCCTGGGGGACATTGGAAAGTTCGTCTTTCCCTTTCTTTCTCACTTTCTCTGAATTCCATTTACTGATACAATGTCCAGGGTATCCTCATAAGAGAGCAACCCTCCCTGCACCTCTGTTCACCAACTTTTAAAATCTCGAGGCTGGAGCCTAAAGCCCCTGTTGGTGTTTAATTGCTGGGCAGCTCACATACAGCAGATTGATACTTGTGTGAAGGAATTTCTAGAGCTGGAAAGCCTGAACAATTGTTTATACCAAGGTAAGCCCCACTGCTGGAGTGAGACCCTCACAAGGTAGTGTCTGTTCCCTCTTGTTCCGCCCAAACTGGGCGCAGGGTGTATGGGCCACAATGTCTCAAGAGTACATTCTCTCTCTCTCTCAACCCATGAACCCTCGATGGCAGGAGCTAATAGACATGGAGGGTGATGGGCTAGCTGATGCGGTATTTCGGTGCATTCAAGAAATGGACATTGATAATCGTATGATGGTGCGTATGCTCTTCATACTATGTTCACAAGTCTTTAAAGTTATTGCAGCATTATTTGTCATGATTACATGCCAATATGTCTGTTCCCAACCAGTCGTCGTCTCTAAAGCTGTGTCCTTTTATGACAGCTTTATCAACACATTGTACTGAGTGGTGGAAGTACCATGTATCCTGGCCTTCCCAGCAGGTATCCTCCCCTTCTCCTAGTGTTGTGTTTGCACCTTCAGCCCACAACAGACAGAGCACAGAGATGGTGATGATGTCCTCTCTGGGCTTTGCTTTTCATATTGTTGTGACCATAGGTACTGCACCCAGTTTGAACTGAGCTGGAAAAGACCGGGAGGGAGAAAATGGACAGGAGGAGAGCAGAATGGGTCATGGAAAAAATCATGGTCCTGTGGTGGGGCTTGGAAATGAAATTGGCCTAAAAAGCTTCTCTCAAGCAGTTTATCGTAGCATCTACGTGATGCCATCCACGCTTCTCTAGGGGAGAAAGAAAATCTATGAAAAGTTTAGTTATAAGAATACTGCGTGTCTCATGACTGGTGCTGGCTAGAGAAGGTGAGTTGCATTGAACCCTAATGTGCTTTTAACTCGAGAGTTACTTCGTCATAATCAAGATGTGTCCACTAATGAGTCTACCCCTTTCTTTGCTGGGTGGGTAAGCAGATTAGAGAAAGAGATCCGGGAGCAGTATCTGCGGGTTGTTCTAAAAGGAAACAAAGAGGGGCTTAAGGTAAGCACTGTCCAACTAATAGTGACCAAGCATATCCCTTGTTCCTTTCAGGATTACATGAATTCTTCTCTTGCTGGTCGTTGGTTATCAGAATCCTACTGTTCAAGCAGCCAGCTATTTTATCGCAGGAGCTTTTCAATAAACTACTTAGTGACAAACTTTCTCACCCTCCTTCACTTTCTCACTAGTGTAAGCTGTAATGCACCGACAGGTACGTCTCCTTCAAGAGGGAGGACTGGCAGCCAATGAGACCTTGTAGTGTATGTCAGTGCTACCCTTAAATCTATTCTGAATTAACTGTGCTGGATTGCCATCAGCAGTGGCAATTTCAGGCGAGCTTCATACCCTGGTGGGCGCTAGTGCAGAAACCCAACAGGGTGACTATTGAGTATGTCAGCAAGGATAGTCCTAGCCAACATAGTTTAGTCGTTTTCTTTCTCCCTCTGTCGCCCCTGATGTGAAAATGTTGGCCTGCATCAGAAATTGAGACTGCGAATTGAGGACCCACCAAGACGTAAGCACATGGTCTACTTAGGCGGAGCTGTTCTGGCTGGCATCATGAAGGTAGGTGCCCTCTACAGCATAGCTGTCAAATGTTCATGTTGCTTGTTGTGCTGGCAAGGGAAGCTCTGGATCTTCGTTATTGGTTGCCCCAGCCAAAAACATCCGATGGATTATAAATGCTTATACCTACAGCTGTAACAGGCGTAATTCATTTCCTACCTGCTTTTCTTGGAAGCTAAGAGAGCAAATGAGTGCTCACATTAATGGTGTGTGGAATCTGTTGATGTACATCTCTCTTTTTCCCTTAGCCTGCCCAATTCTTATGAGGGTAGCTCTTCTCTGATGACTTCCTCTAATGATCATGGTGGAAAAATCTCATTGCAGGACACGCCGGAATTTTGGATTAGTAAACAGGAATATGAGGAAGAGGGCCTCAACTGTCTTCGCAAATGCGGGCAAGCCTAGACTTATCCTAATGAAGTCTCTCTCTCTCTCTCTCCCTCTCTCTCCTGTGGTTGAACCGGCTTGGTCAAGTCTGGTAGCCAGTGGACTGAGCCACACTGGCAATATATGTCATAGGCAACATCCTCAGGGCTGTGAAGGGTTAATGTTTCTCATCTATTCCACCCCCTCTCCAAGGCCCAGCAGATTCATTTTTCTTTGTACTTGACTCGATTCTCTTAGGGCTACCACTAGCCTCATACTTTTCTACCATATGTGTAGGGATAGGCTGAAAGATGCATTGTTTACTGCCCTACAATTGCTCAGCCGGTCCGACAAGGGGCTCTCCCTTTGGGCTTTCACTCCCACTCAAGCAACACCTGATTTGGGCTTTGAATATGGAACTAGAGTGTCTCTCTTTCTGAAATAGATTGTACACATGAGACTTTGTTTCCACTTCTCTTTCTGAAATAGAAATGGCCACAAGGCTAAGGCAAGAAAAACTTAAGAAATAAACCCCGGTTAACCCTTAAGTGCCCAGACTCATTTTCACCCTCTCGTGGAAAAACATGACCCTGGCCCACAAAAACATTTTTATCAAGGCTACGGCAAACAACGTCTTATGAGTACAATTTATCTGGAAAATCTCTATGTCCCTGTAAAATTGACCGTTGGAATGACTTCCCACCAACCCCACCTCCTGCCATAAACAGTTTCATCAAATTCCAACCGCCAGATCAGAAGATTATAAAGTGTACAAGAAAAACTCTTAGCTAAGAAATAGGTGCCAAAAAAAGCAGTTTTTTGCTCGTATTTGGGCAGTTTTAGTTTCTCTATTTTTGAGAGTATCAAGAATGTTTACCATACCTGATAACACACATCCTCATAATTTTTCAGTTTTTTCTGAAATGTTCTCAAGTGGGCTCCTTTGTAGTGACAAATTGGGGGGTTCAAAATATGCCATTTTCTTTGGGCAGGCCAAAATATCTCTTCCTAAAATTATACAAACAAATTCAGCCGTTCAATTCCTAATCCCTCCGGTTGAAGTGTCATGAACAGTTATATGAGATCCCAAATTTTTTTTGGGACCAATCGGTAATTTCCCTCACATCTTTAGGTAAGACTTCAAATGGCACACCTATGTTATAGCCTGCAGGCCTAGGATATTTGGAGCCATAGCCCAAAAGGGCATGGGGTTTGGGAGCTCCTCTAGCTTACCCGGCCCTGCTTTCATGGCCACCCTCAACCCTCTCAACCCCCCGCCCTAGGTTTGGCCCACCCCTAGGTTTGGCCCACCCCTCGTGACGTTTTTATGGAGCCCCCAGCTGTGCCGCCATCGCGGTTGCACTTCCTCCAGCCCGCTCTGCATGGCGTTGGCCGGAGCTGCCATCGCCGTCCATTCAGGCTAGGCCCAGGCCTGGGAATGCCCAGACCTGCGCTGGGCGCCATGCCCCTGCCGGGCAATCGAGGGGTTTGGGGGAGCGTGCCGCCCTAACCTTTATGGGGTATCTTTCAGTCACCCTAACCTGACCGCAGTTGCCATGTCAGCAACTTGGGAAGGTTAGGGGGGCCAAATTGGCCTCAAAAAGTTGAGTGTGCCCCCTTCCAATTGGTTCAGACCCATACCCCTTCAGGCATTGACCAATTGGCCAATGCCATATGAAGGGGGACCCGATTTTCTATCGAGTGAGCCCAAAAAAGACCCAATCAGCCTTAACCACATGAAGTTATGGCTGGTTAAGCAAACCCAACCGACCCAGGATGGGTCGCTTGGGCACGGGTTAACTCTTTACCCAGTTCAGTTTAGGCTTTGCATTAATTGTATGGAGGTTTATCACAACAACCTCATGCAAACCGTAGCCCTCAAGCACCAGACAACAGTATGTCGGTCAGGAGAAGCTTTTCTGTAAGAGAACAAAATATTTATAGAGATATAGGAATAATAAGAAATATAATATAAATGAGGTAAGAACTTAATATATCGGTGCAACCTCCGACAGGTTGGTACCAGTGTTGGGCGGTTCTTGCTTTTGTGAAGGAACCTTCGGTTCCGGTTCCACAATTATTTCAAGAGATGGTTCCGGATCCGGTTCCGGTTTTTTTTAATTGAGCCGGTTCCGGTCCGGTTCCGGATCCAACTTTTAAACATGGGGGCGGTTCCGGTTACCGGTTAGTTGCTGATAAAAACCATCGGTTCCGGTTAGGTTCTTGTTCTATTTTAAAATATGTTTGTTTAATTTAATTAGATTTAAAATATTTTATCAGTCCGGTAGATTGAATAGCAGTGTATTTTGTTAGTTTTCACTAACACAAAAAATAAACAAAAATACTCTAAATAAACTGGTAGAAGAAAATGGGTAAAATTTTATGGGTTGAAAGTACTATTCAGCTACCTGGCAGGTATTGGCATCATCAAACATTTTATTAATGAACTTAGCCAGGATATCATGGAGCTGGAGATTGAACCCAAGATCTCATGGCGCTGAAGCATTGTACATAGATCTCATGGCCTTCAAGCATTGAACCAGGATCTCGGGAGCTTGAGAGCATTAAAGAAGTTTTGCCCTGGCCCGCCAGCTCTTTAGTGTTATGCCAAGGCCCACCAAGGGTTCAAGAACCAGAACCTGTTTTTGTTTTTATCCCCGTGCGCCAGGGTTCTCCGGTTCTCACACCCAGTAGTAACCGCCGGTTCGGTTCTGCGCCGATCCCCATTGGCACGTTCCTGTTCCGGGTCATGTTATGTAGGAATGGGCCTTGGTTCCGGGTAACCTGAACCTGAACCGGCGGTTAACTTGGTCCCCACGGGTAACCGCCCAACACTGGTTGGTACTCTGGTTTTCGGCATGTCAAAACTCCCCCACCCATTGAAGGAGTGTAAACTCCACTCGGGGTTACATAAAGATAAAGTTTCTTTAACGTCCAATGAATTTACAGAGCCTATTGCCCAACACAAGGCCATTCAGGGCCCAATGGACGGTCTGAAGGCACATGTTGAAGGATTGAACCCAGGATCACCTAGGTTATGCATAGGCAAGGCACAAACACCCAACTACTGGGCTTACCTACTCAAGTGCAAATTGGGGAGTGTAACACCACTTAGGGTTACACGAGGGGGTGCATAACTCCACTGGGGTAACTCACACTTGGTCTCGAAATTTGATTACCTATGTCCAAAATTGGCTAAGTATGTAAAATGGACTAAGAAGAGATACACGAGAGACCGGGTTTAGAGAGGGTTACACGAAAGGATACCCGTACCCGGGTTACACTTAATAGCCTCCCATCAAGAATCAAACCTGAAATCTTACCTTCGAATTACCTTACCAATGCGCTACCCACCAAAACATGAAACCCCCTTGGATTCTTAAGTATTTAATAGTGAAACTGAGGTAAGAGCGATGGCGTGCGTGATCTGTCCGACATCCCATTCCACCTGGGAGGATTTGACAGGTCCAGCCGGAGGAGGAAGCCGGAACCCGGCGAAAGTACCGTCAGATGAAGTTCTCACCTAATTCCTATTATTTTCCGAATAATAAGGATAGTGCAGTGATTGCCACCCAGGTTATTCTGGGTTCAAATCCCGCTACCTTGTTGGGGTGAAATAATATCCTCCCCCTTCACATGAGCGGTGTCCCATAAGCCGTGTGCTTGGCGCCTCATGGTGAGCTTACTTTACAAATGGCCCCCTCCAGTCACAATGGCATGTCCCTGTCCTATTTAAGTTTCTTTCCTTGTGCCTCTTAGCTGTTCATGGCCCATTGTAACCCTTGAATTACAATTCAAAATGCAATTCAAGCCCTTAAAATTGGTAATGCTAGTCCCTAAAACGACCAACCCCAGCCGCCCCTCAAATTGTAATTTGAGCCCTTGAAATTGTCAATTTCAACCCCTCAAATTGCACTTCTAGCCCCTGAAATGGCAATTCCCGCCCCTCAAATTGCATCTGTGGCCTGTGCAATTGCAATTGCTAGTGCAGCCCTTCAGCCCCTCAAATTGCAAGTCCAGCCCCTGAAATTGGCAATTCGAGCCCCTCAAATTGTATCTGTAGCCTGTGCAATGGCAATTGCTAGTGCAGCCCCTGGAATGGCAGCTTCAGCCCCTCAAATTGCAAGTCCAGCCCCTGAAATTGGCAATTCGAGCCCCATAAATGGCAATTTCAGCCCCTGAAATTGGCTTTGGGTGAACCAATCATTCCCTTGCCAAATGATTTTGGATTCATTTGAAACTTTATTTTCTCTCTCACCGGGGCCTGATAAGTAACTACAGGCCGGGTGTATTTTCTCCCCTTTAAATAAGCTAATAAAATACATAAAAATAAAAATAAAACATACTGTGGGGACGGCAATGGCCGGCCGGATGGAAGGACCGGGTTTCAATAGGGCGCCCGTGCACGGGCCGGTGCCTCACACGTGTGGGGTCTCGGTGCTGCTCCATTCGGTCAGAGAGAGAGAGAGTGAGAGAGAGTAGGGAGAGGTGGAGGTCGAGATGGTGTATGCGGTTGTGAGAGACGAGTGTGGTTCTATAAACGCTGCGCTGTGATTGAAATCCGTCGCCAGCAGTTTTGTTTCAAGAATCGGCAGGTGGATTATGACCATCGTGCTGCAATTTCATGAATGCCGGGGCGTAGATGAGTGGCAGGCAGGTGGCTTATCGCGATCGTCATGAGGAAACGAGACTTGGGTATTTTATTGCTGTCGGCCTTCGCGATCTTTTTCTCTCTTCAGGTGCCCCGTTGTGCCCTCTCTCTCTCTCCATTTTGCGTTTCGTGCTTAGGTCTGTCATGATTATGAACCTCATGGGCAGGGGAAATAGTGATTCTACGACGGCACTCATTCGTAACCCGCCCCCCTCGCCCCTCGTCACGAGATCCCCTCACTTTCTTCTCTATCCCCAATAACGCTGACCTTCGGCTGTGTGATGAGGCAGGGGTAGAGCTCCACAGTTGAGCGCAAGTACACTTCATTGCAATGGCATCAAAACTGTAGGGTTTTACATCTGACATTGAGGAACAACTTAGTATTAGCTGCTTGTGCACATCAAAGGTCAAAGATTCGTTACATCCAGTAACTGCATTGATTATCTCATGGGTCCGAGCCTCTGGGTAGGGTTGCCGCATTTCTCTCTGATCCCGTGATACTTGACCTACGGCTGAATGTCAGCATTTTGGTAACTTTTTTTCTTGTTTGAGTTACACAAATCCAGCGTGAACGTGTGGAATTTTTTTGGAGGAGGGTGACGGACGGTATGTACTATGTCCCCTGGAGTACATTAGAGTGGGTCCTCCAAGTTAGGGTCTTTGGCCTTAGAAGAAGATAACACTGGTCAGAGCCAGCACTTGAAAAGTACCACAAGGCCCATTAGTGCTCTTGATTTTGAGGAAGTGCACTGTTCCCCTTCTCTGCAATTGCCCAAAACTTCCCTCAACCCAGTATGTGTCTGATCCTTGCTGGTGGACACAAGGTGTAACCTCAAAACTTCTTCATGCCAGGGTTTTGACTCGCATGACTGTCACAGCGTGTCCTCACCACTTGGGCTATGTGGTGAAAACTTTCAAGTTTGAGATGTGAGGGCTACCTGCAATCCTTTGCCCAATCTCAGTGGACTCTCAACTCTTGAAATGGATGCAAAGGCTCCTATCAGTTCTCTCAACCCAGCCACTGTGCCTATAAATAGTCAGCACTTGCCAGGGGGAACCCTCTGAGTGACTGTTGACAGCCCTAAATGTAGAACGGAAAGCTTGAGATAAAGCTTGAGATAAAATCCACCATTTCATTACTAGAAAGCTAATGGACTATGTGGAGGGATGGTGGAGGAGCAGAATGAGGGGAGCTTTTCATTCAGAGAGGCATGGATGCATCTTGCGGATGACTCCAACCCCATCCGGCATGAGGCTGAGCATCTGCCACCTCCGGTTGTGGCTGACCTAAATGGAGATGGCCGCAGCGAAATCCTTGTTGCTACTCATGACAAGATTCAGGTCACGGTTCTTTTTGTCTGCAAGTGCTTTCTATGTGCAGTGGTCATTTGAGGGTACCAAGTTTTGCAGCCTTTTGTCAAAATATGTTGCGTAGTATGTTGTTCAGTGAGAATATTACAGAAAGTCCCTGTCACTATGATGTCAAGGTTTTTGAGAGTAACCACCTCCAATAGCTGGTCACACCGGCCTTGAGGTGGACCAACTTACTCTTTCAGACTCACAGGTGCTGGAGCCTCATCTGAAAAGCGGGAATGAAGGCTTCACCGAAGCACGTGTGCTTGCAGAGGTGTCTCTCTTGCCGGAAAGGGTGCGAGTGGGGACAGGAAGGAGACCAGTAGCCATAGCCACAGGGGAAGTGAAGCGACATTATGGATCTGGTGAGAGAAAGAAGCAAGTGGTTGTGGTTGTTACTGCAGGCTGGGCTGTCATGTGCTTCGATCACAACTTAGTGAAGCTATGGGAGGATGATGTCCAGGTTTGTTGTTCCTGTGCCTAGACTTTGCTATGTTGACTTTAAGACTGCATGTTTGCGATGGTCAGATTGCTCAGACTTTGCCACAGACGCAAACCTTTGTTCCATCTGTTACGTCTGGGTGCCTTCCAGAGTTGGACACACATCAAGAGACCCATGTATGTAGCCTGATTCTGTACAGTCTGTCAATTCTCATGCTAGAGAGCCTTTTAACTACAGCCTGATGTGGATTTCTCAGTGTGGAGTTGCAATAGACAGCTCAGCTCTTCGTGTTGAACAAAAGATGAACTTCGAAGTATACAATTCACTCCAAGTATGTTTGCATGGGCTAAAGGCATTTGATGTGTTGATCTAATTGGCTCTAAGTTTTCTGCGGTGGATTTAGGAAGACTTCCCACATGGGTCGCACCACAAAGAGGTGGCTATTTCTATAAGTAACTACACACTCAAGCACGGTGACACGGGCTTGATCATCGTTGGGGGCAGCATGGAGGTCCAGCCTCAGGTATGAATTTGCTCAACCTCAGAGCCATGGTTTATGTGCTCTCACACTTGAGTTTGATCTTGTAAGTCGGGGGTCAAATTTCTGGTTGGATATTGACATGCTTAAGCTTACCGACATTGTCCTGATCTTTCCAATCAAGATTTCTATCATTCATGTGAGCAGCCTTTGGGCTTGGGCAAGTGCATTGTGTAGATTCCTAAAACTGTTTGCAAGGACCTTTATGTTTTTTGGTCATGTGACGCGTGTATTCTTTATGTGCGTGGTGTATAGCTACATTTGGATCCTTTTGAAGAAGAATTATTGGCAGAGAAGGAAGCCGAGCGGCACCGACATTCAGCTACAAAAGAGGTACTCATCAATTAGTCACAAGATATGTGTACCAAATTTCTATGAGAGAGAATGGTGTGCAGTCATGTCCTCTCTGTCACTTCCTTCGATCATCATTCTCTTACAACATCTCAATTTTGACGCAAGAGACTTAACTTTTCCTCTTGAGTAGGCCAACTTTCAAACCATGAGGCTACGAGATTTGAAAATGATGGCATTTATGGGTGCTTCTTTTGGCAGGAAGGAGAGGATGTGAGCGCAAAGATGGGTGGGGGGAAGGAGCGTCATTTTTCCTACTATGCTTATGCAGGTCTCACTGGCGCCCGCCGATGGAGCCATAAAAGTGAGGTGTGGATGCTATTTTTAGCAGTTTTTTTTGCAGTTGGAAAGTTTCTCCCTCTCTCTCTCTCTCTCATGCAGGCACATACACACATAGATATGTAGGTCAACTGTAGGCCATAGCAGAAGCAGCCCTCAGCAATGGTAGTTTTGGCCCATTCTGCTCTCCTATCATCCTCCTGCACGTTTCCTCCAATTTGATGAGCTATTCCACATAGAGATTTGCTACTTGGGTGCATTGCGAGACCCTCAACATGGTGCATCATAAACAAGCTGCCAACCTTCAGCACCCAAAGTGATTCAAGATTAGTCATTTTACTTTACTCAGTTTTGATGATGGCTTCACAGTTCCCCTAGCAGAACATGTCTGCTCTTTGGCTGCTCAAGACTTTTGAGTTCAGAGGAGAAGTTCACATTGATGGTGATGCAAGTTCTTCTAATCGCCTGAAAGATGTTTTGGTTATAGGATTTTCACCGAGCCCCGCTAATTGCGTCACTGACGCCTCAACACAATTACAAGCTGGACGCCGATTCCCTCAACTCCCGTCACACAGGCGAGGTATGCCCCTCCCGACAGTGAGTGATTGCTCTGGTACCTGTCTGCATATCAATTGGGAGGGTCATTGTCCGAGTCTCCCATCTCCGTTGTGGTTGTGAGGAACTACAGCTCACACATTGCTCTGCCATATCGGTAGATATTGAATATGCTGGATTGGAGTGGAGATGTTCCCTGTCATGTTGGGTGCGTTGTTAGTGTTGTTGGAGTGTCAAGGTTATAGCCCTTGCACGGCACTTTGAGAACAGAACGGGACGGGTAGCTCAGTGGTAGAGCACCTCACCGGAATGGGGGAGGTCCTAGGTTCAATCCCTAGCCCGACCACACGCCAGTGGTTTTCCAACATGGTATCAGAGCCAAGGTTGGGGCGGTGGTCAGAATGGGTGGGCATCAGCTATAAAGGCTATGCCTTGAGGGGGAGTGTTGGAGGTGTCAAGGCTATAGCCCTTGCACGGCACTCTGAGAACAGAAAGGGGACGGGTAGCTCAGTGGTAGAGCACCCCACCGGAATGGGGGAGGTCCTAGGTTCAATCCCTAGCCCGACCACACGCCAGTGGTTTTCCAACAAGTGTAAGGTCCTTTTCACTTTTCTGTATCTAAAGGGGTTGGTTCTACTACTGCCATAATGCCCTGTTGGTCAACACCTGATCAGTATTTCTTGTCCCTCTGCCTCAGTAGAGGTATCCTTCACTTTCAGTAAATGCTTTCACTCCAGCTCCTTCTCCACCACTTGACCCCAGGTTGTAATTATAGAAGACACCCCTCTCTCTTTGTTGCTAGCACCTGTAGGCAGGGGGGGTAAAGGAGGTTTGAGGTTATCTTGCAACAGAACATGGAGGAATGAGTAATAGGGAGGAGGGCTTGTGGGGCAGGTGGAATGCCGGGAGTATCGTGAATCAGTGCTTGGCGTAATGCCGCATCGTTGGGTATGAGACTCCACCTTCTCTCTTATACCATTTGTTATTTGCACAGTTTTAGCAGTATACATTCTTGTTTTGTTTGTGATGTAACCCTCTGCAAGCATTATGATGCCGTCGGTCTAAATGCATCTCTCTGTCTCTCTCTGGGCTCCCCTTAATCCTTCTTTCTCCCTTCAAACTGGGTATTCCGGTTTGTTCCCACCAGGCTACTGCAAGCATGGTATATGAGGATATCTCTTTCTGCTTCCCTCCATTGCTCTTACATGCAAGCATCATGGCATGGTCTAGAACCTGGTCTGTGCCTGCTGTACGATTTGAATTTTGTGATGTTATGTGAAACAATGGCTCTTGCAGGATAGAAGGGAGGATACAAGGTTCGAGATGGCACATTTTCGCAAGCATCGCCGGAAAACTGTCAAGAAGCAACCTGGAAAGAAGTCTGTTCTCCCATCCCATAAGCCTGAAGATAAACATCCTCCAGGCAAAGACGTCTTGGGCAACAAAGTGGCAAATATAGTCGGCAAGGCTGCAGAGATTGCAGTGAGCGGAAAACTCAGAAAGGTAAGTCATGAGTTCAAAGGGTTGCAATTAGTGTTAGAAATATGGGTGGAACTTTACTAAATACTCTAGGAGCTGGTGGGAAAGAGTCCTGGAGTTGATCTCTGCCAAACTTAAGTTGCAGGCTGTATGGCTGCCTCTATTACCTCACTTCTCTCCTTTGGATTATTCATCTGATGAAGGACAGGCTGCTTATAGTTTGTATAGAGAGGCAGCTCATAAAGACTGCAGGGGCTTTATTGTGCTGTGCTTATGCATTGTGTGACACATTCAAGGGATTGACATTCGATGAAAGTTCTAGATCTTAAAAGAAAGCGTTTTGTTGTTTGTGCCTCAATTCGGTTCTGCTTAGCTAAGGAGCTTGCATGCTGGAAGCCACCGCATGGATTCAACTCAATCACAAGGGACACTGAGGACGCAGAAAATCAGCCCTTGGATGTGGCAAAGGATTGCCTGTCGATAGCAGGATGGGATCAGGTCACTGAACACATTGAAGTTGCCTCAGGTTCTCGTAATTAGATGAGGGAATCCAGCATCCCGTGAGAGCAGTCTAACAGACAAACACCCTGGAGTCAGTCTTCTTCTTACGTATGGTCCAGGGCATCTTACATTGACTTTTACTGTGCAGCCAGGCCTCTACGTATGTACCTGTTATAACAAACCACACGTATTCCTGGTGGATACCCAATGTGATCATTGCGCATCTCAAGGAGGGGATTGAAGCGGTCCACTTGGCAACTGGGCGTACAGTCTGCAAGGTAGTAAAATCAAAAGTTTATCTGGTCCTCGTTTGAAGAACAGGATTCCTGCTTATCTCTGCTGATCATCTTGCCCTCTGTTCTGAACTCTACAACCTAGCTATACATGTTCATATCTTCCGACTCCTGGTGGTGGGATTTGGCAGTCTCATAGCAACCTGTCTATAGAGCCCGGTACATTGCTTCTTCATCAACACCTTCACAGATGTTCCAGGACTGTTCTTTTCCAGCAGCAGAAGGAAGTTGTGTTAAACCTGAATCAGCCCTTCTGTTGTAGAGCACGAGTGCCTTCTCAGATTGAGACATTGACAGTGTTTGGGTATTCTACATGTAACAGCTCTTCCTCACAGCAGGAGGGGTGCATGCCGATGTCAACGGAGATGGAGTCTTGGACCATGTTCAGGTGGGCTTGACTCGGGAGTTATTTTCTTCATTCTTTTCTTGTATAAGCAGTTCAATTGGTGAAGAGGGGTTTGCTTTACCTGGAGCTGCTTGATGATTGACACACACACACACACACAGAGAGAGAGAGAGAGAGAGAGAGTATAGATGTCTCAAGCGTGTGTAATCACAGATTTTCCATCCATGATGTGATGCTTCCCTTGTTATTATGGCATATAAGCTTGGTTTAAGACGATTAATCCTGTGCAGGCTGTTGGTGGGCATGGGGCCGAACGGTTGATCCCCAGGGGAATGCCAGAACCATTGAAACCATGCTGGGCGATTGCTACCTCTGGGGTCCCAGTGAGAGAGCAATTATTCAATGGATCAATATGTCGGTACTCTCCTTTCAATATGTTTCCACAGGGTGAGTTTCCATCCCGTGCTTTTGGTCGCACGATGGAGACAGCTTCACCCCTGGAGGTTGCAACCCCAGTTTTGCTCCCACGTCCTGATGGACATCGCCATCGCAAGGGCAGCCATGGGGATGTCGTCTTCCTCACCAGCCGCGGGGAGGTAGATGTTCCCAGTTTGCTGCCTTTTTGTTGTACTCTACCCATCTCTCGGCTTGCTCTCTGCAAGGGTGCATGGGATCTGTAGCCAGAAGCAAATGGCAAGCAGAGTTGTCTTCTCTCTCTCTCTCTCTCCGTGTTCATCAGTCTATGTCAGAAGCACAGAAAATGTCCGAACAAAGCAAAGTTAGGCATGAAACTTCCCTGAACTTGTTTCCAGTTTGTGATATGGGTGAAAACCTTAAGGATATCTGAAGGGCCTGCCTACCCTTGGCACTAGAATGAAACTCAAAGTCAGGGCGGGGAATCTACCTGTGAACAATAAACAGATGCAGAGAGGAGGGAGATTGTCAATGTCCAATGTGCAGGAGGCCTGCAGACAAGATCCATTTTCTGATACAATGTCCGGGGTATTCTCATCAGAGAGTGACCCTTTCAGTACCATCAAGACCATAGTCCCTGCACCTCTGTTCACAAACTTTTGAAATCTCGAGGCTGAGCCTACAGCCGTGTTGGGGTCTAATTGCTGAGCTGCTCCCACACAGCAGATTAATGCTTGTGTGAAGGGCTTTCTAGAGGAAATCTGGAAAGTCCTACTTCTCCAGGAGCCCCTCGGCCTTCAGCTTTGCATGCTGGGCAGCTTGCCTGAATGAGGCAGTTTGTCTCCAGCTGACGTTTGGTGTCTTTTGCTGTAGTTTCCTTGTTGTTTACACTTCTCTCTGGGCCCTTAGGATCTGCGATGGACATTTTAAAGTTTCATTCTTTCTTTCTCTAAGTGACTCACTCAATCACAGGGGTGGGAAATAAAATTGTATATTTCAGCAAGATATCTAGACCATTCTACATAAATATCAACTGCCCTGTAACTCAATTGTTGGTGCTTTCTGGTGCTCTGTAGCAGACAATGTGGCCTTGTTTTGCCAGGCTTCTGCCTACTTTAACAAAGGATGTACTGTTGTTTTGGTGGACTATGCAGGTGACCTCATTCTCGGTCCTAGGTTCCTCTAAAGGGCAAGGAGCCCGTCGCAGGTGGCAGGTTATCAGTGGTGCCACATGGTCTAATCCACCAGCACCGGCTGGCATCATTGATGAAAAGGTTGTCCCCACTCTAGAGGCCTTGCCCTTGAGAAAAGATGGCCAGCCAGAGGCAATCCTTGTTGCAGGAGAGATGGAAGCAGTGGTCCTCTCTCCAGCAGGTAGTCGTCTGGCCACCATTATGCTTCCAGCAGCCCCAGTGGCTCCAATACTTTATGCTGACTTCTCTGGCGATGGATTGAATGACCTGATTCTTACTACATCGAATGGGATTTATGGGTTTGTACAAACACGGCAACCTGGAGCTATTCTGTTCAGCACTTTGGTGGGAGTCCTGATAGTAGTGATGGCTGTGATTTTTGTCACCCAGCACCTTGGTACACCAAAAGGGAAGCCCAGGCCACCTGACAGACGAAGTACTGATTTGAGTTGAGAGTCAAATACTCAGGTACCATTTGCAGTCTTCTGTCTGTGACTGGTCTGATCACTGATCACTTTGAGTAATCTAGTATTCATCAGGAGTTCAGTAACATTGCTTAGTGACGCGTGAGTCCACGGAGAGTGAAACACCTGAGATTGTAATCCATACAACAAAGAGCATGTAGGGATACTTCGTGAAGGGCTTTTTGGTCGACTTCCTCTAGATAATAAAAATGCCTAGGTAACACTAGAATCACTGCAGGCTCAAAACTGGATTTGTTTTGTCTATCCCATTGGTGGCACTGCAAATTGAGAAATTTAATAGTGGAACATCTTGGAACCATATGTCTGTGAATTGTTTGTATGTGCCCCTGGTTTTGCATAGAGGCACACAAGTGTACCTTGTTGCCCTCGTTACAGCCCCCATATTAGAAGGTTTCCACCTTCAACGAAAAGCCCCTGAAAGGGTAATGAGACGTCTTAATATATGCTTGCTGCTGCAAGAGACAGTGTTTTAAACCTTTTTTTGACACAAATTCTGTCCCTAATTTGTGCTCTCGATCCACTGTGCACTCCATATTATAGTTATAATTGCAAAAGAGACATCTGAGAGATGTGGTCATTATTCCTCCACCTTCGTAGACTGGCACTTTGCTGTTGATTTCCTCTCTTAGCAAGGTGTCCCAATGGTGAGCAAATCTGAATTCTCCCCATAACAAGCCCGAACTAGCCAATTGAACGAGTAGTTGGAGGAATCTTGGAGGATTTCAGAGCAGCACTTGTGGTTGCAGGCTCAGAAAGAGAGAGAAAGAGAAAGACCATGCTGTAACTAGCAATTTCAACACTGCACATACCACAGCAATGTGCGAGTTTGCAATCACTTTCTTTCACGCAGCTTATTCCACAATCAAGAGAGAAGGCAATAGACAGACTTACCAGCCCTGCAGCCACACAAGCACTGGCACAGTGGTATTTGCTACCTTGGTGGTGCTGTGATAGAGCGACCACAACATGTGTGCCCCTGCGTTCACAAAACTGCATTATACTAACTAAGAACGATTCTCTTCCCTTTACCCATTTGAGGAAAATTTATTTACCCCACCCGCGCCATCTCTCTCATAGCATTTTGCTCGTAGGAAAGATGCATCCATCCCTAATTCCCATGTATCAATTGTGATACTGCCAAAATTTAGAACTGCAATGTATTCACTTCACTATCTTCCAAAATTCTGAACCGCAAAGACGACATCATATAAAGCGATGAGAGTAACCGCGATAGATACAAATTTTCCATATAAAACTCAGCAGCATAGGTCAAGCGATAAAAACATCAGGGTTCACATGTACATAGGAATGTACGGTTCTTGGTTCTTGATTAATAACTGCTTCGCTAAAACGATCAACATATGTGATATTAAGATCCAGATTCCAGTGGCTCTTCTGTACATGACTATTCATTCAAAATATCGTGGACCCTGCTTCACCTTGTCGAATTTTAGCATCGCGCCCGAGAATGTACCTATTAATTGTTTCCCAAACTATTGGTGAAGATGATAGATGAAGGCTCTCTCGAATATATTTGATGGCGTCAAACACACATGGTTTTTTAGCTCTACACTACCATATAGTGCATACGTTTCTTTCCCCTCTTCCATATCGATATTACGACTAAAAGTCGGAAATAGTGTTTTCATCCAACTGGATGGTTCTCATCCCACGGGATGGTCTCTCTCTCGGTTCATCCCTCATGTTCTTGTTGTGTCTTTATGGTCCATCAGGGTATTATTTTTCCTTTTGTGAGGGTTTCCCTCCCCTCCTTATTATTATTAGTTTATTTTAAAACAAGGGACAGTGCTTTTTTTTTTTTTTTTTTTTTCCTTGTTCTCAATAAAAAATCCAGGGCCCTCTTTATATATATATATATATATATACTTGGGCATGTGATTATGGAGGATGTGATAAAGATGGATGATAGAAAGGTGAGGGCGATCTTGGATTAGGAACTTCCGATGGGAGTGCGATCCTTTCTGGGACTCGCCTCCTACTACCAAAAGTTTGTGAGGAATTTCGCCAAGATTATTGGGCTGCTGTTGTGCCTTGATTTGTAGCAGCATGGAATACTCCAATATAACCTACTTTAGACCCCTTTTGAGAACCATCAGTGTAATGAGAGTTAGCTGGGGAAATCTAAAAAGTGCATTATTGAGGAATTGTGGTAGGATATGAAGGGAGGGGAGGGGAGGGGGTGAAGGATGGGCACAAAAATGCCTGACCTATCTTGGTTTTGATGGATTTGACCCTAGGGAGATATTTGGATATAATAGCAATTAATGGGTCGGTGTGGGTTGGCGGGGAATAGATGGTAGCTATGTCATGTGAGTAGTTGACGTACACAGGGGTGAAAAAAAAAACAAGATTGCGATGTGTAGTGGAGTGTTGTACGTAAAGATGTAGAGTTCGAGTGGGTTCCGACTTGTGCATATACATGGGGAATGGAGGAGTATAATGATATTTGAGTTGGTTTGGCTCTATGGAAGTTAGAAGCATGACTCCTGTCGGGAATTGAAGTAAGGATTGAGGATTGTCAGGGGATGTTGGGGGAGGAGTGAGTAGTGATGCGTGCCCATTGTAATGCTTGTGAGTGTCCATAAAAAATCCATAGAAAATTGTCAGTCCATAAAAAAAGACGTTATGGACTTTTTTAATATAGGATTGAAAACAAGTTAAGAAAATGGATTCTCCCTATTTTGCTATGAAGAATGAGGAATCTGGAATGAAAATAATCATCCAAAAATATGATTCAGTTTTTTTTAAAAATATGTACTATTTTGAGCCTAAAATATAGCTATTTTCGTAAAGTCTTTTACAAATAATATTTTTGAAATAACCATACTTTCTTTATTAGACACATTGATTCACCATAGACCCATGATAGGGTAGGATCAAATTTGAAAAAAAACATTTGTGAATTGAAACTATCACAATTTAAATTTTTTGGTTTTAATAGTCAATAATAGATGGTCAAGATTGTCAGTTGAAGCAAATCCGATGGTGGAGGATTCGCCACATCCTCGTTTATGTACTCCTTGTATATTCATGATATGTCTTTTTTGGCCCACTTTAGCTTGCAATCACCCTGTGAGAGGTCGAGATCTTGCTCCAACTTCTCGTTCTTGTCTTCTAGTACGAGGTTTAGACTTGTCTCATCAAGATTTCTCTTGTTTATATTACTCGTCTCAGCAAGAGTCATTGTATATTGTTGAGCCATACTGACGCTCTCGAATATGGCATACATGTCGATGAGGGCCTTCACCAAATTGATGTCTGGCAGAATTCCAGCTTCCACAATGTCAGCATGTACCTTCTTGCCCGTTTGTAGGTCCCCGAGACTAGTGCACGCTTTAAGAACAAGGATAAAATCATTGAAGCATGGCTGTTGAAGATTCTCATAGTGGTCCACAACCTCTTGCAATTCCGCATGTTGATCCACGTAATTGGCTTTGTATGGGAACTCTTGAAGCTTGCTTGACAATCGATGTTTAACCATCTCCTCATAATCTTTGTCACGTTTGTCCTTGGGAATCTCCGTATATCGAGCGATCACCTCTTCCATAGAGATATTGCAAAACTTAGTCAGATTTCCTTCAGGAGTGAACATGATGATCGCCACATCAATATTACAAAGAGTTGACAACTCCATCGCTTTCTTGACTAATCCTTTCGATCTCTTGAGGTAGGTCGCTTTCCTACAATCTAGTCTCTCTATCAGTTGTATGGGCAACTTACGTCGACCCATGACCCTTTCCTTATGTCTTATATGTGGACGACAGCTAGCTCTACTTCTTGTCCTCCTCCGCATCAAAATACTAT
The DNA here is from genome assembly GCA_030704615.1 of Takakia lepidozioides. Lineage (NCBI taxonomy): Eukaryota > Viridiplantae > Streptophyta > Takakiopsida > Takakiales > Takakiaceae > Takakia > Takakia lepidozioides. Next base: position 33,086,815 of record CM060732.1, on the reverse strand, counting down.
GGACCTCTTCATGTCAGTTGGTCTCCTCTCAATTTATAGAGGATTTTCCTCCGTTTTTAGTGCCAAGTATGATAAGCCATTTATAAGTGTCTGAAAAGTCTTAGCACAATTTTTTTTTTTCCACTTTCTATTTTTATCTTTTTTTTCTATCCTCAACTTTGGTATTTGCTTTTTGCTATTTTTGGATTTTTCTTTTTTCTTTTCACGACTTTTGGTGTATATATATTCCACTTTAGTTGTGACCCCAAATTCTCACTTTGAAGCTTTGGTGTAGAGCTTCATTCCCACAACTTTTGGAACATCCTTTTAAGGTGCTCTAGGTGGTCTTTTTTTGTCTTCCAATAGACCAAGACGTCATCAATGTAAACTATGGACGAAGTCGTCCAACCATTCCTGAAAGAGGTTGTTCATCAATGTGCAGGTGGCCGACGTGTTGGTGTGCTCAAACGACATCACTAGAAACTCATAAACAAGGACAACCTCGATACAGACAGTAAAAGCAGTTTTCCTATAGCACAACGAGATTCTGACTTCACTGACTTCACTCAACAACAGTACGATCTAGTCCACACCATACGACCATACCAGAGTTTCCTCAAGCTCCCTTTCTCATCCTACACGAAGAAAGCTCACCTTGTCAAGGCTACTATTCCACCATTGTAAAGTATCTTTAAAGAACTGCTGCCAGCGCTGTTCCATGCTCCAGCGTTGACCTACACACCAGATATACCAATTATCGGCCTTGCCTAACGACCCGTGCGCTTTCTTGCATCTTTGCGCTGAGTACATCCATTTCTACTAAATTGCGCAAAAGACAATTCCGAGCCTGGATCCGATTGCGCATACAAACATAAATAAAAGAAACCGCGAAGTGTTTCGTGTAATCACCTAATTTGAATGGCATCCTTGAAGGCACCAGTGGGTTCAAAAGAAGAGACCATAGGATTTTTCTTGCAGAGAGCCAACAAAAAGGCAGATGTAACAAGTTCAATGTCACACAAATCAGCAACCCAACTCCTTTACTGAAACCAAGACGAGCAAAACCTGCTTCCGACTTCAGTGAGAGAAAACAGGGGCAAACAAAGCAAAATTCACACATTTGCACAAGGCATACGCTCCTGCACACCCACTCCATACGCAAGGCCCTGTCCTCTCGCTTGGCTCATACGAGAGGCCTCGCATCATGCCGAGCTGGAAATGATTTCGCACATGACAGATTTCTTCATGCCCCAATTCTAGGGTTTGAGTCCATGTCTGCCCCCTATCCCATTAGCTCCACTCGTCGTCTCTCATGATCAGACTCGACCCTAAAACAAAACAAACATAGCTCTGCCCTGTTTGACGTCTCTCATGATCAGACTCGACACTAAAAGAAAGCAAACACAATTCTGTCCTGATTGTCGTCTCTCACGATCAAACTCGACACAAAGAAAACAAACAGATGGCAGGGGAGACAAAAAAACGCTAAGTCCCCTCTACTCATGACTGGATGGATGAGAAGACATTACCTTTATCATGGTAATTCCACTGTGGAGCGATTGAGTTAAGAATCTAAGATCGTTATTTTTTAGATATGAGCCAGGCATGAGTCTAGGGAATTCTTAGGGAACTAGGGAATAGGGAACCAAGACAAGTTATTGAAAATAGATTTTCCCTTGTATTTGTTTATTTTTTTAAAAGGGTGTTATGATTAAAGAGCCTGGTTGGTCATATCTTTGTCAAATGAGCTCCGTTTGATGCAGTTTTTGGGGGGATAGCTGCAGAAAGGGGAAATCTACTCACTTAGACCATTTAGTTTTTTGGACCTGACCAAAAATCTATAGAATTTTTCTAATGCAAATTAGATCCTCGATAGATGGATGGATTTTGGGTTTTCCATCAATACATCCATCCATTCATTTGTTTTTCCATTTTTTGGCCATCTTAATTTCATCCATTCATCCAAAATAAATCTTTAAATGAGTTTCACTGTCAGTTCATCCAATTGCTGTTCAACGTTTGCACTATCATTCGTTCATCCGTTCATCCAATAGTTGCCAGCAAGACGTTTGTTGTATCATTCGTTCATACGTTCATCCAGTGCACAAAAGTTATGTTTGATACGTTCATCCAATAGTTGCCAGCAAGACATTTGTATATCATTCGTTGAGATAATACAGTTGTTTTGTTTCACTAACCTTAACCAGCAGTCGATTAGTTTTACTGTTAATCTGCTGGGTCAGTGAAATAGTAGTTAAACATTTTTACTACTTATTGTCTTCATACTTAACGCGACCTAACAACCCTAAATTCGAGCACATTCATCCTAATCATTCATTCATCCATTCATTCATTCACAGGGTGTGACTTAGTGCCTGCGAGCAATGATATGTTGACACGTCGTCATTTGCAATCACATCCTGTATATGTTTCATCCATTTATGTTTGCATCGTCCACGTAGACATTCCTTGGGCAATCGGCAACTTCCACGTGCAGTTGTGAATACTGGCAGTCATACATTCCCATGCCCATGTCATCGTGTTGTAGTTTTGGCCATGACTCCTCGTCATATCTACCATCTTCCCCTATATGGTCAAACGTGTTTGACCGCAGATCCTGACGTGGCGGAGGTACAAGGTGGCATATACGACTTATGCTGGCTACAAATGGCAACCAGGACTGCCCCCTTGCATTTTGTAGACATATATGCTACGACTAGGCAAATGTGACAGACATTAAAGCCGGAATCTGTTGTAGTGCAAGAGGTCATGGAATATGCATTCAAATGGCCAAGGGGAGTACATGGATGATGGATTGGTGCAAGACCCCAATGGAGGCATATGGCGTGAGAGTGGGATCCAAGGTGGATTGCTTGGGAGCATTATTATAAGTGACAAGCATTGCTCCTACACATTGAGATAATTTGTGTTGATTTGGAGTAATTGTCAAGTGATGAAGAGACAAATGCATGATTGCTCGGCAATAGAGATATGGTAGTTTGCAATCAAATCCCAAGGACTAGAAGGGGGATTGATTTAGTGGACAATGACTTGCAAGTTGAGTTGGACCACTTTTGGTTGCACATTGGGGTGGAAGAGAGCAAGAAGATGCCTCTTATGACCACCTAGACCATATTTTTGCTTGAGTAGAAGCATAGAAGTCAAGGACTTACATTCTAGCTCTTCATTACAAACCCTAGTAGTGTATGCTCAGATTATACCTCTATTAGTATACCAAACATGAACTTGATGTCCATATTGGCTGCATTCTCAGGGGTGGTGGCTTGGGGTGGTGAGCTCTTGGAGGGCAATAGCCATGCAGATGATAGGCCACCATCTGATGATGACAATCAACTGGCATACAAGGTTGAGTTGCTTCCTCATGTGCATGTGCATATTCCACTGTGGGGTACGGTTGGGAATTTGCAGCGACTAGCAGACGAGTGTGTGCACCAAGCATGACATGAGGCCTTTCCATTGATGAGTGAGGGGAGTTCAGTGACATCACTTGGACCTCCTCAGTTAGCTCCTTTGGACATAGTGCCCATTATCTGGCAATCATCTGACTCAGGGATTTGTTTGCTAGACGAATGTTCCTCTCATGGGGGATATCGGACCAGGGTTATGGCTAGTGTGCATCAGGTGTGCTCTTGGATTGGACCAGCTGTATTATTGGATGCAACTGTACTAGGTTCACGGGCACATAGGCCTAGGTTGTGGTGGACCAATCTTACACCACCAGAGTTGCTCAAGAGAGCCTATGATTCCATTCAACGGCTACCCAACCTTACGGTTGAGGGCATTTTGGACCAAGGGAGGCAACCACAGAGAGTGCGACAAGATGACCCTCCACCTTTGGCGGTGGTCAATTGAGTGGGGCAACCATATGCGGCCTTGCCTACACTTATGAGTTTTCCCTCATCTCATGCTTTTCGAGACAATGGTCCAAGGTTGATTTGGGACAATGCGCTACAACAATTGGTGGAGCCTAGTGCGGATGAGCGAGAACGGGCAATGGGGTTTACAACGAGCACTACAGCTGTGCCAGCTCTGTCAAAGGCATCACAACGCCAGGTGTTGGGTCAGGCAATGGATCTCAATTGCTTGACATGGGTCATTAGCTTGTGTATGGCTGAGCAACGGAGATTACAAGCATTGGTGGTTATTTCTGCACTTCCATTGGATATTGCACCCTCTCTGCCAACCGGGACGGCGGAGGCAGTGAGTGGGGGCGAGCACATGATCATGGAGTGCAAACACCCATGGCAGATGTGGGATGAGATGCGGAAAGAGAGAGTCATTGGATCTCTCAAGGAGCAATATGATGAGTTGGGAGAGCCAGACACGAAGGATCAGTTGGAGGCCAAGATGGCCAAGGCTCTTGAAGAGGTTGATGATATTTCTTTTGCGGGGGATGTTCTCAAGGTGACTATGGTGGAGCAAGTGGAGGCTACGCCACAGTCAGGGTGGGCGGACAAGGCCCAAGAGGTTGCTATCTAGCAATCAAAGGATGCGTCTCCTACCTCCAAGCCTGGTGTACCTAAGGTTGCAGTCACTGAGGACAATTGGGAACCAGATGTTGGACCTACAGTCACCAGAGGAGAGAGACGGAGGATCCGGCGATTTCTAAGGGCTTATAGAAATTGCTTTGTCTTCAATTTGAAGGATTTAAGGAGTTTGAAGGGCCAGGAGATTCGTATTGATTTGGCAAGTGACACGCCAAGTGACATGGAGAGGTCATTGATCCAGTCACGGACTATGGAGTTGTTCGAAGCTGGATTGGTGGAGTTGTCAGGCGGGGAGTATGCCTCGGCAACGGTGATGTCAGCTCAGAAGGATATCTATGGCAGTTGGACAGAAAAAAGGATGTGTGGGAACTATCGTCCGAACCGTCAGACTAAGTCTGATAGATATGTCATGCTAATTCCAGAAGAAATCTTTGATGCCATTGGGCATGCGAAGGTGTTTAAACATTGGACTTACGATCGGGCTATCACCAGTTGCCAATCAAAGAGGTTGACAAGCAAAAGACGACATTCTGGGGGATTGACCAGCATGGGAAAGATTGTTTGTACCAATGACGCTTCCTACCATTTGGGTTGAAGAATGATCCTGCAGAGTTTCAGAGGGTCATGGATAAGATTCTTGCATAGCTAGACTTCGCCTAGTGCTACATTGATGACATCATCATCTTTAGTGCCACGGTTGAGGAGCATGAGAGACACCTTCAGGTGGTGTTTGAACGCTTGAGGGCGCATGGATTGAAACTGCACCTTAGAAAGTGCAAGTTCTTCCACAATCAGATTGAGTATCTGGGCCACATGATGTACCATGGAGGATTGGGTGTTCAACATACAAAGGTGGAGGCCATTGCACGCATTCCACACCCCATAGATGTAAGCAGAGTTCGTGCTTTCATGGGGTTGATAAACTACTATCGTCGGTTTGTCAAGGGATTTAGCAGCATTGCAAAGGCTCTTACCAAGTTGACCAAGGTGGGTCAGGAGTTGTAATGGGAGGAGGAGCAGGAGGAAGCCTTTGAGGAACTCAAGGTTCGATTGACTTCTGCACCTATTCTTAGGCGGCCTATTTGGGGGCGGCCTTTCCAGCTACATACGGATTGGAGTATGCTGGGGATTGGAGCAGTGCTCACACAGGTGGATGATGAGTGAAGAGAGTTTGTACAAACATGCTAGCCGCTCAAACAATTATGCTGATGCAAAGTATAGCTCATATGAAAGAAAATGTTTAGCTGCAGTATGGGCAATGATACATATCAGATGCTACCTCTATGACAATCTCTTTACCCTTGTCACGGATCACCAACCATTGAAGTGGTTGATGGAGTCAGACAAGCTTACAGGGAAGCTTGCACAGTGGGCACTTATGCTTCAAGAGTACGACTTTCAAGTGGTGCATCAAGCCGGTATAGTCAACCAAGATGCGAATGGATTGAGTCGTAATCCATGCACAAGTGAGCTTGATGATACAGGAGCTCGTTGGCATGGTGAGACAGACGAGGAGATGGTGCCAAGATGGCACGCATCTGTCTTTTTGTGCATTCTAGCAATGGGAGCTCAAGCTGGTCTATCCCATGGGATTGGTCATGGCGATAATGTGCATGACGATCCAGAGATCAGTGAGGAGCTTGGTGGTGCTAAGGATGTGCATGAAGATGCAACAGTGTTGGCCTATCTTCGTGCCGGAGAGACAACAACTAGTGTGACTGCGAAGGAGAGAGATCAGATCCTACAATGAGCCAAGAGGTTCAAGTGGGAGGGGACTCACCTACTCCGTATATGGGAGGATGGACAAATGAGGACTGTGTCTCATCCAACACAACGAACGTGATTGGTACGCCATGCCCATGAGGAGTTGGGACATTTTGGGGTGCGGCGCACTCATAGTTTGTTGCAAGGGCAGTACTGGTGGTGGGGCATACACACGGATGTGCAACAGTTAGTGGCAAGATGCATGGTGTATGATAGAGTGCGGGCTTCTTTCAATGCCCCTACTCCACAATTGCATCCTTTATCCATTATGGATTTGGGCTATCATTGGAGCCTTGACTTCGTAGGCCCATTGTCACTAACGATTTGCCATAACAAGTGGATTGAACTGGTGGCATTGCCTAACAAGGCAAGTGATAGGGCTGCGTATGCATTCTTAGATCGAGTGCTTAGCCAATTTGGTGCTCCAGCTGAGGTACTCACGGATCAGGGGAGAGAGAGTTCTTGGGGGGGTTTCAGGCTTTGTGCGAACAAACCTTGATAAATCACCGCACTACTTCTCGGGATCATCCCGGTGCTGATGGCTTGGCGGAGAGAGTTGTATAGACAGTCAAGAAAGGCTTGCGCAAGTATGGATCGCAGAAGGGACACTTAGGGGGTTGGGACCTTCAGCTACCTTGGTTGGCCATGGGCTACAGGTTTAGCAAGCAAACATCACTTGCCTCGTTCTCACCTTACTTTCTTCTCTTCGGCCGAGAGCCAGATTTGCCTGCATCTATTCGCAGGGAGGCTGCAGTAGTACTCGACCTTGATGATCCGGATGTGTGGACACAAACGTGTAATCAGCGGGCAGAGTTGTTCAAGAGAGTCACGCCTATGGCTTTTGAGAACCTTGCTATTGCCCAACACCGAGACACATTGAGGTATGCCACTATACGTGGAGGAGGATATCGACCGGGTGTTTGGAGATTCAACCCTGGGGACTATGCCTATCTGCAGCAGACAACACCAACGACCTTGGATGTCACAGCAAGGCGTGTGATTCTAAGGGTCAGGGAGGTGTGGCCTTCAGGAGTGTTGATTCTGGAGGGACGGGATGGCATGATATGGAAGGACCATGTGCGCAATTGTGCGCCATGTCACCTTCCCCATGTGGATGGGAAGATAGATCCCAACCTTACAGTGGTACCTGCAGGATTGCGTTGCATGCTATGTGGGCATGCTGGTGGTGCCGCGACCATGTTGGTGTGTGACAAATGCTCAAGGGGGTGGCACATGGGATGCTTGACACCGCCACTTGAGAAGGTTCCTAGTGGAGAATGGTTGTGTCCATGATGCCTTGCACATAGTTAATGGGCATGACAATGATGGAGTTGACAAGTGATCCAAGGTCTAGCTGATGGGAGCTCAATGCCATGGATACTTAATTGAAGATCATGGATTGCAGGCAGACGACTAACGATGGGGCTCTCTTTGCACCTGACCTCTTGATCCATATACTTTAGAAACTTGGAACATGTGCGATTGAAGATCAAGCGATGATCTCATTGAGATGGATACTTGTCAGCTATCCGGTGTTAGAGAGACCTAATCACCAGCTAGGGGCGCGATTGTGGCATAGCTTTCTAGGATTGTGTGCTTAGAATGTGTGATGGACAGCGATGTATGTTGTGGCACGATGCTTAGGTGCACGACACATGTTCTCTTGGCCCCACTTTACCCTCATTCATTATTTTTTTGACAGACATTCATCCTGCGCCTTTACTATAAGCGGCGGGAGGCCGTTATACAGCCTGACCCATACCAGCTCATTTGAGTTAACCTAGACACAAGGTGGCTGCATCTGGGCCCTTCATTACTCTAAGGGCAAAATCTATTGTAATCCGGGCAGTCCCGTGGCAGACCGGCACGTGGGAGGCTCACCCAACCTTGGGGGTTTTGAGTATATGTTTCTTCTTGACCTCAGGTTAGGGCCTTTGGCTCGTATGTACAACCTGGTGTACGAAGGGTGACAACAGAGCTCTGTATGTGTGGATGTTTGCATGCTTAACGTGCAGGTGCTGTGCGTTGGAATCCTATACGCGTGTGTCTTTCCTCTTGTGTAGCAAACAAAACTTTTCCGAGTTTACACACCCCATATTAATTAGCGAGATTTTAGAGGATGGGCGAATCTCATCCCAGCTCGGAAGATGGTGGAGACTGCCGGGTAGAGGCGGCTCTGCGCGTACAGCAATTCGGTGCTTTACCTTGAGGTCACTGTGGTTTTGCAGCAAGTTTTGGCTTGGGCCTAAGGCGGGCTGCGATGGTGGTGGCTTCAATTCTCCTGGCATTCTGCTTTTCCGTGAATTGTGATTTCATCTCTTGTTTCCATGGCTTTTGTTGTGCTTTGTGACTTGTCAAGCAAGCCTGGAAAAACACGGCTCCCTATTCTATGCACTTCCATGGATGTTGAGACCCGTGCAGGGCCTGGCCGGGTTCTGTGCAACGGAGCCCTCACTTTTGGTGAGGCGCTGGGCGTACGGTCCCGTTCTCCATGGTTGACCTACACTAGCCAGTATTTTTCCTCCCATGACTTGCTAAATAGGTCATCTTCCTCGACACATTTCCACGCCATACTTTTTTGGTCACACACGTGCAAAAGTGCCAGTGGAAATCACTGGACGGGTCGCGTTCCATGGTGGTGCATGGAAAGGGGTGTGAGTGGATGTGACCCGTGGTCAAACCCATTTTTGGATGACGTCATGTAACGGGAACGGATTTACAAGGAAAGTAACCCTAAGTGGGTCCAACCGGCTGGATATATATACATGGATCTGCGGGAGGTTAATTTTTTTAGTATATTCCGCCTCTGTTAGGAACCGCCGAATATGACGATCAGCTCATCAAATAACCACCTTCAGTTGAGAACCAGTTCATTTGTATTTTTTGTGTGTTTGATTTGATCCAGAACTAGTGGTCCAAAAGTGAAGGTCGAACCCTTTTATCCAACTCCTCTTTTCATTTAGTTCTAAGAGTATTTTAATATATTATATTTGTGAATTCGGATAATTTTATTTCCTCACAATGGGCTTGTTTGGTAATCGGATACTGAACCGTCAGATGCCATCCAAACATAAACTCCATTATTCATAACCGTGTAAGCTTAAAAATTATATTTGTTGCCAACCTGTAGGATATTAGATGCGAGAAAGCTCCAAAGTCCCGGAATCGGAGGATCTCAACACAAAGTTAACATTAGACACCGTAACCGGCTCATATCAAAAAAATCTACATGTGTACAATGACAACATTGAAAGCATAGAAGACCGCATACGTATTTGCTTCCGGGAAGCTATTGACGCAAATGACGTTTCCACAAAACCAGCATGCGATGCCAATTGCCTAAGAACATGAATGTGAATGATGACAATATTGTAATAATCATATTTTAGGAGCGCCAACCAAGAATATAGATGTATGCCATAAGAAAACTATGACAAAATATACAGTGCACTTCAAAGAAATCACCAGCTCAAACACTTCTCAACATGCGACATGTTCTCAAATTACTTGAAGCAAACTCACTTGTGAACAACCGGCTTTCAGTGTCATCCTGCAGGGACAAATGACTCTCAACCCAAGAGCATGAAGATGGCCAATAAGTTTGTGCGACTTACAGGCTAGTTCCAGTAACTTTGCATGAATAGGCCCACAGACAACTTGTTTATTTACATTTTTCTTACAAATGATGACATTAACACCTTCCCACCTCATGTTTCAAATGTTCAGTGACCTGATCCCATCCTGCTATCGACAGGCAATCCTTTGCCACACCCAAGGGCCGACTTTCTGCGTCCTCGTTTCTAAATGACCATTTACCCAGTGTCCCTTGTGATTGGGTTGAATTCATGCGGCCGCTTCCATCATGCATGCTCCTTAGCTAAGCAGAACCAAATTGAGGCACAAACAACAAAGCGCTTTCTTTTGAGATCTCTTAGCTAGAATTTTCATCAACTGTCAGTCCAGTGAATGTGCCACACACTGCATAAGCACAGCACAATACAGCCCCTGCAGTCTTTATGAGCTGCCTCTCTATACAAACCATAAGCAGCCTGTCCTTCGTCAGATGAATATCCAAAGGAGAGAAGGGAGGTAATAGAGGCAGCCATACAGTCTGCAACTAAAGTTCAGCAGATCCTAGAGTATTTAGTGATTTCTAACACTAATTGCAACCCTGTGAGCTGATGACTTACCTTACTGGGTTTTCCGCTCACTGCAATCTCTGCCGCCTTGCCGACTATATTTCAACTTTGTTGCCCAAGACGTCTTTGCCGGGAGGATGTCTTCAGGCGTCTGGGATGAGAGAACAGACTTCTTTCCAGGCTGCCTCTTGACACTTTTTCCGGCGATGCTTGCGAAAATGTGCCATCTCGAACCTTGTCTCCTCCCTTCTATCCTGCAAGAGCCATTGTTTCACAAAACATCACAAAATTCAAATAATACAGCAGGCACAGACCAGGTTCTAGACCATGCCATGCATGTAAGAGCAATGGAGGGAAGCAGAAAGACATATCCTCATATACCATGCTTGCAGTAGCCTGGTGGGGACAAACTGGAATGCCCAGTTTCAAGGGAGAAAGAAGGGTTAACGGGAGCCCAGAGACAAACAAAACAAGACATACAATGCACCCAACATGACAGGGAACATCTCAGAGCCAATCCAGCATATTCAATATCTACCGATATACGAGAGCAATGTGTGAACTGTAGTTCCTCACAACCACAATGGAGATGGGAGACTCGGACAATGACCCTCCCGATTGATATGCAGACAGGTACCAGAGCAATCACTCACTGTCGGCAGGGGCATACCTCACCTGTGTGACGAGAGTTGAGGGAATTGGCGTTCAGCTTGAAATTGTGTTGAGACGTCAGTGAAGCAATTCACCGGGCTCGGTGAAAATCCTATAACCAAAACATCTTTCAGGCGATTAGAAGAACTTGCATTACCATCAATGTGAACTTCCCTTGTCTGAACTTAAAGTCTTGAGCAGTCAAAGAGCAGACATGTTCTCCTAGGGGATCTGTGGAGCCATCATCAAAACTGATTAAAGTAAAATGACTAATCTTGCATCACTTTGGGTGCTGAAGGTTGGCAGCTTGTAAGAGAACAACGATCGGAGAAGTGATAGAGAAGAAATGACTGCACACAATTCTATCTCATAGAAATTTGGTACACATATCTTGTGACTACTTGATGAGTACCTCTTTTGTAGCTGAATGTCGGTGCCGCTCGGCTTCCTTATGCGACCTGGATCCTTTATGACAGCTCTGTCCTGCATCAATTTTCTCACCTTTGCTGTATCATCCCATCTTCCGGCTGCAGCATAGATGTTTGATAGCAGCACATACGTTGGAGCATGCAGTGGATCCCACAGGAGAAGGCATTTTGCTGCACGTTCTCCTATCGCAACCTCACCATGAGCTCTGCATGCACCAAGCAATGCCCCCCACACTGAAGGACCTGGTTTAATTGGCATATTGCTAATGAAGTCCTCTGCCTCATCCAACCGTCCTGCACGGCCAAGAAGGTCTACCATACAGCCAAAATGCTCCACAGTTGGAGTGAGGCCATGATCTTGCATCATGGAATCAAAGTAGTGTCGGCCTTCTGACACTAGGCCCAAATGGCTACATGTAGAGAGAAGACATATAAAGGTGATACAGTTCGGCTTCAAGCCTTCCTGTTGCATTTGTTCAAATAGTTGGAGGGCCTCCCAACCACACCCTTGCTGGCCATATCCTGCAATCATCACATTCCATGAGACCACATTTCGGTGAGCCATATTGTTGAACACTTGACGTGCTTCTTCTACGCTCCCACATTTTGCATACATGTCAACAAGGCTGTTCTCCAAATTTATATAGGATGCAATTCCAGCTTTCATGATGTCCATATGGACCTCTTTCCCCTTTTCCAGGGCTGCCAGGCTGGCACATGCACTGAGAATGCAAATGAACGTGACCTTGTCAGGCTCCACGCCACCCTTTATCATTTGTTCATACATCTCAACAGCCTCCGTACCAAACCCATGCCGAGCATATCCTGTGATCATCGCGCTCCATGAGACGACATTTGGTTTGAAGCCTTCCTGTTGCATTTGTTCAAATAGTTGGAGGGCCTCCCCAATACAACCATGCTGAGCATATCCTGCTATCATTGCATTCCATGAGACCACATTCCATTCTGCCATAGAGTCAAAGACTTGATGCGCATCCTTCATGTTCCTGCATTTGGCATACATGTCGACAAGTGCAGTCTCCAGAATGATATCTGGTGCAATTCCAACTTTGAGGATGACAGCATGGACCTCTTTACCCTTCTCCAGGGCTGCCAGTCTGGCACATACATTGATAATGCAAATGAATGTGACCTTGTCAGGCATGACCCCTTCCTGTCTCATCTGTTCATACATATTTAAAGCCTCTCTACTGAACCCATGCTGAGCATGTCCTGCTATCATTGCATTCCACGACACCACATCTCGCTTAACCATATTGGTGAACACTTGGCGTGCATCATTGATGCTCCCACATTTGGCATACATGGCAATGATGGTATTCTCCAGTATGATATCTGGAGCAACTCTAGCTTTGATGATATTAGAATGGACCTCTTTACCCTTTTCCAGGGCTTCAAGGCTGGCACATGCATTCAGAACACAAATGAATGTGACCTTATCGGCTATCACCCCTTCCTGTATCATTTTTTCATAAATCTTGAAAGCCTCCGTACCACACTGATTCCGAGTATATCCTCCAATCATCACATTCCATGAGACAACATTTCGTTGAGACATAGTGTCGAACACTCTTTGGGCATCCTTCATGCTCCCACAGTTGGCATACATGGCAGCAAGGGCAGTCTCCAGAATGGTATCTGGTGCAAGTCCAGCTTTAATAATGTTAGCATGGATCTCTTTGCCCTTTACCAGGGCTCCTACACTGCCACATGCCTTCAGAGCACAAATGAATGTGACCTTGTTCGGTGTCACCCCTTCCCTTATCATTTGCTCAAAGATTTGTAAGGCCTCTCTTCCACATCCCTGCTTTGCATATCCACCTACCATTATCGTCCAAGTAATCACATCTCGTTCAGGCATGTTGTCAAACACTAAACGTGCATCCACCAACCTTCCGCACTTAGCATACATGTCAACAAGGGTCCTTAGTAGAAGGGTGTTCGACTTGAATCCAGTTTTGATGATGTGGGCATGCACCTGCTTTCCATCTGCTAGGCTTTTTATCTTGATACACTCCTTCAAGAGACAAACATATGTATCGTGGTCTGCCAAGATGCATCCCTGATTCAAAATGTGCAGTGCCTCTTTCCATTGTCCTGCCTTACATAGTTTCCCAACATCGCCATGAGTGCCTGGAGGGTTCTCGTTCAAAGCCTCTCTTGGTCCTCTTTGAAAAGGAGTGACCATAGTGGGGATGCCTGGTTCAACCACTATGCGTGATTCATCGCTGGACTCCTGCATGACTCAGAATTCCTAGTTAGAAAATTTGGCACTCAAACTCACAGAACATATCTCAAAGCTCCCACATATCCAAAGAAAGATCTCTTCATGAGGACAGGCTCCTTGCTACATATCAACAGGGTTTTTCTTGGCTTTGGTTAACCTTCACACATTGCAGGAGTATACCAAGTTGGACGCCAGCTGCAATACTATTATTGTCCCCTTACACGAACTACCAAGAACCACTTCTAACAACCATATTCACCTTCAGACTAAGAGAAGAGTTACAACACAAAACATCTGTGTACAATCCACCTGCTTATAGCCTCCTATGCACCTAACGCACAATTTTCCTACACTATTTCTACAAGGCAGAGACATAACTTTTGTCTGTTGGAACCTCTGCTCCTGGGGGTAAGCAATGGAGGGAATGAAAACCATCATGAGAGCACTCAGAAAAACATCTCATGCAATTACCAAGGAAAGACCCTTAAGTCCATCAATTCTGTATCTGTAGAAGAGAAGGGACTATCATAGTGCCCCAACGACCCCCCTCCACCAGGGCTCGCCAGAGAATTTTTCCTAGCTGGTCCAGGTTCTCTGATTGACCATCTACCCATGCAGGTTTCTTGTAGCTAGGAGTCCACATTGCCTCCTTGGTATTCTTGTGCTTGAACTCTGATCCTCTGGGATTGATCTGCACCCACACTCTCAGCCTATCCTCCATCACAATAAAAATGAAAATACCCTCACGCTCGCCGCAGATGGCTGACAATGACAACCCAAAGTTTACACAGCGCACACGCCCAAGCGCTGGCTTCAGCACACTATTACAGCAAAGAGAGAGAGAGAGAGAGAGAGAGAGAGAGAGAGAGAGAGAGAGAGAGAGAGAGAGAGCAGGAGAGAGCTTTCCAGAAAAATCCTCAATGCATGTGTTTAGCTCTAACATAAGAGAAATTTACCGTTTTGCCTCGATTGTCCCAACATGGACTGGCTGTTGCCAAAAACTCGCTCTCCACATCTGTCTTTCGAGTTCTTGGAGATTTTCCTGCGATGATGGGCATGGTTGCGCACATGGTGTTATGATTCCCTTTTATCTTCTTCCGCGATTGATGAGCAGACAACGCTCACAGAAAGAATCTTTGGGCCTTAAACCCTAGGCCTAAACCCTAAACCCGAGACCCTAAGGAATTGCCCTAACGGATGAAAAGTTTGACAGATATCATTCATCTGCTAAGGGTTAGGGTAAAGCCGGCCCTCCCGTCAGTCTGCCTCTCTTTAGTTTGTGGTGAGCGAGAAGCTTGGCAGCCACAGCCATGTCGAAGCGCGGTAAGATCTGCTTCCATCCTTGGCCAGGGATTTCTTGCCGGTTTTGAGTGCAGGGAATGTGAGCTGGGCTTGGGATAATCTGACATGAGGTGTTGTGGGATGATGGGCAGGGAGGGGAGGTTCCTCCGGGAACAAGTTTCGCATGTCACTCGCTCTTCCAGTGGGAGCGGTGGTCAACTGCGCTGACAACACTGGTGCCAAGAATCTCTATGTCATATCCGTGAAGGGAGTGAAGGGGCGCCTCAACCGGCTGCCAGCTGCCGCAGTGGGGGATATGGTCATGGCCACAGTGAAGAAGGGAAAGCCAGATCTGCGGAAGAAGGTTATGCCGGCTGTAATTGTTCGGCAGCGGAAACCTTGGAGGCGCAAAGATGGCGTGTTCATGTATTTTGAAGGTATGCATATGGGATTCCTTTGTTTATTTAGTAGCAGGTGACAGTCTTGGGAATGCATGAGACAATGTTGTTTGGGTCTTTTCCAGTGTGTCCATTAAGAGGCGCTTTTTCTTCTTTGATGCCATGTGGAAGTCTGGGTCAAGGAGGGAGGATTCCGACATTTCATGCAGATGTAACAGCTGTTTTAGTTCCGCTACTTTCTGCAATCCGCACCACCGAGCACTTTTTAAAGCCTGCATTTTGTCCTTGAAGGATAGCCCAAGTAGTCCGACCTGTTTTCTTTCTTCTAGAGTGGGATGGAATGATCAAGCAGGGTTTTAGGATAGAGGTGCAGCAGAAGCTGATAATTCGATTATGTTTTGGGTATATCTCTTGTAAGCAAAGTACTCCCTTCACTAGGGTTTTAGGCATATGCAGGTCACACACACAGCTTTTGATCTCTAATATTTTTAGTGCACTTAACTGATTGGTGGGTACGGTGGGGACAGACAATGCTGGTGTGATTGTGAATCCGAAGGGAGAAATGAAGGGTGAGTGACAGGACATCAATGTACTTCCACCAATATAGTGGTGTTGCCTTAGACTCTCAGGACTACACCAAGTTTGAATGTTGAATTCATTCTCATTAGTCAGTAGACTGTCACCTCCAACTATTTCATTAGCTTACATTTCTGGTTTTATGAAAATGGAGAAGTCTGGACTGTAGTCTAAGAGGTATCCGATTGAAGAGACCATATATAGGTTGGCTTACATTACGTGGATGGGATTGGATTGGTTCTTACAGGTTCTGCTATTACTGGGCCCATTGGAAAGGAGTGTGCAGACTTGTGGCCAAGAATTGCAAGTGCTGCCAATGCTATTGTCTGAATACCCCCAAAGTGGCTGGTTCTATGGACTCTGAGGGCACTAATGGCTTTTTCATGGGAAATTGCAACAAGCTATATGCAGAGTTCGGAGGTTGAATACTATCTTTGTTGGGGACATGATTAGAGAAGTGCCTCCCCTGTGATTTTTGCGTGTTATAGATTCCAAGACGATTGTATGGTTGTCATCCTACAGACCCTTGTCTATCATCTCCAAATCTCAGTGAAAGTCTATGGATGTCCTTTTCGTCACAATTGTATATGATATACTTTACTGAGGTTGTGCACCATATACAAATTACATGTTGGCTGATCTAGTACCTGCATTGTATGAGCATAGTGCAATATTAAGGTCTCTTTTAGTCTTCATGGGGTATGACAATCTTTCTTTGTGGACCCCTCAGACCAAGCAACATTTTCCTTCATGACAATTATGGTGGCATGGAAACTGGAGGAGGATTTTGGTAGGCTTATGTGTTTGATAATTTGAGTTAACATGTTAACTGCAATTGAGCCTCAACCTGGTGATATGACAGCCAACTCTGCCGAATGAGTATGCTGCATGAATTCACCCAATGGCTTCCTCATTCTTGTAGTTGCAGATGTGCAAGGATATGAGAGGAATTTTTCAACATTTGCTGTGCTGTTTTTCGAAACTGTGTGCCTAAGTGTGTGTGTGTCCAGAGTCTTCCCTGGTAATCACTGAGGTGGGAATGCATGCCCATTTCTCCACTCAGGAGCACTCCTTTGAAATCATCCTACAGGAGCACCTCGTTGCATCCGCAACAGTGAGACTGTAGCCAGCTGTCTAAGCTCTCTGCAACAATATTACAAATCTTCAGTTGCTCCCTCAAAGGGAGTGCCTCTGGCTTGACGGGGTACACTGTGGTACACTGTCTCACAGGTTGTAGTCATGAAGCAGGGTAGGTACCATGACTTCTTGTTAGTTCACTCTGCTGCCACGGTTGTGAAAATGTTGGACAATCACAGTTTACCAGTCCTGTGAGTTGAAGTCTGAAGAAGAGGGCGATAAATTTTCTCCCAATTTGTTCATGCAATACATTCACCCTGGTGCCTTGCAAGCAAGTGAGACTTTCCAATGAATGCTGTCACAACTTCAAACTGGCCACACACAATTCTACTCACTATAGACTGGACTTTCTGAGGGTTCTAGAACTCAGCTGGTCTTATTGTTCCACACAACATGATCATTAGCCCTCCAAGATTGAAGCTCTCATCACACGCAAATAGAAAATGTTGACAGTCAATACATGTGTTGACCACCTTGCTTAGTCTTCCAAATTCTATTGTAAGTAGGATGAGCTTGAAATATGCTGATTAGCTTGATTCAGGTTTGCTCGTTATTTGAAAGGTGCCACCACAAACAAAATATAGATACAAAGAGAGAAGGAGACAAATGTCAAATTCGTTGCAAATGTTAGGAATATACTATTACAACGAGTTCTATAGATGTGAAGTTGAATCGAAACACGTACCTGCGTAGATATTATGGGTATCATACAAACCGAACGCACTGTTGAATCAGCTGTATGCATTGTGCAGAAAGTGGAAAAGCCATTCTAGATTTTGAGAGAGAGAGAGAGAGAGAGAGAGAGAGAGAGATTTACGTACGCGGGAGGTCCAGAGTCCAGAGAACCCAAGGGATAGGAGAAAGCAGGAAGAACCAGAGAAGAGAGAGAGAGGGAGAAAGGGTTTGCTGTTTGCAGGCAGGGCAAAGGGGTGCAGTCACGAGCTCGGTGGTGTTGGATTCGAGTAGTAAGGGAGGGGCAGAGGGGCAGGGGAAGACATTATGCGAGGGGAGAATTATCTGTGGCCGTTGCTGCGCAGATTGGGGGGGTTTTCTGTCAATGTGGGTCCGAGCACATCTGAGGATGCGTTATGTGTGGCGACTAGACCCGTAGGTGATACCCAGGAATTTCATACCGTTTCATTCTTGCAGCGGATTTTCTTTGGGTGCCAAGAGGAGGGCAGATATGGAGGAGGCTATAGGAGGGTTAGGACTGCATGTATGCCCAGCCATCACATGTGCCAGGATTGCCGTCGAGGGAGCTCCGCTTACATGTCGACTTCAGTAGATTCTAGCATTACGAGTACACGGGATCTTCAAGGTACTTCCTTGGTTGTTCTTTTGCTTACATTGATCTACAGTAGCGATGCTATGGGGATCACAAGCATTCGGATTTTCTGTTCTGGACCTTGCATTGCTTGCAGGCACAGCCTGGGCTACCCTTGTCACCTATTTTGTTTGCATTCTCAATTAAAAATCACAAAACTGTCTATGTGGCAATGTGGGTTTAGGGTTTTTGCACCAAGTTATTTTATTTCAATTATTTCTTTTGCAAAGTGTGGGGGGTGATATGATCGATTTCATGTGTTTAGAGGTTTAATGCAACAATTTAGACCGATTGGACATGAATTCATGCATCCTGTACGTTCTCCCCATAGAGCAGGGAAGCATTTTGCAATTATGTGCATCTAGGCTTACTGTATGGAGCAGTTGCTGACATCTTCAAGGGCTGAAACTTGCAAATTGCTGCACCTTAACACCATATTTGAACGTCCGAATCCATTAACCCTGGAAGCAGTACAATCAAAAGTAGGATCATTCTTGAAGATTGTTGTAGGATTTCTTAGGTGATTTCCAGATAGAACTGTATGGGGGCATCATTATTCCCGGTTCTAGAGTAGATCATTGGTGCCCCATAGCTCCCCCAATCTCTGTGCCGAATCGGGTATTTCTATAGAATTTACTTATTCAGCTGGAACGGGAAGTGGCTTCAATTTATGTTTTGGTCATTTTAATCCTGTTGCTTAACGGTCATCTTTAGAGCAAAGTTAGCTCAAGGGAGTTCCTTGTGCTAGGATTTACAGATCATCCAATTCTAGACACATCTGGTAATCTGTTGTGAATCTTTCAAAGATCGAGATATTGTCTTTATCAGCAAGTTGATCTAGTGTACACGTAATGTACGCTAAATAAGCCCAATTCCTAATGGCGAACTCAAAGTTGTGGGATTAGTGTAAACACCTTTTTGGAAACATATTTCGGATGCTGTGTATTATGGACACAGACGTTTCATGCTCTCAGAATGGTTTGCTGTGTGCAGGAGAGGGAGAGTTGCAGTTGGCGCAAGAGAGCCCAATAATTCCATTTAGAAGAAAAGGAGGCGACAGGTATGCACGATCAAGGTCTAATACAGTGGTTGCCGCTCTGGTGAATGTGTTGGAAGGTGCAGAGACGACTCATGACGTTGAACAGATACTCGAGCAGCGGTCTGAACATTTGCTTAACTGGCCATGGCTGCTACTTTTAGACGCCCTGCAGAAAGGTCCCAGGCCTCAGCTTGCCATGGAGGTAGGGGGATGTGAAATCCTGATGGCAGTTTAATTGATTATAATCACACTACTTTTCATTGCTGTCTGTATGTGTAGTTATGGAGTTTTCACTGGTTACCTTTCAAATTCAACTCTGGAGTCTACTCTGCAGTTAAATGGATGATTGGATACTATAGTGGATGTTCTGGGTTCAGGAGGCCCCTAAGCTATGGTTTTTTATGCCTAGAGATGAGCTAGAGACAAAGCTAAAATGAGATGTCGGTATTTGGCTTCATAAGCTTTTTTTGCCTCTATGAAGAAAAATCCTATTGAAATATTGTTTAGCTCTTCCTCATGTAGTAGCCAAAATCATGGCTGAAACTCAATACAAGGAAACTGGTAAAAACATATGCCCATGTTTATCACCTTTCATTCTTATTTTATGCAAAATCCAATGTCAGGAGATGATGAAGTTATAGACACTGGAGTTGTCCAGTGCTAACAGACTGATTCATGTGACAGGTGTTCAACTGGAAGAGGAACAAATTGGGGTGTGAGGCAAACCCCAAGGAGTATGCAAAAATGATATCTTTTGCAGGCAGGGTGAGCCAGCTCCAGGTGGCCACAGATCTGTTCCATGAGATGGAGAAGAAGGGTGTTAAGAAAACTGCTGTAACCTATAATGCCCTTATCCATGCATACGGCCGTAACGATGACGCCCAACGGGCCCTTTCTCTGTTTGAGGATATGAAGGCCACACAGGATTGCCAGCCCACCTTGGTAACCTATAACACTCTAATTTCCATGTACAGTCGATTGGGTGTGACTCAAGAAATGAAAAAGATATTTGAGGCTTGTAAGGAGGCAGGGTTTAGTCCTGACAGGCACACATACAATGCCCTCATATGGGGCTACATGCGTGCTGGACAGCTGGTCCAAATGGAAGAGACATTCAATGAGTTAGAAGCTGGCGAATGCACGCCTGATGTCATCACCTACAACGCTCAGATCATTGGGTACGCGCGAGTGAATGATGTTGACAAGATGCAAGCAGCATTCACAAGCATGCAAAGGGCAGGGATCCCGATAAATGCAATGGTTGGGGAGATCTTAGTGGAGGTGTATAGTCGGACACTGAAATTTGACCGGATGGAAGAGACTCTTAAGATAATGGATGATACACCAGGTCAGTCTCATTCTTTGTTTAATGCGATGCTGGGTATCCCAGAGGTTTTAAAAGTTCTGGTTAAGACTGTAGTGGTCATGATTTGTGAAGTTACCAGGGGCATGTCTCCCACTAATTGCAGGCAATCCCAAGTACACCAACTGGTTGCCAATAATCCCTGAAAATGAATGGGTTCCGGCTACTCATGGTGCCCCTGTTCATTTTGCAGGCTCCCTGCATCTACTCTCCCCTCTGCCCTTGTTCTACCCCGGGCACTGGCCATTGCAAGCAGAGCCTTATTCAGTACATGTTAGGACACACAATTCCTCTTCTGCGTGATTCTTGCTTAGCTCCCCTTTTTAACCCTCTTTGACACTGTCCATGGCTAGGTCTGCTGCTATCTTCTGACCAATCATAACAAGATTTTTGGCTTTCTGAATGTGTGATAGGGGTCCAATACGGTTCCCGTGTCCACAGTATGGTGATAGAGAGTTACGCTGATGCCGGTCAACTCGATGCAATGGACACCTCCATTCAGCGTATGTTTCAGAACAAGCGGATGTTTGCAACCCCAAGAACTCTGGAGTCCATTATAACTGCGTACGCTAAGAGCGGTGCCTATGATCGGCTAAAGAAGGCTATGGAAGTGGTGAAGGGGAGTGGCTGGATTTTCCAGGTAAACATCTACAACAAGTTGATTTCGGAATATGGAAAAGGGAGGCAGTTTGATACGATGGAGCAGACATTTCAAGAGTTGCGGGATGCAAATGTGACTCCTACAGCTGAAACATACCAGATAATAGTGGATGCTTATGAGAAGGGTGGGGCCGACGAGGACATGAGGAAGTCAGTTGACCGTATGCGAGATGCAGGCTTTGATCCCAAAGCAGACTATGAGCGCCTTGATCGTGTGTGGACTGACGATGAAATATTTGGAGGGAAGGCCCGGTGACTTTATTACCTTATTTCCAGGCTGCTGCTAATAATTCTGCGAATTTTTTGGTGTTGAAGCTTTGGTGTCATGTTCTTCTAGAGGGATCTGACGTCTGTTCCTTCGCAAGTGATTGTATTGAGACTTTCAGGGTCAGAACAAGTAGCATTGTTGACACAGTGAAGAGCATCTGTTACTGCTGGCTCATGCACAGGGACGCTTGGATCCCAATTCAGATCAAGAGCCTGCTGTGTTGGGTGGACAATCAATGTGTATTTCTTCTCCACCTTAGTAAGGTCTTATGATGGCTGTCTTCCGGCCCTTTCTCACTTGCAGGCTCATCAGCATAGAGAGTCAGAAATTTAGTTGGTGGGTAAGTTGAGAACTCGAAAGTTGACCCGTGGGGCTCCTAGCTTGAGCTTAACACCACTTCCCTTTTACTTGTTATCCCTTGAAATTCCCTTGTATATCCCGCTGTGAGTTATCTGGTGTCTCTAAGCTTTCCCGCGGCTCTGCCACGAAGATAAAAAAGAGCCATATGTTGAGATACAGGATTTATCACCGGGTATGGAACTGGGGTGTGGTGGGGAAAGCGCTGGAGTATCCGTCACAGTCTGCTCCGCGCTCTGTGTCTTCTCGCTTTTCCTCCGCAGTGCTACACTTTTAGAGAGACTGCCCCAAAAACTGTGGGTTGGCCGCACGCTTCAAACTCAGGAACAAGAGATGAGACTCCAGAAGGACATGGACATCACACTGTCAGAAATGAAGGGATTTGAAGCACGCATAGGCAACACACAGAAAGGTCTTTTGCTTTCGATTTGCCTGGGACCGGATCTGCAAATGCAGATTGCCACACTGAAGGGAACTACAAGAGCAATACCCCAAGGACACACATAGCCCATAATGTAATTTGTACGTGGGGCTTAGCCTCGAGATTTCATAGATTGCAAGGAATTATCTGACAACCCATAGCAGACCCCTCGCCCACAGGTGAGCAAAAATCAGCATTGAACTACAGCTTCCTGATGCAAGAAAAGAGAACCGTCTCCTTAATCTCAATATAGCTGTACAGAAGGCACCTTATCTTCTCAAATCCTCGACCAAAAAAGGACACTGAACTTCACGATAGCGAGTCCCATGTATAAGCCTGGTCGTAATCCCCATGTGCGATGCAAACCGAGCAATTTTTACAAACTTGTTGCACACTAGAGCCCATGGTTTTTATGGTGGATTGAGTTCGATTGGAAGACTGCCTTTCGTCTCTAATTGCATGGTCATTGTCTCCATAGCACAATAAAGTCTCAAACGGTCACACGGACACCACACTTCAAACAACAGAATGAAAAATCACACTTTTTGCTAAGTTACATCTCACCTTCACAAACAAAACAAGTACGGAGATTTCTGAAGACAAGTGCATGTAAGAGGTTATCGCTGATCAATCCTCACCCAGACTGAGAAGAAGGTTTCAACTTTAATGGGACTTTTGAATATTGTTTGACATATAATTTATACTCTACAGTAACTTGTCCCCCATGATGCATAGAACTGCTGATCGAGTATGTACAGTTCCATAAGGAGCAAACTAGCTAGCAAACTAATGTTGCATGAGCACCGCGTGTGTACAATCCATATAATTCGGTGTATCATACGGATTCTTATTGTCGCGCTTATGAACTCGCACCTTCCGAAGAGATGCTTCCAATTGTGCCTCTAACCCCTCCAGATCAGGAAGCTCCAATCCCCATAGCTCGTCGCCTGCAAGGATCCGTGAGTATCGTTGCGACAGGTCGAGATCTTCCTCCAGCTTCTGGATTTTGCCCTCCAGCACGAGGTTTAGAGTTGTGTCATCAAGATTTCTCTCATCGATACTAGTCTCATCAAGAGCCAATGTATCTTGCTGAGCCATATCGACGCTCTCGAATTTAGCATACATGTCTATGAGGGCATTCACCAAATTGATGTCTGGCACAATCCCAGCTTCCACAATGTCAACATGTACCTTCGTGCCCATTTGCAGGTCCCCGAGACTGGTGCACGCTTTGAGAACGAGGATAAAATCGTTGGAGCCTGGCTGCTCAAGATTGTCATAGTGGTCCACAACCTCTTGCCATTCCGCACGCTGGTCCACGTAATTGGCCACGTATGTGTAGTCTTGATGCTCGCTTGGCACCTCATGTTGAAGCATCTCATCATGGTATTTGTCACGTTCCTCCTGGGGAATCTTCGCATATCGAGCAATCACATCTTCCATAGATGTATTGCAAAACTTAGTCAGGTCTCCTTCAGGGGTGAACATGATGACCGCCAAATCAACATTGCAAAGAGTCGACAACTCCCTCGCTTTCTTGACTAATCCTTTCGATCTCTTCAGGTAGGTAGCTTTCTTACAATCAGACCTCTCTATCAGTTGCATGGGCAGCTTACACCGACCCATGACCCTTTCCCTTTGTGTGATCGTCTATACGCAGATTAGAACTAGCTATACTTCTTGTCCTCCTCCTCCGTAGCAAAACACTCTGCACCTCTTCTTGTCAACTGGGCTCCCTCGCCTGATCAATCTACACAGCTCTCTCCTCCGTTTCAATGGCAAGCAAAGCTCTCCGCCACAGCCGCAGAAACAGCAATTCATACAGTTTTCCCGCAACTTTTTCTGTTCTCGTTTTTCTATTATTATCTTTTCTCGACTTTTGGTATGTGTTTGCTTTTGCTATTTCCGACTTCGGATTTCCTGATACGTGCAGGAATGTGGGCATGCATCTTTCCTAGGAGCAAATGCTTCTCAAAAGGTTTGCGGAGCCACGGTAGAGAGATGGCGAGGGTGGGGAAAATCAATTTGCTTCAAATGGGTAAAGAGAAGAAATGAAATGAAATGAAATGGTGCTTTATAAGAAACGGAAAAATGAGAAGGGAAGAGAAACGTTCTTAGTCTAATGCAGTTTTGTGAACGCAGGGGCACACACATTGTGGCGGCTCTATATAATGAGTGACACCCAGTATTCACATATGTGGGCTATGAACTAAGAAAGAAACAGAGAGTGAAAGGAGAGCAGAGACACACACAGATTAGGGCCTAGTCTTATAGTCGGAGGAACGTGTGTACGTATGAGGCGTGGTTGAGGATACAGAAATGAAATGAAATGAAATGGTGCTTTATAACGTCCACGGAAAGCTCATAGAGCTTAGGGGACAAAATGGAAAAAAAACATGAGGGGAAACAGAAAACCAGAGCCAGAGGTAAGAACTATTATACAGAGAAAGATTGAATACTACGTCACTTCAGTGACGATAGAATTTTCTGGAGTAGGGACATATAGTTAAAACAAGACAGAAATCCAACAGGCAAGTCCGAGGAGGAGACAGATATACTGATGAACCAAGGGGTTTTCCACCGATGGTCTCATTGACACAGATGAATATTCGATTTCAGTGTTTCCTATCAGGTAGAATGACCAAATGACCAATGACCAAAACTGTTGAGGAACGATGGTCTGCTCGAAAGCATCTGCCCCTTCTCATTCTGTTGAGAATTTGGAAACCAAATCCTTGAACTGGGGTCTACACACTAGTCTCCAAAAAACAACAGCTCTAGTGAAAAATAATGTGACACAATTGCCCTGCCCAGAAATACAGCATCCCTAACCCACAGTACACTGAAATAAGCATCAATGGAAGAAAGGGAAGTCTACCTCTGAGCAGAAACGGGTGCAAAAACTGACCATAGACTTCTATGAATATTAGACCCACTAGGTATGTTTGTTTACATCTCCCTAGCAGCTCCCCTTCTCTTTTGGTGTCTCTCTTCACTTCTGTCCCATGACAAAGGTTGGCAGCTGGATCTATACTTTTCTGAGGACTGTGATCAGCTCTCCTTTTTTCGTCAGGCTCCTTTGTGGCCTCCTTTGTGGCCTGTCGGCCAGAGATGCAGAAACTTGCTGAGAAGCTGACCCACAACAGCAAAGTATGTAGAAGAAGAAGGACAACTTTGATGGGGTACTCTTTCGTTTCAAAAAGGAGGGGGAAGAGCGAGTAGTATGAAACTGCAGTACAGATCAGAGAATAGTGTTAGTTGGGCATGATATATACGTTGATCTGGTGAACAAACTAGTTTCCAGTATTGAAGCTCAGCATGACAAGGAACTGTAAAAAGAGTTGGACCCCTGCCCCCGGAGCCAAGAGAGGAGCCAGGTCGAGTCCGAGAAGTATGCAGACAGACTGATATAATAACTGGTCTCTAGGATGCTCTTGATAAATTCTCTTTGACTCCTGTAATCAGCACCCTGAAATCATCCAGAGAGACGTTCTATTCCTTGTGGATCTCTGTCGCAGGAGGAGGTCACTCTAATTTTCAAAGTAAGCCTGGGAAATTAGTATGCCAGACAAGAAGAAACATAAACTCTGCCTCTTTTCAAAAAAGTAGAGAACAAACTGCACCTGTCGACAACAAGAAAAAATTGCTGGCATCTTCCAGACTCTCGACTGCAACAAGGCTCAAAGGGATGACAATGTGAAGGGATGCCTTCTCATGGACATGCCATCCATACATGAACCCGCAAGCATATGCGTATGCTACACATCGAATGATGCTTGACTGCCTTGGCCATCTCCAGATTTGCACAAGACATGGCAGCATTGAGAATAGGACCAGACCTGCTGATACTGATGGTGTGATCTGGAGCACAGTGACACAAGCCGCTTACATCATGTCAGCTTCCATCATCTCAACTTGAGCGCCCATGAGGACTGAAAGCAGATGCACTGCACCCAAGGCTAAACAGCTTAGTTAGACCAAATTAGAGCATGCAGCTCACAACATGCAGTGTAAAAAGCCCATGTGCTATAGACCAGTTGGGCCTCGATGATTCTTGATTGGTATATTGAGCACCATGCATGCAACAGAATGGTAGAAGAACTGTGAGTGAAGAGAATTCACAGCAAGGCACTCACCTGTGGGAGCACTGCATATGGAGTGAAATCGCCTACGAGACCTCTTGTCATGCCTGCCTTGGAGGGTTGCATGTGGAATCCTACCATCCGGAGCAAAAATGCGATCACTTTATCCGCAGCATTGTACAGAGCCCAGAGGTTAGGGGCCCAGTAAGCATGGCAGAGACCCCTTCCGAAAGGGAAGAGCCGCTTCATCACTTGGCCAATCTGCCGTGACCCATGAACGGCAGACACATGGACAACACAACCTACACCAAATCAGATCACACTAGTGAGCTTGCTACTCTGTAAGTCCAAAGAGTAAGTGAGCAAGCCTTTATTGCTTTGCAATCTAGACATTGGCCCAATGAATGTAGGTAGGAAGCAGCTGTATGGAGATGGCGCCATAGACCACACTGCACCTTCTAATGTTGGCTATTCAGCAGTGTGCTTGAGGCTCGGTACAATCTCTGAACCAGGCATACTGAGCTCTTCAGATCCCTGAGCCAATTGACTCTTACTCCACTGCACTACCATACACACCTTATATATTGTTTAAAGCTTCTGAAGGTGAATCAAGAACTGATTGTGACAGTGCAAGCAAAAAGCGGATAATCACCTGACCATAATAGGCAAATGGCCCAAATGCAATTGCCACAATACCAAGAACAGCCCCTGCCAGTCTGAGAAACCGTGAAATCTTCATTGGGCCCCTGCAGTGATGCCTTAGCAGATACACAAAGTACACAGGCCCTGCAACTGCAAAGAGATGCTTGAAGCAAACCAGAATTGCGAACCAGACACCCCCAATCAAATCACGGCCATCTTTCAGCGCTGCGAGAGACAGCAGTAACATCCCAAATAAAAATCCGTTGTATTGGAAATGCATGTGATCAACGATGAAGAGGCCCGGTGAGAATATCACAGCCACATAAACCAGCCTACGCTTTTCTGTTGACAGATTTCGACAGATCTCCAAGAGACCCCAGTAGAGGACCACATCAGCTGCCATAACTGTGGCCCGCTGAAATAAGACAGCACGATCACTGGCGTAGTTTTGTCCTTCGATTAGCTCGACAAGCTGAGGGTCCACAACGCCTGCAAATAGAGAGAGGAATCGCTCGAAGAAAGCGAAGAAAGGGGGGTAATCCAGAGTCCACTCACTGGATTCGTCACTGTACCAATTCTGGAGAGGGAGAGAGTGGGTTATCGCAAGCCAGTGCCGGTGAACCTCAAAGTCTGTACTGTGGTATGTGGGTACGAGTAACACCTTCAAACATGTTGCAATTGCTGCCAGCCACACCAGATCTTGCCAGTCGGATGCCCCCATTTGTTTCCTCCCCGATTTCTAGAATCCACTTCTTGGCGTCCAGTTCAAATCACTGTAATTCGAACATGGGCAATAAAAATACACCCCAGGTTACACTTTCTCGTGCATTCTATGCTTTCAGCGTACCATCACAGTAAAGGAGACTCACCTACACATGAAGATGCACCCTGTCTCAGATCAATAAACCCCGTTGCCTTGCTAAAGTCTGGGTTTAGGGTTTCAGGGTCCCTGTCTCTTATCTTGGTTTCTTTCCCATCAGTGTTTCTGTCTCCCTTCGTTTATTGTTTTTGAGCCTGAACTAGGTGTGACGGAAAAGTCTGCAGAGTGGCCCAAATTCTTCACTTAAGTTCCCAATTTTGTTTGATCCCCTGCTGCTGCAGTCGATGATCAGTAATGCTTACATGACAACCAGCGGTGAGAGCTACAAACCGTCCGCCATTCTTCCTCTTCGTAGCCTGTGAGCCTCTGGGAAATCAAATCTCTATTGTTTTCCTCCCCATCTCTATCAGTTTGTAACACTATCTCTGTGGACAGTGTCACCTCTAAGAACTGTAACTCAAGTCGCAACCCACACCAATGTAGCATTGCCTCGGTTGAGGGCAGGAAGCACGGGAATTGCTGCCCTTGCTAAACAATGGCTGTGGCACCAATCAAAGCACCTGCTTCAGCAGGAGATTGTATTCTACGCATGTAATATGCCTGTGCAGCAGAAATGGAAGAGTAGAACAGTGCCAGCATGCTCTGCATTCACAGTTTGTCTGTATCAACTGGTGTCCCTCCACACAAGAAAACAGTTGCTAGAGATGACTAACTAGGGGAGCAGGTACACTGGAAGTGGAGGTGAGAAGCAAAAGTTCAAAGCGTTGCAGAATGGGGCAAGTTCATGCAGTGAGAATGATTGTTGAAGCTTCTAATAGGGTTCACTGTTGGAACAACAAACCATATTCTTGCGAGACAAATATCAAAGGGGTATTCTAAACATCACTTGCTTAGAGTTCACACATGCAAATCTTCAACCAGTGCTATCTTCTCCAATGCATGACGCTTCTTTCTGAATGCCAACAAGTTTAATCCATTCTGGTTGAGTTGCATCATCCCCAATCAACTTTCCACTGGTCACGAACCACCATACTTACCGTTGTGTAACTTTTCCCCCGAATTCGCACATATCGTGTTCTACTCACTAAATAAGCTTTACTTTAGAATCTCCCCATCAGCTTCATTGAGTAAACCTAGATTGATGCATGATCCTGCTCAACTTGCAAAACTACTATACACAAGCTTCTGCCTGCCTGCCTGCCTGCCAAGGCATGTCAACCACCACAAAATTAATGAAGGTAGTACTACTGAACAACAATTTGATGATCAGCGTACTTTAGCTTCCGTGATTGACATTTTGCCGAAGTTGTTAGACAATGTGGAACATCGGATTAGTGAAATGTAAAGAAATGGAACTCTTCCACTTTGAAGACTTGAATTGTCTTCTGATTTGTCTCATGGTCCTCAGGATTGCAGTCTCTTTAATGAATGTCTCTTGCTTCACCAGTAATCTCCACACGAACAAACACCATCTTGGAAGTGGTGAAAGCGGTTGGCATCTCGTACAACAATTGCTCGCCCAACAATCTTTGTGATGAATTTGGTGGCCGTGTGGCAGTCACCACACACCCGAAGGTTCTTGATCAGCTGAAGAGGCGTTCCAGGTGGAGTGCTGATGAGCCCAAAAGCAATGGCCAGTTTCTCACTGTGGTGACACAGAGAAAATTCTTTGTGCACCTCCTCCACATCATGCAAGACAAAACGCGTGTCAGGCATGTACCCGGCCTCCTTCATCTCCCCAGACAATCTGTTTAGTTCAGCACTTACTTCTTCAATTCGTGGATGC
Source organism: Takakia lepidozioides (assembly GCA_030704615.1). Taxonomy (NCBI): domain Eukaryota; kingdom Viridiplantae; phylum Streptophyta; class Takakiopsida; order Takakiales; family Takakiaceae; genus Takakia; species Takakia lepidozioides. The sequence goes on along the minus strand of CM060732.1, from coordinate 33,056,944 downwards.
AATTTATCGCCCACAAGGAATGTATGCATCTGGTTGTCGACCTCAATGCAGCAGCGACCTGGCTCCTTTGTAACCCCTCTGTCCTTCATCATTTTCCTCACCTTTGCAGTATCTTCCCACCTGCCAGCCGCTGCATAGATGTTCGATAGCAGAACATAAGTGGCAGCATGTTGGGCATCCCACTTGAGAAGCCATTTTGCCGCATGTTCTGCCACCTCCACATTCCCATGAATTCTGCAGGCACCAAGCAAAGCTCCCCATGTCGACGCATCTGGTTCAATTGGCATGTTGTTAATGAAGTCCTCTGCCTCATTCAATTGCCCTGCACGGCCAAGAAGGTCCACCATGCAACCAAAATGCTCTACCGCAGGAGTCAGGCCATGATCTCGATTCATAGAAGCAAAGTAGTGACATCCCTCATCCAGAAGACCCACATGGCTACAAGCAGAGAGGAGACATGTAAAGGTAATACCGTCTGGCTTCAAATTTTTCTGTTGCATTTGCTCAAACAGTTGCAGGGCCTCCCTACCACACCCATGCTGAGCATATCCTGCTATCATCGCACTCCATGAGACCACATCTTGCTTGGCCATGTTGTCAAACACTTGACGGGCATCCTTCATGCTCCCACATTTAGAGTACATGTCCACGAGGGTACTCTCTAGAAAGATATTAGGCTCAATTCCGGCTTTGATGATGTCAACATGGACCTCTTTGCCCTTCTCCAGAGCTGCCAGGCTCGCACATGCATTGAAAACACAAACAAACGTGACCTGGTTGGGTTTAATCCCTTCCAATTTCATTTGCTCATAGGTCTCCAAAGCCTCCCTGCCACACCCATGCTGAGCATATCCAGCAATCATTGCACTCCATGAGACCACATTTCGGTGAGCCATATTGTCGAACACTTGACATGCATCCTTTCCACTCCCACATTTAGCATACATGTCAATAAGGGCATTCTCCAACATGATATGTGGCTCAATTCTGGCTTTGATGATGTCAGCATGGACCTCTTTGCCTTTGTCCAGAGCCACAAGGCTGGCACATGCATTGAGAACAGAAACCAATGTGACCTGGTTGGGAATCACACCATCCTCTATCATTTGCTCATAGGTCTCCAAAGCCTCTCTGCCACGCCCATGCTGAGCGTAACTAGCAATCATCGCACTCCATGAGACCACATCTCGCCGAGCCATTTTGTCAAACACTTGATGTGCATCCTTCATGCTCCCACATTTGGCATACATGTCCACAAGGGCAGTCTCCAGAATTATATCTGGCGTAATTCCAGCTTTGATGATGTCAGCATGGACACTTTTGCCCTTCTCCAGGGCTCCCTGGGTAGCACAGGCCTTGAGGACACAGGTGAATGTGACATTGTCAGGTGTCTTCCCTTCCCATGTCATTTGCTTATAAATATCAAAAGCCTCCACACCACACGCATGCCTGGCATATGCTCCAATCATTGTAGTATATGTAAACACATCTCGTTCAGGCATTTTGTCAAAGACTAGGCGTGCCTCCACCAGGCTTCCACACTTGGCATACATGTTCATAAGGGTGTTGTGTAGAAAGACGTTTGGCTTCCATCCCCGGTCAACAATGTGGGCATGCACTTGCTTTCCAATTGCTAGGCCTTTGATCTTGATGCACTCCTGCAAGAGACAGGCATAAGTATTGGAGTCTGGAAAAATACCTCCTTCGTTCAAAATCTGCAGTGCCTCTTTCAGCTGTCCTGCCTTACATAGTGTCCTCACATCCCCACAAGTGTAAGAAGAGTCCTTGTTGACCCTCTCTCCTCGTCCTCTTTCAAATGCAGTGGTCATGGTCAGGGTGTCTGATTCAAACAACTGTGCCTGATTCAAGCCTCCCACCCTGCATGACTTAAAAATCTCAGTAACAAATACAGACCTTGAACTCACAGAGTGCATTCCAACCAACTATACTCGCCGAAAATATATCTCGTCATGAGGACAGGCTCTTGCCTAGATAGCAGAATACAGGCTGATTAACCTTCTACATCACAGCATGCTGTGACAAAATGTACCAACTCAGACACCAGTTGCATTACCAGACCATCCTTTTATGGATGGACTCCCAAGAACCCCATCTAACTTATCCCTGTAAAGCTCTGGGTTGCGGGACCCCCTCCCGTACCTCCCCAACAACTGCTCCATGTCGGTCTCATTCTTCCTTGACATAAGTGATCTCACTTTCTCCCTTCATGAAATTATATCAGGAGTACTTAGCAGAACACCTGCTGTAACTACAATAGAAACATGAGAAGTCCCCAAGGGCTGGATCTGTAAAAGAGGAGGGGCTGCCATACAGGATGAGCCCTGATGACCCCACTGTTCCAGGGCTTGCAGCAGACATATTTGTAGCTGCTTCCAGCTTCTCCATTTGAACGTCTACCCATGGAGGTTTCTTCTGGTTATCAATCCAGAGTTCCTCGCAGGTACTAACATGTGGGCCTCCGGAATGCATCTGCAACCACACTACATTCCTGCTTTCCCTCAGCTATTATTGCCTCCACGGCAAAAGTCAATAGATCCTTCCCTGCATTGCAAGTCTAACAATGCCAACACATATTCAACAGACCAAAAGCCCCACACACACCTAGGAGACACTAGTTTCAGTGCTGGATTGGAGAAGAGACTAAAAAAGAGTCTATGTGAATGGAGAGAGAGATAGGAAAAGAGAAATCTTAGCCTGTGGGGCCAGGCCAGCGTGGGTTGAAGGGCAATGCCATCACATTTATCAACAATCAATTCCATATAAGTGTGCAGAGAGAGAGAGAGAGAGAGATAAACGCATTGTGTTGTCAGCTTTTACTGTACATAAGAGACATCACCGTATTGCCTCGATCGTCCCGCCATCCACTGGAGTTTGAAGATTGTTCGTTCCCAGGCTTGCAAGCAGGGTTGCCTCGGCGAGGCATGTGGTAGCAGCCCGAGATGCCTCCAGAACAAGTGGAGCAGACGAGCCTGGTCCCTGCCATGCACGCTGCTTGCCGTACCCTGGCAGCTCCTCAAGTCCTCACCATTTTGCCACAAAGTGAGGGTATCGAATCAGCCAGCACAGATCTAGTGTAGGGATTACGTTTAGTTCTTGTCGGATACAGTGTACAATAAGGAAGTGCAGCGATAAACTCTGAAACCCTCCGTAGAATTTGTCTCGTCTCGGATGTGCAAGCCTCGCAGCGGAGCAATTGCGATCGCGGTTCAGCGAGGTGCAAGCTCGCTCTTCATCTTTTTGTGCAATTTCGGTCTCATCAGTAGATCTGTCTCTTCTTCTCAGACTTCCCTGTTGGGTTTCTCTCTCTTGTTTCTAAATGCATGTCCTTACCCCAGCGTCACAAGGGTTACAAAGTATTGAATCTCTTTATCTTCTCTTTTGCCTCAGTCACGGCTCACAAGTACAGCCGGCTACTCCGAGTATAACACTAGGGCCTAATCTCTGCTCCCCTCTCACTCCCCATTTCTCTTCACACGTCTGTTGTGCCCTAGAAAACTCTACTTTGATCCGATGCGAGGCTTGCAATTTCAAAGACGAGACAGAAGCGAAAGAGAAATAGAGTGCAAATACTAGGTTGATGACACCAGTCCAGCCATGGCTAGATCCCGCAATACGACCACCTCCGTATGTGTGTTTCTCCTTGAATCTGAGCGCCTCCTCAGAGTCTCCGTTCCTCCTTGGTCCTGTGAACCAATGTACACACAGCATATTGCTAGTACCTGCTATCACCTTCCAAACCACTTACCGAGTCCAAAGAGAAGAGAGTATGTGCTCCCTCCACAAACCCCTGGTGGACGAAGGAGAAGCAAACGGGGAATAAGTCCACAGCAGTGTAACGCATAATCCCAATCCCTAGATTTTGTTTGTTTTCCTTCCTTCTCTTTGGTACTGAGTGTGAAGTTGTGCAGGTCGGGGGCAAGGGTCCGAAAGACTGGCAGGAAAATCGTGGTAGGGAGGAAGGCGATGCAATGGAGGGGGAACTTGCTTTAGCTTTTGAAGATTCTAACAGGGTTCCAATTGCAGTACACCTGCAAATTCCATAATAAATCTTATTCAGATTCTTCTGCTGTCGTATGGGATGGAACTGATAGTTGAAGCCTTAGCTGGGTTCAATGGATTAATATTGAGCTGTGTTATGTTTTACCAACCTGCCAATTCTGCATGCATCGGGCAACAACCACCAGGTGACCAGTCACACCATTCAAACAACTTTTCTCTCCACTTTTGCCTCTGATCATGTCTGTGGATGACCATCCTCTGGCCAATTTCAGGGTGGACAGTTTTCGCAGTTTTGTCTTTGAATGTTGGATTTGCCCATTCATTCCCTGCATCTCACAGTACAGGGCTACGCACATTGCTAGCATGTGATCCAGTGCACATGAAATTATAACCAGGACAGAACACTGAAAAGCTGGCAAACCTTTCCACTGCAAAGGTGACCACAACATTAAACAGAGCAGTTGTACATGGAAAGGCTTACATGCTAGCTTAAGTTGTGGAGATCCGTAGCAGGCTAACTGACCAGGGCTGCCTGTAAAGGTGCTCTGCAAGGAATAACCAAATGAAAAAGCCACTCTTGTTCGTCAAAATAGGTTACACCTATGTGATGGGGAAAGACCCAACACCCACCAGTGGTCAGCATAAGCACCAGACACATGGCTGATTTTAGCACCAAAAGTATGGCTGAGATTGGCCCTGAGCACCAAAAGTATGGCTGTTAAGCTTAAAGCCCTGGAAGTTTTCTTTTTAGCTTGAAAGCAAAACCTTTTTCTTTCAGTTTGCACAACTAGTACCTCCTCCTTTTGGTTTGCACCCTGCTTTCTTAGTTCTGTTCTCTTGCCCTTGAGCTCTCTCATCACTCCTCACTTCCAAAAATTCACCTTCTTAGAGACAGCTCATTTCCTGCACAGGCTCTTTGAACTGTATTAAAAGGACAGAAAGAAGAGATAGACATGGGAGTAGAGCAGCTTGACAAGGTAATGGCAGCCTTCTTCTATGTGATTGTGCCGGCATTTCTACTGGCAACTCTGCTAGAGCATTTCTTCGGAAGGTACTATAAAGGCAAGCTACTACCTCCAGGGCCCCTCAGGCTGCCTATCATTGGCAATCTACTAAGTCTGGGACGCCTCCCCCATCGTAACGTCTATGCTCTACAAAGGAAATACGGACCCATCATATTTCTGCGCCTGGGCTCAGTCGGTACAGTTGTAATAGACACTCCAACACTGTGTAAGGAAGTTCTCAAGACAAAGGACCATGTCTTTGCATCCAGGCCAAAGACAATCGCTATGGATCACTTGGCCTATGGTGGTGGTGATGTTGCAATGGCACCCTATGGAGATCACTGGAAAAATGGGCGCCGCATCTGTTTGACGGAGCTCTTGACTCCAAAACGTCTGGAGGGCTTCAAAAAGGAGCGCATAGAGGAGGCCCACTGCTTGGTGCAGTCTATTTTTACTGATGCCTCTCGGGACCAGCCTTCCGATCTCAAGGAGGCGCTGGCAGCACTGTCTATGAACATCATGACACGCATGCTACTGGGAAAGCGATACTTTGGTACCGGAAACGCAGGACCAGGCGAAGCTAAGGATTTCAAAAAAGTAACACAGGAAGTGTTTCGGCTGCTAGGTGTTTTCCCCCTCGGCGACTACCTGCCCTTTCTCAGGTGGTGTGATTTTGGGGGACATGAGAAGCAGATGATACAAGTGGAGAAAAGCATGGACGCATTCCACACTTCCATTGTTGAAGAACACAGAAAGAAGAAGGATGACCTTGACTCTTCAACTGATTTTGTAGACGTCTTATTATCCCTGCCAGGCGAGTCTGGGGAGGAACACCTGAGCGACACAACCGTGAAGGCCTTGGTGCAGGACATGATAGCAGCAGCAACCGACACCTCTGCCGTCACAAATGAGTGGGCTATGGCGGAGATGATCAGGCACCCCAACCTGCTTCACAAAGTACAAGATGAAATTGACCATGTGGTAGGACTTGAGCGGATGGTCCTGGAGTCAGATTTGGGGAAGCTGAAGTACTTGGAGTGCGTCGTGAAGGAGACCTTCCGGATGCACCCCCCTGGGGCATTTGTCATACCGCACCTGGCTATGGAGGACACCGAGCTCGGAGGTTACGCCATCCCCAAAGGAACGCAGGTCCTCATCAGCGGGTGGGGCCTTGGGCGCAACCCTGAAATATGGAAGGACGAGGCGGAGGTGTTCAAACCTGAAAGATGGTTGGAAGAAGGCATCCAGAATCACACTGTTGATACAGAGATGCGTGTCGAGATCAAAGATGCAGATATGCGAATAATCCCTTTTAGTGCTGGGCGGCGGGGCTGCCCAGGTGCATCCCTAGGAACCACAATGGTCATGTTGGCCCTGGCAAGCCTGCTGCACAGCTTTGACTGGACCCCTGTGCTTGAGAAGGGTGCTACAGACATCGACATGGAAGAGAGGGAAGGCCTGACTACACCCAAGCTCAAACCGTTGCTTGCCTTCGCTACGCCTCGCTTGCCACTACACTTGTATGAGATCTGAGATAGGAAGAGACCCAAGGAAGACTGAAAAAATGAAACGAGTAACTCAACACGTTTCCTATGCAACAAAACTATACAATGCAGCTTTGCATCTGTTTGTCATCGTGTTAAACTTTACAGTCAGCAAAGCCCTACTAACAACTTTAGTTAAGCGACATGATAGGAGATGAGAAACTTGTGAGAAATTCCTCACAAAACTTTGACATTTGGAACTCGTGGCAATAAACAGATAATTGCCTGGAGGACACTACAAATCTCATTTTGAATCTCTGTTCCAATCAAAGAATTTCTAAATATCATTGAATTTGAACAACGCCATCAGAACATCTAACATAATAAGAGCAACCAAGAAATGCACTGATATCAAGCATGGACTACCAAGGCCTTTAAATTTGTACTGAAGCTTGATAAAGCAATGCATAGGGAGACCTTCACCGTTTTGCTAGCCTTGGGAATATTCTCTTCTTGTGCTTTGAGAAACCGAGCTAAAGTTGCCTGTGGATGCCCACCATGCATATTCTGCAGCAAAAATGTGCGAAAACAAAGTTTAGAAGGTCTATGAGGAAGTCATGTGCATAGGTAAGCAACCACTGATCTGGAACAGCAGTCCATATGCTAATCACAACCATCATCCCCCCTCTTCCCCACCACAAACCCCTCCCCCTTGCATTCACGTTAAACGACACATTAAAATGCAGCAGAAGGATTTAAACAAGGAGAATCAAAATACATAATGCATTTGAGAATTAGTAAAACAACACTGCACATGCAAAGCAGCATATTGGGGATTGCACAATGTTCTACGTGATGCATTGCAAGTCCACAATTAAGAGTCTGCTCCTGCCAACGATAAAAGAAAGAAGCTTGCAACATGCTCACATCTCACACACCACATGGCCAGTAATAAATGGAGTGAATCGGATCCGCCTGATCTGTCAATACAGCACTAGATGAAATTCCCCTAAAATCTCACTGATCCCCCTAACATTCGAGTTGAAAAATGTAAGCCTCTGAGGACTACTCAATAATGTGCTTGTCTGCAATACTACTTTGGCAGGTCCAAAACAGTCAAAATCGAGTCCTCAGCACAATATGAACAGCTTAATTTGACCATACCAATGTTGGATTCCATATATGATCATGCCAGCCAAATGGGCATGCAAGTCAGCAACTAATTTTCAGGAACCTGCAACTTGACTCTATATGTGGCAATAGCTACTGGAGCAGCTATTCTGCATGGCCAAGCTGACTGGCTAAATAGACAGTTTCATACCTCATATGAGAATCGAGTCAGTATCCTCAACAAATATCTGGGTTCAGCAAGGCTGCAGATCTGTGGAGTATGAACTAATCCCCTTTTCTAGTAAGAAACAATTCTCGAACAATTGAGGAAAAAACAGGGGGTTAACATCTGTGATGAAAGTTGGTCATTAGTGTGGTGAGCCAAAGGGGAGCAGTGCATATACCCAACAAAAAAACATAACAAAACAGGACTGGCAGTGCATAAGGAAACCTCAGGTCTCCTAGAAGATCCAGAAATCACATTCGTCCATCAACAATCAACAATCTCTGCCATCTGCTTCCATGCTTCTTCCATCTGAGCTCCCACTTCAGCTGCACGCCTACTCTCTACAAAACTGCCTTCTTCCTGCTGTCTACACTGCTCTCTAATGCTAAGAGGATTGAGATGCTTGATGTAGAAGCCTACTTCTCCAGAAAATTGTTGAACTTTCACTTCAACCGTCAGGAAATAGCCGGTTTTAAGGATGCGATGTGGAAAGCATCCAAAGAACCTCGTTCGAAATTCAGAAGAATCTGTTAAGAATGCCGGTCATCCTACAAGCAAGCACGGACCCGATTTGTCTCTCAACCACTATGATCTGAGACGAGGATACCGTATGGTCGGGCTGGATTGCGGATAATTACAGGCCCTAAGCGCATCAGACAACAGAAAAGGGGAAACTTCCGCGGTACGCACAACTAGAACGTGATCCATGAGTCTCATATCTGCGTTCTCGAATACCTAAGCAGAGGTAGAGGAGGTGTGCTGACTTAGTCCAACGTCAGAGAGACCTAATCAAACTGACCCATGACTGTGACTCATCGAAGCACGACCACCATCCACCACTTGGAAGCAAACCATAGATTTCTCCCAACCCAACCCAAGGAAGGAGGGGAAAAGATTATACCACACCCCCGAGAAGGCAGCGGCATTTGAACCCAGATTCACCTGGGTGACGACAGACTGGGACCGTAGGCTCAAAAAGTGCAGGGAGAGGGTGTAAACAGTAAACACCACTTTCCCTGTCAACTCGGTCGCTGGATTCGGCACCGAACGTTGTTGATAACAACTCACAAATCGGGTCGGCCAGAAGGAAAAATGAACCCTTTCCTGCAAGTAAGTTCTGGATGTCCAAGGAACAGTGTAGCAGGCAGCAGTGATAGAAAGCGAAGAAGCTGTGGGGAATGGAAAGTGCATAATTCCCCCTTTGTAGCTACTCAACACTGCCGTATATGTAGCGTCTGCTGCTGCACGTAGAGATATATGTACAGAGTATCTGAGTACCTATGGAGTCTGCAAACCCTGTTGCGCGCTGGACGAACAATCGGGAGAGGATAGCGGTGTGCATTTGATGCAGATTTCCTCCAACATTCGATGTGGCTGGTGGGTCATGAGAAGCCGATTGCGAAATTGCCCTGGTTGTGAAGTGTTGGAGGGATGTCTGCCAGTCTCTCCCAGGGTGCATGCCTGTTTTCAAATCTGTGAGCGATCGCAAACCTCTTTGAGCGGATGGCATAGGTGCTTGGCGATACTAGTGAGTGAAACTGTGTCTTGCCTGATAACAGCAGGACACGTGTGTCACAGAGTATGGGATACGTGGTCGGTAACTCATTGTTAGGTGTCAATAGTGTCTTTGTACAGCCAATTGCCATGCAAGCTGTAACCATTTTTAGAGGTACTGCACAAAGAATTTAGAGTTCGAAGTCGAGGTTTGAAGTTTGAAGTCACTACCGTAGTTTGAAGAATCATTATCATACTCGATGTTTGAGGCCTCCATCAAGCATTAGCGCTGCGTGTTTGTTTTCTTTTATTGGGCAATCACTTTGACAACTGTAGCATGGTTTGTAGAGGGTGCCAAGGCTGGCAAAGGAGTTGGTGGTTCAAAGGTTGCACATGGGAGCTGCTCGAGAGACGATGGAAGGCAACATCTATTGGCAGTTCCAAGTGGGCAAGGCAAGAATTCGACTTTCACCTTGGAACAAGTATTACTAGGTTTCAAATGGAGGTCTCTTGAGAATTGTACCCGGGTTTTTATTGATGTTCACCAACAAGAGCACCGGCACCCTTCCCAGGATCTTCAGGATCTTGGGGGAATGCTTCGTTGACAGATAGCAGGCAGCTTTCTACAGGTCGAGTTTTCCGGGTTTTGGTTGATCGTTATGCTGTCTACCTCACTTCAGTTTATGCCATGGTGGTGGAACGGAAGTGGAAATAGAGCTTTATGTGTTCTGAGGTAGGCCAGAATGTGGCGTCGTGTGAGGAAAGGCCACCAAGCCATTAATCCGCATTGCTGATGTGATCTATGGCATAAGGCCAGCCAGATGTTGGACCTTTTCCAGGCCTGCTAGGCAAATGTGGTGATTCCTATGAGGAGGGGTCATCAAAGTCAATACTTACAAAAGGTTGTATCTTGTACTGTCAATCATTTCAATCCAGCTAGTGTCCCATCTGTTTGTGACTGATGGGCTCCAGACTCTGGCAGAGGGCAACTTTTATTCAGCTGCCAAAGTTAAACTAGTGAATCCTATAGGCCTTCTTTACTCATTACAGCCATAGGCATTGACACTATTTGTTGAGATTTGACATAAGGTCAAGTACATCTTAACAGTATGTCATTTTTAATGAGTATCATAATCATCTGCCAACGAATGAAACCTCTCTTTGTGCCCGACTGTACGGAGAAAAGTCATGCTGTGATGTGTGTGCCAGGAAGTGACATATAGGTGCTTTCCTGTGGTCCAGTTCAAAGGTGAAATCAGCAGTATAGTTGTGTGTCAGCCTCATGGTTACATCTCAATCCTCAATTTTGCAAAAGACATTATCTGCGGTTATGCATAACTCCAGAGATTCTTAAGATTGAAAAAATTGGGTGTTTGAATAATAAAGCCTCCCTCTTTCTCTTCTGTATGCATATTGTGCAGTTCTCAGTTGTTGTTGTAGTGCGTGTATGTATCCACAATAATATGTATCACCAACAGCACACTTCATTGAAAGTTGATTCATTCAGATACGAGTTGGTGCTCCCTCCCTGTTACAGCCATTTTCAGAGTGAAGAGGATGTATTTAGCAGCACGAAATTGTTGGGCCTGTTGCAAAATGTTGCTCCAACTTTTTTAGTTGAGTATACTAGTCTCAAGTCCCTATGTCGTGTATTGCAGAAAGTATGAGAATGTGTGCTCAGGAGACATTGTTTGCTGTAGCTTTGTGGGCATAGACCCCACACCCAGTTTGGGCTGGAACTCGACAGAGGAAAGTTAGGGGAATAAAAGTGGGAAGAGACAGGGTGCACGGTTGTGTTGGGGATAAAGTCTTGATACTACAAACTGCTACCAGTTTGGAAGCATGATGCCGTGAGCTCCATGAACTTCAATGTACATTAGGAAAGCAGTGTGGCTCGAGGTGTGCAGCATGATACCTTACAGCACCAGCTATCAAATGACCTTGTCCCTTGAACACATATTGTTGTTTGTCTTAACTAGGTCTGGAAGGGCATTTGGTTACAGATGTGGAAATCATTCTAAAACATGGTAGCTGATTAATGCAAGAATGCCTTGTTAGTTATGTGGTATTGGCGAATTGTTCGTCTCTGGCTAGCAGGGGTACCCACATCAGCAGCTAGTGAAGAGCCAACTCAATAATGGGCATCTCAGAGTGAGCGGAATGGGTTTTGCCGAGCCAAATGCCCGCACAATGGCCGATGGAGTTCTAGGAGATATATTGAAATGAAGTCACAGGTGGAAGAGAAAGCGCAAGGGTGTGCAACAATCAACTATCCTTGCTCCACAGTTACCTTTGAGCCATGCGTGTGCGTACATGGAGCAATGTCAAATTAGATATAATATGCACCCATATTGTCATATAATATTTGAAGACTTCAGAGTTGGACAAGAGGTAAGATAAAAACATAGGGGCTCCTCTGTGCATGCCACTTTGACTCGTGGGGGTGGTCTGGTCAAGTAAAGTATCATCTCAAGTGTACAGCAGAGAGAAGTCTAAGAGGCCCTGGAGGAAAGCCTCTAACTGGAAGGCGTTTCTTCCTGAGAACCGAAACAGAGTGTCTATATTACTGAGGGGAGAAAAAGGCAGGGTTATAAGTTTGACAGAAAAAATGTCTTTCCATCACAATTTTTTTGACATTCTCATGCTTTCAGTAGTCTGTAAGACATACAAAAATACTTAGGTGGCTCTACACACAGAATATTTATTGAAAGAGGGGGAGAGACATGGTGGAGCAAGCAATTGAGTTTGAGCTGCCCGAAGAGTGTTGGGGGTTGGTGTTCACTTATTTCACGAAGGCCAGTCAGTGGGAGGCAATATCTCTCACATGCCGACGATTTCTGCTCCTTTCAAATCGCTTGAGGCCATCTATCAGCATCAGCTGTACTTGTACACATCTCCCAGGTGGTCTTCCCCGAATTTTACAGAGGTTTCAAGGGTTAAGGGCAATTGACCTCAGTTCATTCCATGGAAATTTGGGACGCCCACTTCTTGCCATAGCTCAGTCAGCTCCACGGCTGCAGTCACTGTGCTTGCAAGGACAGAAAGGGCTACACTTGGAGGCAATAAGGATTTTGGGGCACTGTTGCGGGAGATATCTGCGAAGGCTTAACTGTGCAAAGTTTCAGGTTAGTGCTAATCCCTGGGAGCTTCATGTTTCCGCATGTTTATGCCTGTGCTTTCAATAGTCTTTGCTGACCCTGTCACGTAGTCATACCTGGTTTTGTCTCTGATAACAAGAGAAACTAAACCATGAGCAGGATTCATGAGCCCATGAGCAAGTGAGCGTGAAATCCATGAGCTCAGGCTCATGATTCACCCAAAATAGTGAGCACAGGCTCATAGACTCACAGCGTTCGCTCACAGGCTCATAGGTGGAGGCTCACGAATTACACAGATTTATTGTGACATCATGCTCAAGTGACAATGATAAGTCTGGTGATGACAGACCGGCATAAAGCAAGGTAGGAAACTTTTGTACTACAAAGCCCCAGGAGCATACTTTGAAACCATCATGCAGAGAACTTTCAGCAGGCTGCCCAATCCCTTGCCAGAGTGTTAGCACAGTGGAAATCTGATTTTTGACAATCACTTTGACTTCGAATTAACATGGATTCAGGTTTGGCAAGACTCAGACCTCGTTGCAATTGCCGCAGCTTTTCCATCACTTGAAGAGCTAGACATGAGCTACCCGCAGCACGGTTTTCGTTCCAGGCCCTCTTATGCCCTGGACCCCACTCTTTCCTCAGGCATTCTCACAGATGCTGGTGTGGAGGCTATGGCAGCTATGCTGGTCAATCTCAGGTCCCTCAACATTTCAGGCCACTACATGCTTTCAGATGTTTCCATGGAAGCCCTGGCCTTGGGTTGTCGAGATCTGACAGATCTGACAGTATTTGACTGCCCGTATGTAACCGATAGAGGTCTGAGCTACTTGGCTTCACATTGTCGGAAGCTTGGGATGTTGGCAGTGAATGGGGCACAAGTAACTCCCTTGGGGATTGAGGGTGTCATCAGTAGTACAAAAGGGTTGTTCTCTCTTAATCTCTCACACACCATTGTGACGGATGAGGTACTGGGACGGTTGGCAGAAAGCGGCCTACCACTCAAGAAATTGGTATTGGCTTGCTGCAAAGGATTGACTTCTTCAGGGCTTTTGAAGCTGGCAAAAGGGTGTCCGCACCTCATGCACCTAGACTTGGAGGGGGCCCACTGTTTGCGAGATGAAGACACGGTCATCATGGTCAACAGCTTTCCGAACTTAGTATTTCTGCGATTAAACTACTGCTCCATGCTTACCGATATGAGTTTTTTCTATGTCTTGCATAATTGCGTCCATTTGGAGCAGCTAGATATGGAGGGCACCGGGCTAGGATGGGTAACTGCTTGTCTTCGATCCCCGCAGCCACGTTTCCAGATTCAAAGGCTTAAAGTTGCGTGGAACAAGCCTGTTGGAGACATGACTTTGCAGTGGATAGGAAGGCTCTGCCCGTCTCTTGTTTCTCTTGATGTCAGCCACTGTTTGCTGGTGACTGATAATGGTCTAACTGCAGTTGGCAAAGGGTGCTCTCACTTGCGGGAACTGTATCTGAAAGGATGTAAGAAGGTGCACAGCCTGGGTGCTCCAGGTGGATTCAAATATCTGGAGCATTTGGAGCTAGAGGCATCAGGGTTTACTGATATGGGACTTGCAACATTGAGCAAAAGTTGCAGAAGTGTGGTGAGCCTGGGGCTGGAGGGGTGTGTAAAGGTCAGTTTATCTGCTATTTATTCTGCCGTGCAGCTTTGGTTTCTGGCACTCGCACTAATGTTTATCATCCAGGTTCCTATCGACATTTTTCTACAGTGGCGTGTTTGGAGGATAGCTCATAGAGGTTACCCTTTTGCCAGCCTTTTGTTTGACATTGTAGTACTCACAACAGCCTCGCAACTATTGATTTTTTGGCATGGACAATCTGGAGAACTTGACTGACCCACCTGATTGCAAATGGTGCCCACATAATGGGGTTCATTTGACTGGTCTTGTGGATAGTTTGCATGATAACTTTTTGAGAGGCATTTTATGCCTGAAGGTGTGGTATAGATCCTATGAATATCGGTACTGATAGGCAGCATGTAGATGGATAATTCTGCTGTCAAGTTGATGCGTTGGGAATTGTCATGGCAGTCTTTGAATACTGTACAGTCATCTTAAAAGCTGAACCTTGTTTTATGTATTGTGAAGGTGACCGATGTAGGCCTGAAACAGGTGATGGAAGAATGCAAGGGATTGAAGCACTTGTGCCTGAGGGACTGCCAAGGCATTACCAACGATGCCTTGGCATGGATGGTATTCTGTCGTCCATCCCTGAGGAAGTTGGTGCTGCCGTCATCAGGCATCTCTGATGGTCAGAAGGCACGTCTTACCAGACATGGCTGTGAACTTGTCAAATCCAAGGCTCCTTGAAGTCCCCCACAAGATTGGACACAGTTGTTTACTCCTGATTTGATTAAAACATAATCTAATCTGCTAGTTATTTTCCATAGAGAGGCACGATCATTTCATGACGATGGTATTGTGATACAGATTTGTACTTCTCTATGGTGCTATAAAATTCCAACTCTCTCTATATTTCATGGAGAAACTGCAACTTATATAGGTCCCTCCTATAGAACATCCAAGATGCAGGTAGGTAGGTTTCAAGGATCCTTCCGAATGTAGAGCCAATGTGCTCTACCCAGCAAGAGTATTGCACAAGATCAAGCAGGCTAGTAATCAGAAGAGAATGCAGATCAATATCTTCTTCCTCATTCTTATCCTCATGCAGGATTGCCAGCCCTTAAAGTCTGTGAATCTGATTCCAGAAAAGGGATAACAAACAACAAGTGAGGCTGTCCACCATCAAGTTGCAATGGAAATGTGTGCTTCATCAATCATATTTGTCTGTTGCAGTGTAGGCTGGGTGCCAGCCCCTAGCTACACAGAAACAGAAAAAAAACACTTTGAATGAACGAAAAACGAAATATCCGTCTCGTGCATTGCGCGGGAACAGCAGTCTTGCTCGCACAGTCTCTCTCTCTTGTGGACATTTCGTCTCACTTGATTGCTCATTGCTTGTCAAGACATACTCCCGCTCGGTTGTTCCTCTCATTTTACTTGCCAATGCTCCCCCTGTTTCATCAGTGTCTTCTCTCAGCTCACAGAGTTTTCCTCATTGCCCCTAGACACACACAGACACACACAGGCTGTCTCCACTCTACTGTGCCGTAGTCTCTTTGAGTTTCCAGCGGACTCGTGTTAAAATTCTTCGTTCTCTTCTTCATGGTGGCCTCGCAAAAGATATTCATGACATGACTCCATCGCGCAAGCGGCCCGCAGATTCTGCAGCGTCGGTTGCCTCGCCATCTTTGCTCCGCCGTCGTGTAGAGCAGCAGCAGGAGTGCGATGCCTTTGTCACAGTGTTGGCGGAGTCTGGCTGCAAGTTGCTACCCGAAGGCCCTTTGCTCGTGGCCCGCGATCTGCAGCAACGCATAGACCTTCGACTCAAAGGCGAAGGACCTGTACACGCAGAATTTTTGGCTGGATTGCAGTCGCACATTTCCGATGTTGATAACCTACACAGGTAATCTAGTGGCAATTTGGAACCTCCCTTGTTAGAGAAGCATTGACATCAGTAAGCCTGCTCTACTCAGGAATCAAAGGAATTCTTCCTGGACTTTCTCATGGTGTTAATGTAATCTCAGTTGTACTGGAATTGGGATTGTTTGAAGCTGTGCCTTAGTTTGTATCTCTCACTGTTGTATATCTGCTTCACTTCACTATTCTGCAAAACATCAAACATGCCTTTTGTAAATTTCAGACGCATCTGTCAAGGTCGGATGTCGCCCAAGAGCCCCACTGCCTTGCCAAAATGACCAATTTCATCATGAAATTGTACTTCAACTTCAAACAACATTAGTTGGCTGGTGCAGGTTGCTCTTGCCCATGGCAGGAAATTGCAGGGGTATTGAGACTCGCTCCTGTGACAGTCTGGCGAGAGTGCTGCTATCCGTGGCTTCTATTCAGACAGCTGTGGCCAACATCTTGCTGGAGAAGCTCCCAGAACATGTTATGGATAGTGATCGTGAATCTCTTGAGAACCTCGCTGGTCTGATGGACAGCATACCCAGGTTGTACGAAATAATGCATAATTCGTGTTTGGGTTCTCTGCAGATTCGTGATATCTTCTATATGTAACAAATCTTGTCAAATTGGACAAGTTCTGCTTATTAACATTTGAGTGGTCTGGAGCCAGGCTCATCCTGAGTCAATTTCGTTGGCTGGACTTCCTGGTAGACAGTCAAAGCCTCACCGAAAAATTACTAGCGGTGCTTTCAATTTGTCCTCTTGGTTTGAAGAAGGAGATTATCTTGTTCCTCCCGGAAGTCATTGTTGATTCGGAGCATGAGATGGTGATGCAGGCTTTGGAGCAAATGCTAGAGGCAAGTTTATCCCTAGTCTAATTGTTTTTGGGGATGGTGTTTATGGTGGCAACATAGTTTTGCTGTCAAATGTGGATTAACATCCTTTTTCTTCGTCCCTTTCTTGGTCCGTTTCTCGGTAATGTCTGAAATTAGTTGTTACAACCTGTGTGACTGAGATATGCACTTGCCACAGCCTTTCCTCACGGAAGAGCTGCACTGTGATAGCTGTATGTAAACCATCAAGAGGATTGCCAGGGGAGCAACCCTGGCTCTGGGAGACATCCATGAAGTATTCTGGACTTCTGGCTTGATACTGGCATTGAGTACGATGGTTGGGATGTCTGGCAAGTGGTTGCAGGAAGATTTGCAGCTCATTTTACCTGTGCTGGAGGTTTTCTCAAATCTCAATTTAGAAGAGGATCTCCATGAGCAGGTGCTGTCTCTCTCAATTTTGCACTGCAATGGGGTAGTATGCAAAGGCTTTGACATAGTGGTCTGAATACAGTGCCTACCAAGTGGGGAGGAGAGTTGGGGTGTTGGGGTGAAAGTGGTTTATATTTCCAATCTCAACAAATGTGAATTCGGATATCTTTAAAGAGACAAGCATGTTGGGTCTTCATTCAGGTTGTCAACCTTGCACTGGGCAGCTTGCGGACTGCAGATGCCGAAGACCTACCACTTGTTGTGAGATTTCTTCTGCAATCAGCAACAAATGCAAATGTTAGGCAGATTGTCCAACAGCTGCGAGAGCATCTACACTTTATTAGCCTTGTGGATGTACGGTCAGCCAATCCTGATCGGAAACAGAAGGGCAAATCAACTGACGCCAACTGTGACACGCTAATTCTTGATGCCATCCGATCTGGCCTTCGATTCAAGAATGTAAGTTAAAAACGTTTCTTTGTTAGCAAAATTGTCAGGACCATCAAGCTCTGGAGTGAAGGAGCGATAAGAAGAGTAGTAAATGTCAGAATGCACTTGAATGAAAATGGATTTGATGTTCTTTTAAAGCTGTGGTTGCTCAGTAACTGCGTGATATCTCAGATGCTTCAAACCATTGGTATTAGCAACATACACCTGTGGCTCTGGATTTCCAGAACTTGACTCTCTTTTTATGTTTTCCCGTCCTGTTGAGTTGTCATATTTTAGAGAACCGCTTCTTGCAGCTGATTTGTGAAGCAATTCTGAAAGAGATTCGGAATCTGGAGGGGGAATCAAACCACAAGGTAGTTGATGTCTGGCTATTGGTCATCATTCATGCCAATGGGCCCCAGCACCGCAAGGTTTCTGAGAGATTGTTCAAGAGGAAAGTGGTAGGTGGTGACATCAAGATGATCCTTCTTCAACAGTGTCTACATGGCCATGCGGAGTCCCATCAGGTAAATACAAACAGACGTTTTTCACTTTGGAAATGGTAATGTTTTCTCTTGCACTAGGCCTAAGTGGACAAGTGGATGAAATATGCATCATTGCATAGCAAAAGGATCCAACGGAGCTTACTCGAATGTAGGGTCATATGGTTTCGTGCAAATGTATACAAGGAGGTCAGGTTATCAGTCTCCAGATCTGTGTGATTTCTCTCAAGATATGCACACTACGGACATTATGATCAGACTCAAGCAAATTGCCAGGTGTCTATCTGTAAACCACGTTAAATTGTCCATTAAGAGGAAGTAAACATAATCCTCACTGTCAATACTGGCTGTTATGCATCAATCCTGGCCTGGTAGCTGCTGATGTGGGATTAATAGGATTCTGAATTATTTTTGTCACAACTTTTTGTATGGCTTTCTGATGGAAGTTCAGAACTTACATTCATTCATTCATTCATAACAACCTAGTGCCTACTGATAACTGCACTGTCATGATGTGTTAATACTGTGCCACCCACATCTTACGAGCAGGAGTACTTCAAGACTTTGGTTACAGTGAGTGAATCTCTCTTGAGGTCCAATGAGGTGGCCGCACATCATTTTGGGACTCATACATATGTGCTTCTGTTTAAGGAGTTTGGCAGTAGCTTTCATCGGCAGGAGGTAGGTTCCTTGTTTTGGTGTGGATGTAGTAGTTTCTTTTAGGTTCATTGCCCACAGACATATTATGATGAGCCTTGTTCATAGGTTGGATGCAGTTTTCTTAGTTTGGAAAATCTATACTCTTGGGGAGGAGTTAAAACACTTAGAACATTCTCATGCACATTCCTGAAACTAAGATGCATTATTATGTTGTTGGTATAGGGCCCACCTCTGGAAGGTGGAGTGGCTCTTAGCTATGCCGGCTTCCGCCGGAGTCTTCTCTCTCTTCTCTGTACATTCCCTGGAGGCTGGTGAGAGTTGGAGATCTAAGCATCATTTTTGCAGATTTTCATGACAATAACCATCTTTTGCATGAACAGGTCATAGGCTCTCTGATCACCCATACTGGGTCAGGGATTTCACATGAGGTTGGGGCGGCCTTGGATACCCTGCTGTTACTTGCTACTGAATACACTCGGGAACTTCTACCTATCTCATCCTTTATGAATGGTTAGTCTCGTGTTTTCTAAAGATAAGCAATCACTCCTGTCCAGCATCAAAACTGCCCCTTTTCATGTGGGGTGGTTCCACCAGGAGCAGCTCTGTTTGTTCAACCCGCTAGACTTGGGGACATGTTATCATTTCTCATTGTAGAAGATAAATTGATGGGCTTGTCCATGGCAGGGATCTTGGACTATTTGGAGGGCTTTCAAGACACTCATCTCAACAAGGTCTGTTGCTTTGGAGCATATTATGTTAGACAGAGCTGAGAAGTCTGCGTTTCTACTGTTAGTGGAAAAAGAAGGCTTGCTTTCCTGGCTGGCCAAAACTAGCTACTGCACACCTGTTTCTTTCAGATGCATCAGCCAATTTGCCAATCTGTGCAGATACTGGTAACCAAGCTAGACAATATCTCTTGTTTATTGAGCTTAATGTGGGAGCAGAGTGAGAGGGAAGGGCAGAATTCTACAGTCACAGAAGAGAAAAACTTAGCTTGTCCAGAAAAGAAGGGAATCCGTTTTAGAGCATGTACTCTTAAGACGTTGGCTGCTGTAGTCTTGTAGTCGTAGACCCCACGGGGCCCAGTTCGAGCGGAACCAAAGGGAGAAGAAACTACCTTTGTGATGGGCTCACTCTGGTGGTGTGACTTAGCTTGACAAAGACAATTAGTTCAGGTTTTCCAGATATTTTGTAGAAAGCCCTTCACACAAGCATCAACTTGCGGTATGTGAGCTGCCCAGAAATTAGACCCCAGGAGGGCAAGGGCTTTAGGCTCCGCCTCAAGATTTTTAAAGTTGGTGAACAGACAATGTTCTTGATCGTCCTGAAGAGGGTCCCTCTCTGGTGAGAATATCCCGGATGGTCTGTTATATATAGAATAAGAAGAGAAAACTATTACGTCAGCTACAATTTGCCGAGACACGGGATTGAGCCATCCCCCTAGCTGGTCATGGGGTTTCAGCCCTGTGCAAAGGTATCTGAGACAGCCTGAAATTGCCACAGTACTAGGTACAGGTGTCAACAATCTGGTTACCGGGAATCTAGTCTTGATGCATAGAGTTGCATTTTGACATCATACTAAGAAAGCAGGAGATTGATGCCAGCACTCCTCCTGCTACTTGTTGCTGTGGTGGCACTTCCATTCACAATACTGAAAAAATAAAGCAGAGCGAGTATTATGAGCATATATTCGGTAACTCGCTAGTTAAGGTATCCATTTTGGTTGATGAATGAGTAGTTGTTATTCACAAAGTTGAAATGATGGTCATGTTTCATTGCACCAGGTATATAGAGTGTTCAGTCACATGGCTCTTGTGGCGCGGTCTAGTGGGAGAACTTCCAGCAGTGCCTCTGTTGCTGATGATCTACTCATGATTGTTCGCAAGCAGGTCCTATTTCAATCTTCTAGTCTCTGGTTGGTACACAACATCAGAAGGGCAAACACTTCTTAAATCTGAAGGGCAGGTTTCAGGCGGTGTGTAGGTGTTTGGCATGGCATAGGTGAACAGTGGAGTATGTTTTGTAACTTCTTTGATACTCTATGTGTAGATAAAACCTGCAAGCTTTGTTCATCACTAATTAGCACCTGTCATCAACCAGGTCTTTCTGGTAGGGCATACCATTACCTTGTTCAAGCAAGCACTTGTGGTGCTGTAGAACTTGGTTTCCTCAGTGAGAGATTTTTTCATACATCATCACTTTTCTGCACTAATCAAGTCCACACAGCTACTAAAGAAGTAACCAATCAACTCGAACTCGGGGTGAAGGGTCCAACCACCCATTGGCCAAGTAAGCCCTGTTTTGTGTGTAAGACATACAATGTGTTCACTTGGTGGAGCAGTAACTCGTAGGTCTTAGCACCGTCATCGTAAGTCTCACACTTCACTAAAGACTCACACCTATGCAATCAGCAGCTCCAATTAAATCTTTTGTGGAAGCCTGCTGTATCCATCCCCACTCTCGGAGCAGAACAAGACTTATTATGGCAGCGTGCCTTTCTTTTTATATTCTGGTGGAAGTTAATCAGTCTTGTGCCTGCAATGAGACAGATCTCACATCCAGATTTAAAGTACAAGCGCATGGGGATCATTGGAGCTGTAGGACTGATCTCTTGCTTTGGACAAGGGAACAGTGAAGAAGGTGGACCACATGAAGATGAATCTCCTGTTCTGGTAAGTTTTGACCACTGAACCTCCGTATCAAATCATGGATTGGACAACCCCTAACCAGAACCACTTATAGGCCAGTGTGGTGCCCCTGCACCCTGGAGTTGGAAAGTCTTCTCAAGTATGGATTAGTAAGTCGTTGACTGACTGCAAGTCAATGGAAGCACAAGTCTTGGGCAGCGATGCCTTTGTCATTCATTAGTGCCCATGGATACTGTCTTCCGGTGGCGGATCTGTTTTGTGAGTTTTGCATGTGGTTGATTACTGTTTCAACAGTTAGGTGCCAGCCAGGTTACATCTATGTAGGTGAATGGGTGACCCCTGAGACATACGGTGCTGTAATGATCATTCAATCACTCAAACAAACAGATCTCTTCTGCACTGATTCTTCCTTGTCTGTCTGCAGGCACTCACCATCTTTCTTTCCATTATAAAGTACCATTTCATTTCCTTCTGGTTTTGCATGTGTAGGGACCAAGCATTAAGGAGGCCTTGACAATTCTGCAAATGATTTCGGATTCTTGCAAGATGTCACCAGCAGCCCGTGCATTTTTCTATGATGAGTTGGCCGCACAAGTGGAAACCTTAACACTGCATGCTTCGATCATAGAATGGTGGGTGAGAACCTATATGATTTAGTGACAAAAACTTTGGATGGCAAGAGGATGATGTCTAGTGTCACATGCTGGTTGGATCTCTCCCGCGCAGGTCATATCTTGCTATCTTACATTTCCATTTCAGGGCACTTGTTGCCTTCAATGTTTTTACACCAAAACAGGCTCAGTGGTTGACCCATTAGCCTTCATGTGTTGCAGGATCAGTGTTCAAATGGAGGAATTTTCTACTGTGTATCTTGGGGATCTTGAAGAGGGACAGGTGCAGGTTTCACCAGACGATTGTGGACTCCTTCAAGGCAAGTTATCCTGCTACAACCCCTGCCATAGGGTTCTTGTGCTCTTTGAATCTGTGATGGACTATAGACATCCACAGAAGTTGGACATATTGCTGTACATCTTACAACATGGCACTCCCTTCAGGCAAATTCCAGCCACACTGAAGCTTCCAGTAGCATTCCTCAATCAATGGAGACTTATATTCACTCTGCCTCAATATAATGTCAAGCTGTATTTTCTGTTTTCTATATTTACTGGTCTAGTAAGTATATTTAATATTCAACTCTTGTACTCATGGAAGGGGGGAAGTGCAGGGCAGGTATGGATGAACCTTGATGGCAGCGTGTCGCCCATCATACTCAATGTGTTGCCCATGCTTACGCTGCCAAACAGCAGGTACAGGTGATTGCAACATTTGTCTGCAAAGTGGCAAGGGGAATTGGCCGAAGGGTTCTAGAGTCTTCTGTGCGTCCAATTGAACTGCCAAAGGTCTGGATGTCGGAGTCTGGCACTAATAGTGCTCCTGACAATACTCTTTCATTTTTGGCTTCCCTCATGAATGTGACACCGAGAGCTCCGTGGTGTTGCTAACCATTCCCATGAAGATTGTCTCATTGTAAATGAACTATCAGCTTAAACTGCTCATGGATTGAGAGGAGTTGACTACAGATACCAGCAACCTGCATCTTGTTGCATGAGTGAAATTGTTGTTTAGAGGCAGATTTCCTGTCGTTTCTGTTAAACGTATTCCAACTTCGATCATTGGTGATGGCAGCTCTTTACAACCATTGCTGTACCTACCAGCTAACATCCGTCTCCTAGCTGCGGTATGTCAAAAAGGCCCAGGTGGAGTTGTTTTCTTTTTTCTTACCCCAAACTTGTTGATGTTAGGTGCTGAGGAAGCTTGATTTGCCCACAGCATGGTCCTATTTGATTGTGTAACAAGTGATTCATATTGTGTTGTGTACAAGAAAGCTGAATGCTGGTTTCCTGCTCTGCACTGTTGTCTCGTAAGTAATCATTGTGTCAGAAATGAAGCCTGTAAATGTTTAGTGCTAGGCATGTGTCTCCAAGTGGCAGTCAACCAAGATGAGCATGTGCCTTCAGGTGGAGCGTAAGACCAATCAAGGCTCTCTAGGAGGGATTGATGCCCTTCTTGGCTGTCCTCTGTACTTGCCGAAGTCTGAGGTATGCTATTCATTCAACAAAAATGTGGACTTAAAGGTTCATTTCCAGGGAGTTGTTTCCCTGCAAAGGACCTCCTCATTGCTCATGCTCTTGTAGGAGCCTGTGCTCCTGTTTGCTTGCAGGAAACACACATGCTGAACAAGCATCCTGTATGTGCAGGTTTTCATAGTCACTAAGAAGTGTTGCTGTCAACTCAGATTGACATTGTATGTAATTTGAAATTGACAAACTTTTTCATTAGCATGCTGCCAATGCACCCTCCCAGAGATAGAGACCATGCATACAACTGATATTAAAACCCTCTTGATTATGTGTTATATGCAGCTATTCCTAGGTGAAACATGGAAGAGTTTGTCAAGGAGGCACAAAGAGCTTTCTTGCTTTTCTCTATTTTACAGTATCAACTGGATCAGAGAACTGGTATTTCCTTGAGCTCAAGAAACCTGCAACACACGAATTTCTGGCTAGGTTGTAGCTTTCAAGTAGCTTAAGTCCTGTCTATTGCTATCATTTATACCTTAGTATAAATTTATTAGACATGTTCAGTATTGCTGAGAGAGGTTTTTTGATGAAGTGGTATCAGTAAATCAAATGCTTTTTCACCTCGTAGGAAAGGACCCAGCTGGAGCAGTGCCAAACAACCAACTGGATGAATGTCATGTGGCATTGGTCTGCTCCCCGTCCTTTCTACAGGGGCCCAAACTTATGGGACAATGGGCTGGCTATCTGACAGCTACTGGCTCCGATCAATTTACTGGGAAACAGATGCTCGTATTTAACACTCATGTTGCATTGTGGTCGCTATGTGCAGTTGAACGCATTCTCTACACAACTTGAAGCAAGACTTGAGGACAGTTGCACGCAATTGACCAAAGAAGAAATGACTGAAAAGCTTCTTAAACGCCTTCGGAACTTGATGTTTGTTTCCACACCTGCATGCCTGATGATCAAGAGCAAGAATAGCACTCAACATAGGTTGCTATTGTAAAAGATGGATGGTCAACGCACAGCAAAGTGCCATCATGTTGTTGCTGCTGCTAGTGAGGTGAACTATATCTAAGTAGTACTTGGAATTACAGTGGTTTTATGACCATATATCACTGCAGATCCTCAACCCAGAAATAGAGTATGCTAGTTGGTAGATAGTTCTTATTGAGGATTCAAGTCTCAAATCCTCTTTCTGGTTCCTTTTGGTATCCTTCCCTTTTATGATCCTTTGATGGCGTTCAACCTGTGAGTGCGTGTGCCCAGCCAACTACAACATTGTGGAACATGAATGCAGTTTATTGGAGCGACTCCTGAATGCGTGCTTGAAAGCAGTCCCATATCTCTCCTTCCCTCAGCTTCACTCGCTTGCTGATGCCCCTGCTGGCTCTAAGGTAGAAGGAAAGATCGGGAACATAAACAAAATTCCACCAAAGGCAGCACTTAAGAAGAAAGGCCAAAGTGCAGGTAAGAAAGGAGAGAGGAAAAGCAAGGAAAATGGACGCTCCAAGACAGTGAGTGACAATACTCAGGATTCCCAAGCATCAGGCAGGAACCGGCAACCAACTATTCAAGATGCACTAGGAAGAGCTGCTGGAGAGAGTGACTCTCAGAGATTGGTGCAAGGGGAGCCAACAGCTGACGTTTCAACCCCAAATCTTGCTGGAAGTAATATACCCTTGCAGGCTTCACCGAATGGCAATCCGACCAGTGAAGCTCCAAAGGAAACTGGTGCGATGCATGGACTGCTGCTAGACGAGCAGAGGTGGAAATTCCGGCCAATCAATTTAGCTTGTATGACTATCTTGGCTACTCCCAAGGTGGGATCTCTTCTTTTCACTTTGCCTGGTAGTTGTCTGTTTTTTGGTTTCAAGGTTGCTTCAATCTATCAGGACCATTCATATCCAGCTGCTGAACCTCCTACGCAGGATTACAATCTGTTGTGGTAGAATCCAGCAGAGTACACGTGGAATTCTGTGTGGTACATGATAAGCATTGCTGAAGTAGCCCAGTGGCAGTTCTGGTGGTGAACGTTTCTCTACAATTTCACAAATCCTGCTACAAGGAAGCTGGTCTTGGCACTGCTAAGGGTTTCCTGTCAATATTCTGTGCATTAGATTTTACTGCATGAAACCTCCGCAGATATCTGGCTCCAACTGCCCTTTTCTCCCAGCAGGAACCAACATGAAACAACAAGACCATGATCACCATGTCTGCAATTTAAATAGAATGCCTTGGGTCAATCAATATATCAGACCTTACAAATAATGTATTCTCACATAATGATTTTCCGTGACTTTGCTTTGTTCAGGGCATGAGTAAGATGTGCTGTTCTGATCCTGCTGCCCAGGTAATCCCCATTTTTCACTACTTTTAGTGTGCTCTTATGCTCTAACCACGAGAGGCCATCTATTGACCGTACAGTCAGTTACGATGTGCACAATAGTTGGTGGTCTCTTACACAGCCCTAAGAATTGGTCTTGGGGGCATCCGCAACGCTTGCTACGGCTGCTACACTTTGTTGCTAACAAGGTGATCCTAGTTATACATCCCAACCTTAACCTATTATGCCTGGAATGCTCTGAGGAAGACAACACTTGAAATCTCCAGGTCCAGTGCTTAAGCCTCCAGCAGGTTGATCCTGTTCCTTGCTGGTTTTGCACTTTTACAGTTCAATATACTGGCAATTGCAAAGCGTAGGCAGGAATCGGCCTGGCTCTTAGTAAGAATGATCATTTTTTTTCTGTTCACTGTGCTTTTTGAGGCACGGAAGTTACAAGGCTTGTGAATACACTTCCGTGAAGATAAGGGCTGAACGATCGCTGAACTGGAACTGAACTCTGTCACGATCTGAAATTAGACTCTTTTCATGTGAATAAGATTGTACTCATAAGACGTTGTTTGCCGTAGCCTTGTGGCCATTGACCCCGCGCCCAGTTTGAGCGGGAACAAAAGGGACAGAACCTACCTCTGTCAGGGGCTGACGTTGGTAGTAAGACTTACCTCCATATAAAGAATTAATCCGGGTTTTCCAGATATCCTCTAGAAATCCCTTCACACAAGCATCAATCTGCTGTGTGTGATTTGCCCAAAAACTAGGCCTCAGGAGGGCCTGGGCTTTTGGCTCAGCCTCGAGACTTTCAAAGTTGGTAAACAGGGGTACAGGCACAATTCCCTTAATAGATTTGAAGAGAGCGTGAATGGTTGAATAAGGTTTCATTGAGAGCAAAGTGGTGAAGGTACTGGTTGGAACTGATTCCTGTCACAGTCTGAAAAGAGGAGAGTTGTATTAAATGGTATCAGAGCCATTGCATCCCCAGAATGCAGTCGTAGCAAGTACCGTTCCAGACTTCAAAATTTGCCTTCGTTTGCACCCCTTGCATGACAACTGGCACAGCTGAAAGATGCTGCTGTGTGGTCTCCACCCCACCATTTGGTAGCATAATCTGAGATGGCTGCACCTCCTCCTGAGATAATCCCAACTTGTCTGCAAAGGACTTTGATAGCATGTTGTGGGTGCTGCCAGTGTCAATCGATAACACTGTTGGTAATCCACATCTAAGTCCCAGGGAACAGGAAGAACATCTCAGGAAGGGGCTTTGCTTCAATTGTCATAAGCCCGGCCATCGATCAGCAGATTGTCCTGAACGCCAATTCCGACAGACTGCAGCGTTGGTAGTGGATAAACCACCTTTCCACAACTTGGCCAAATTGCGCACTCAGTGAGATGTGAACAAAATTTCTCACTGACATGTATGAAAAACATTTTATCCCTCTGGAAGGTGACTCTACTATCACGTGGGTTTCTGTCTGGACAGCTTCCTCTTCATCTCTATCTCCTTGAAGATCTTCGAATCAAATTGGATGCCTGTCTGGTTCAACCAACCCCCAAGCACGCACCCTGGTTGGTTGCTGCTCCTGCCCGCAAAGTGCATTCAGGCTTGGAAGGGATGCTGGGCCCTGTTCTTCTGGAGAGACTACAACCCTTGTTTCCAAGTCTTAAGAAGCATCTCGACTCTGCAGTTGATCGACTTTGTTTAGGTAAATCCATCAACCACAATGTTAGTGAGAATTCGGCCAATTTACACAACTAAAGCATGCTCAGTTCTTTCAAAATGGAGTTGAGAGCTCTCTTAGACACCCTCTTGGCCTAGATTGTTCTTCCCTGTGAATGTAATAAATTTCCTTTTTTGTTTTCATTCTCAGGCAGTAAAATTTACTCCCTGTATGCTGATTGAACATACCATTCTAATACTGAGGTGCACCGCTTGTCGGGTCTGACTAACAGAGGGAGACATTACAGCTTGTGAGGAGCATTGGAACAACGAATCAGTTGCTGCTGGCAATCCAGCCACACTGGGTGGTACTTTCTCTGGAAAGTCTGATGCCCATTCTGTTTTCATGGTGACACTGCACTGTGTGGGCAAGGTAATAATGCCTTAACAATCATGAATCTTGAGCTTGAATAACAACCAAAGAACCATCACAGGGCCTGGAGGTCTGTGCTTGCAGTTTGGAACTTAATCCACTGGGTGGTCTGATTTCTACATGAATGCTATTGCACAGTGGCCATACATGTATTAAGAGTATCCCAACAAACACTTGCCTTGCCATGGACATGTGAACATGGCCTGATGATGGCCAACTCCCTGGCAAGCATGGTCTTACTCATCCATATTGAGACAAGTCATCTTTATCACAGTTTGTCTTCATTGCTTTGATGGTGTACGCAGCCAGGTGTTTCAAATCAAGTTTGAGCCTACTTTTCGAGAGATGTACTAGGGCTGCACTAAAAAAAATCTACTCTCTGCAGAGGAAGAACTAAGATGGCTCGAACATTTTCCATGCTTACTAATGACAGATTCTTTGCTTTGTTCTGACATCCCCTTTGACAGATATTGGCATACCGGGAGCTGGCCTTGCCTGGAAACCTGCGGGTGTTGAAGGATCTACTGTTAGCTTTCAGCTCAGTCGAAGGTGCTAACCAACTTGCGGGGGAACTACTACCCAAGCCTACTCCAAGCTCGTTGGACCATGCTATGTGTGGAACATATGCCTATTTTGACAGCCTGTATGATGCAGGTCTGTCTTTCTATCTTGGTCTTGCTCTTATGTAACATGGTGGCTTAATTCTAATTTTGTTGAGTAGAGGAGAGGTGAGGGAAACACATTGCGAAGACGAAGAACAACTATTACATCCAGTGGAGGTTGCAAAGGCTTCTGGGACTCCTAAGAAAGTTCCGAATAAGATTTCAAACCCCAAATAAGACTTTTAAACTCTGTCAGACTCAGTATTGTGTTCATTGAAGTGAGGTGTGTTGTGTGCCCCCCTACAATTCTCTCCTCAAGCAACCCTTTAGCTCTTGGGAATACTTATGATTCGCAGCTACTCAGGGGTATCTGGACTGGCATGCAGCTGCCGCAGTGTCATTGTCCGCTGCCACTGAACTGATGGTTGTGCTCAAGGCACTAGTCAATTGTGCACAGGCATGTCTGGATCAGTCAACTGATGAGAGAAGGAGGCATTCCAGCCCCATCAGGTTGCCTGGGCTCCTACCATTCTTGCACACGCAGCTGAGCAATTCTGCAGGTCGGGTTTTGGCCCACGACTGGGATGCATTTGAACCTTGGAAAAGCAAAGTACGTAAGTGTAGAATGCTCTTTCTTTCTGTTTGAATAGGTTACCATCTGAAGTCCTCAACTGCTTGCTAACCGAGGACAAAAACTTTTTGCTTTTCAAGGCCATTTTCCTCCATTTGAGACCATCATGGATGGAGATTAAGATTTCAGCTCATAATGCATTTTCATGAGATATGGGTGAACTGCTATGCAGCTCTCACGAGGCATCTTCTGGTCAATCTTCACGTGCACTTTTTAGGAAGGGTACAAGGAAGTATTCAATATCAATGTTTGATAAGCAATGTACTAATAAGACGTTTGCTGTAGCCTTGTTGCCATAGATCACCCACCCTGTTTGGTATTACTGTTTGATAAGGATGGACTCAAGATTTTCTGCAGCTCTGTAACTATGGTTACATGTGGCTTGTAGGGGGACGTCCTGCAGCAGCTGCTTCGCATGCTGATTCAGAGCAGTGAATCCCCTGTCGACCTTCTTCAGGAGATGGCATGCACTGTATTGCCACAGGTATAAACGAGGGGCATGCAGGCAGTTTCAATGTTGTCCATCCAGATATGCAGTAGTTACCTGGATTGCATTTGATGGTCCCCTCCATCTGTATCCAGTGAGATGTATTCGAGTGTGGTGTGAAAGGATTTGCAATGTGCACTTCTTTCTGATGCACCAACTCTTTAGTAAGTAAACTTGTACCTCAAGAACAAGCTGGGATAGGCCTTACAAGTCCACAAGATCAATCATAGGTAGCACAACCTGAAGCTTGAGAACCAGTGGATATTTGAAACGGTTATTTTGGATGACAGGTGTCAAGCAAGGGAGGCAGGTCAGGGCAAGGGAGCATACCAGGCTATCCCGCACTCTGCCCCACAACTTTTGTAGTTTGGTATCGTGTGCAGGTGCGTTCTGTTACGAATTTGAGAACTAAATCATATTTAGCCACTAACCAGATCACTTGTCAGAGGGTAAATGAGATCCTCTTAATATGTGTAGTCAGTTGCAGGTAATAATAGATTTCCAACCAACCTATTTGGTCTTTTTGTTGTTGTGAAAACACCAAACTGGACCCATGAACTCACGTTCTGTTGTGGTTGCATGGATGGGATCGTGTGCACAGCATGAGGAGGTTCTCAGCCTATTCAACCGAGTGGTATTAATGTCTAACTCAACAACTCTTCTTTGGCAAATCACTATATGCAGTTTTTGCAAGTCTGCAACCTAGATTCCTTTATACTTTGATTTCTTTTTTGAGCTGGAAACTTAAATCTCATTGTAGTGACTTACTCACTGCATGCCAAAAGTTTAACTTGCCTCTACATCCCACCCTGACTCACTTTGGAGCCCTTTCTCTCAACCCCCCTTGTAATCCTGTTCCATTATACTCTCTGTCCCTTCCCCATACTCTCTGAGGACCACCAATGTCTGACAGCTTACCTGTGTGGGGCTGTGGAATGCAACTGTTGTATTTGAACATTTCTTCATTTTTCTACTCTGTCCTTGAGCCCTTGGGTATGCACACAATAAGGATTATTTTCGTCCTGCTGCCCCCCTCTCATACATAGACTGGTCGTGGTTACAGATGAAAGAAGTTTTGGTACAAAGTAAGTTGAAGACGTCGCTTAATTCAGACTCAGTGGTCAAGCTGCTTACCCGTACCCACCAGTGTATCACTGTCCATGCGTCGCTTGTTAACTTGACTAAGACTCATGATAAGGTATGCAGTTCTGTTCAGGAGGTCTCCGGCTTGTACTGCTTCTTCCATATGATCCACTCCAGTTGCTCTTTAACATTTGCCTGTCACCTGCCTTAGTTGCTTGATGTTGGAACAATGCCTAGTCCTGACTAGGGGGCTTTGTTGGAAATCATCCTCAAGGTGCTAGAGGCTCTCATTAGGTGGTATGACTAATGAATGTTGCCAGACTCCCACCACTTTTATCGGAGCTCCCTGTGCACAGTTTACCACAGTTAGGTTTGCTTACGATGCTTAGTCATCAAGAGAATGACAAATCCATGTGCGTGTATGTCTCACGATCCCTCATTTTCTGGGATGTCCTCCTGATGCCCCCCTCTTCAGTGGCACTGTCACAAGCAACTCGCAACTAATCGATCAGTTTGCTGTTCTTTCAGAGTGCCATACATGCCGTTGCAGTGAAGTTTGGTGGAAAGTTCATGGAGACCTTCCTTAAAGGTCTGTTATGTCATTTCATGTTATCATTATAATGTGTATGCATTTGGGTTAAAGGGAATGTTGAATATGGAGTTTCAATGATGAATTATCCATTTCATCAAATTATTTCAGTTTGTCCAAATAATTATTTCATGAATATAATCCATTCCAACTTCATTTCAACTTGTGGTCGCAGGCATGGAGTTTTTCCAAGTACAGTATGAGGATCATAAGGATGCCATCAATTCTTTGGTGGGTGTCCCTCAGAATGAATGCCTCATCCTAGGAGTCGGACTTCTGGAATGTATTGTTGAGAGCTTGAATCCACATGGATGGGAAAGGGGCTTCTTCTGGATAAGTGTCATAGTAATTTTTATCCTTTGGACTACCAAGTATATGTTGGCTCATAGCCTTCCTGAGATGGCTGCTAAAGCAGTAATTGTACTGCTTTGAGCTAAATTTTAGTCTCTAATTAGGGCAACGATTGGTAACTTGTTGCTTGCAGGTCAGTGTGGCTTTCGTCTGCCTGGCTGCATACTAGTGCAAGTTTTTACCACACATGTAATGAGGTGTATGTGCTGCTTGTTAATGTGCTTGCCTTGGAAGCATGACAGCACCTCATTGCCAAATGCAACCAACTGTCTTTGGGGTATGTGTTAACAGGTCAAAGAGCTGCAAAAAGCTACCCGAATCATTCAGACTCTCTGCTCTGAAGCCAAGGTCAGCTACATTTGTCCAGCCCTGCCCCCTTTTCAAAGGTTCAAGATTTTACCAAGCAACTACCTGCAAGTTTGGCATAATTTACTCTTCTCCCAAGAGCAATCCATTTGTCTTTGATGCTTAACAAAAGTCAGATCAGCCCCATTGTCATGCAATAAGATGAGATAGATACACGGCGAAAGTTAAAGAGATCTGCTGGACCCCTCCTCAGATGATTGGTGTCAATCCTCGAAACTCTTTGTTTTGGCTTATTATGACTTGGACTGTTGCTTAGTACTTAATAGCTGTAGCAAACTCCTTTTGGGTATCCACACCCACAATCAGTTGGCGGATGCAATACTGTCATTGATCGTATTATTTGGGCTATTTTTGTTTCAGTCAGGTGGGCCTGGCAACTTTGTGTCGATTAAGTGTCGCCTTCAGTGACGTTGTTAAGCTTTTGTTTCTAGCCCGAAAAACCCTTGAAATTACTTCTACGATGTGTGTCATATTGAGTTTAGTTTTGGCTACACTGTGAAATTGCAGGAAGCAACTAAACATATATGTTGGTTGGATGTATGGGTGTGTGCAGGGCCAGAAAAAAATGCCAGTGGCATGCAAGGTGCCAGCTGTGAAACGTGCTATGGAGAGATTTGTTTTCTGTATGAAGGCTCTCCTCCATGGAGCATCTCATGGCAGCTCCTTTTGGATGGGTATTGTCTCTACCCGTTATCATATATGGACGGAAAGTATCGCAGTCCACTAAGGTGGAAGGAAGCCTGGATTCTAGTGTTTATAGCGCTTTTGAAGTTCCAAAATTGATAATTGATTCATTTAGGCAACCCAGAAGGCGTATTCAAAGCTAAAACCTTGCACACAACTGAAGATGGAGGGGAACTTCCAAAAAATTGTTCTCTTGTATAAACTGCAGGTAATCTGAAGCATAAGAACTTGCAAGGGCACGAAGTCAGCTCCCAACTGTATGCCAGCGATGACGATGAACAAGAGGAGGAAGAAGAGCAGCAAGAGCATGAGTCTGAAGGAGATGGTGAGAGCCATGCTTCGAGTGGCGAAGATGAGGGATGAGCCATTTCTCATAAATCGTAATCTGGGCTGCAGTCATGGTGTCCATAACTACATTCCCAGATTTTATGCAGGTCAGTTCTAGAATAGACTCAAGAGAAGGGCAGGTCTTCCAGTAAAAAAACAAATATATATATAGTGAGAGAGAGAGGGCAATTAATTATAAAGTGGCTCCCCTGGGGTGCAAACATAGGCAAAAGATAAGGAGGCCCCACCCCGACAGGAGCCCCTGGCCAAATGTGCCAAATCGAGAGCCAATCTGCAGAAGACAATCGGAGGTCAGCCAATCCATCCAAGACTGTAATGAGAATATTTTCCTAACTTTTCCAGTCAATAGTAGATCCATGTTTGAGAATCCTAGTGGCCATGTGTCATGTTAACACACTTCATTTGTTTGCGTTGATACCCTCCAAGTGATCAAAGAGTATGAAATTCATTTTAACAACATGCCCTGTGTCACCCTCACCGACTTCAATTTTTACCTACCCATTGGCAAATTAGATAAATTTGGAACTTCCTGCTGGGTGTTTTATATGTTTTCCCCCCCTTCTTTTGGGTGTTTTAGTGGAAGATGCAAAAAAAAGGAACCTCAATGTGGTCCCAAGTCCTGCTACCCAATTCTACTTTGAGCACAAAAAGAGACTTGGATCAACAAGCAGTCTTCTTCAACCAACACAGTAAAGCTTTATAAAAGACCAAAATGCGGTGACTGTACAAGAGATTGGGTAGCGCGTGAGCATGCAGACGCCGATGTGAGCATACTCATGAGCACAAGGGCATATTCCCCAAATTCTTACAAAATTTCTTGGAAGTTTCCAAAGCAAAATGAAATTGACGAAATTAACAATCATGCGAAACTAACACATAAAGAACAAGTAGCCCCTATACCTGATGAACATGTTACCCTATAGGCGCGCCTTTTTCTCCATAAGTTCAACTAAGGTCCTTTCCCTTGCCAAAAAAAAAACAACCATGGATAATTTCGCACTGCGAAATTCCGCCTGAGAAACAATCAGATTGTGGCCACAAAAAAACACAAACCAAAAAACCCTAAACTATGAATAATTTCGCAATGTGAAATTCCGCCTGAGAAGCAATCAGATTGGATGAATATGTCATTTTTAAAGCCCCCACCCATTCCTTTTGGATGTAGGATTTTTGGGTGATGGGATTTTTCAGTGCAAACCCACCGCTTCCTTAGCTTGTTCCCATATCACCAACTATTACTCAATGCGAATTTCACCAGGGCTTAGTTTGTGCCATATCACCAAGTATTTCTCAGTGCGAAATTCACCGCTGCTTAGTTTGTGCCCATATCACCAAGTATTTTTCAGTGCGAAATTTATCGCTGCTTAGTAATTCACCGCCGCCACTACAGGTTTCGGGTTTTTGGCTACACTACTGAAGGCTTCACCTTTGCTGAGTTGGCACAGATGTACTGCACAAATGCACGAGTCCAACAAGGGTGGTGGAGTGTGCTCACGTGAGCAGGCTAACGCTGTGCTCACATGATACCAACCCCCCTTTACAAGAGTTAGAGAGTGGAGAAATAAAACTTAAACATAACAAAGCCAATCTAGCATCACCTACTGCCCGAATTAGATCAGACAACTGGCCAAAAAGAGGAAGACTTTCCTTTCTCTTTGCCAGTATTGCAATGAGACAATTTAAGGCTCATTGGAAAGATCTGCTTGGGCTCTCTAAAGAAAGAAAAAATTGGTCTAAATCAGGATTGATCCATGAGCATTTCCACCGGATTCGCCAATTTTGTGAGTCAAGAGGTTCAAAGGGCTCCAGCGGTGACCAAGTTAAGTATCAGAAAATAATCTTCAAGGATTGAGGAAACATTTGTGTTTAGGATTAGAAAGGAAGATAAACAAAGAAGACATGGGGCGTTCCGGAAATGGAACGGGCCCCGGGATTGGGCATGGGCGTATGCAGCTTGGAAGTTGGGCTTTGCAGCTCTCTCGTGTGATGTGTTGATGCGGTGAAAAGCAGCAGATTTTTTAAGCCTGCAAAATCTGTGTGGAGGGTGCTTGATCTGCAGGCGAGGTGACAGGGATTCGGGAAGGAAAGAAGGGCGATGGCGGAGCCCTTGTTGAGGGATGAGCTAGACATTGTGATACCCACTATAAGGAACCTGGACTTTCTAGAGCAATGGCGACCCTATTTGAGCCCGTATCATCTGATCATAGTGCAGGACGGGGATCCCAACAGGAAAATCAGGGTGCCGGATGGTTATGACTACGAGCTGTACAACCGCAATGACATCAATCGCATCCTGGGCCCCAAGGCATCGTGCATCTCCTTCAAAGACAGTGCTTGCCGCTGCTTTGGGTTCATGATGTCAAAGAAGAAGTATATCTACACCATTGATGATGATTGCTGGGTGAGAAAGCTCGATCCCTTATCGTTGATAGTCAAGCCTTTCCTTGAGTTTCGGATTGTGCAAGTGGTATGATCTAAGGTATGCAAAAGCTGGGCATTCACACCATCTTCAGCTGTGGACTGTGACCCGTTTTCAAGCAGCTGATATCGTCAAACTAAGGTTTTTAAGGTGTTTTTTACAGGTTGCGCAAGACCCAACGGGGAAGGAGATCAATGCTCTGGAGCAGCACATAACAAACTTGCTTTCAAACTCGACGCCCTACTTCTTCAACACCCTGTATGATCCTTATCGTGCGGGTGCGGACTTCGTTCGTGGGTACCCTTTCAGTCTGCGAGAGGGCGTACCGACCGCCCTCTCGCATGGACTCTGGCTTAACGTTCCTGATTACGATGCTCCCACGCAATTGGTCAAACCCGCAGAAAGAAATAAGAGGTTAGTGGCTTCGTTCTGCATTCCCCGCTGTGTGCTGAATACGTGTGTTACGCTCCTCGTGGATCTTCATGTTGGGGGCTGGTAGGAGCAGGCCTGCATAAAGGACCAGTCAAATATGCTTGTATCTCTCTGCGGTTCTGCTAGCTCCGGTGGTTTCTGCATTTACTTCCCCATGGTCTACCCCTCGTTCTGTCATGGGTTGGATGATTCTGCGTTTAAATCACTCTGCAGTGTAGTCAGCCCAGAGCGACAGCTGCCTACATTTGAGGATATGACAACTGTCTTGGTAAGGGCCTAGAGTACCTTAGCTCAGAGTGGGACTGCAGGGCGATCCTTCTTGATCGGAAGATGTGTGGAGAAAGAAAAGAACGAAGCAGATGTGAGACACAACATGGTCTGGTACTGGAGGTTACTTAGGGTGTCTTCCCAAGGACCAGAATTCAATGATCCAATGTAGGGTAACGAGTATTTCTTCCCTCTGCACCAATGTGGGCACCAGGATTCCTGGTGAAAGGGGAACGAAAATGTGCTCGACAATCCGCTATGGGCTTGGGCCAAGGCTACTAACCTTGCTAATTCTGTGTTTGCTTCCCAGATACGTGGATGCTGTGATGACCATCCCAAAAGGCACATTGTTCCCAATGTGTGGGATGAATTTGGCCTTCGATAGAGAACTTATAGGCCCTGCAATGTACTTTGGTCTCATGGGAGATGGCCAGCCAATTGGACGGTATGACGACATGTGGGCAGGCTGGTGCTGCAAGGTTAGCACAAACTGCTGACATGCTGAACATGGTTTGCAAACAAGTTTGACATGGGATTTACTGCTATACATATGTGGACTTGAACTGGTTTGATTTGTGAAGCAGAGGTCACAAACTAGAATTAATTTTATTACTATAGGGTTTCTCGTTGATGTGAGAGTACCATCATTCCTGCAGGAAGTCTCCATTAACCATTGGCCTGGAATATAAGAATTGCAATGAAGAACAACAAAGTTTCTCTGGCTGGGGCAGGTAATCTGTGACCATCTTGGCTATGGCGTGAAGACAGGGCTGCCTTACATACATCACAGCAAGGCTAGTAATCCATTTGTGAACTTGAAGAAGGAGTTCAAGGGCATTTTCTGGCAGGAGGAAATCATTCCCTTCTTCCAGCAAGTGCAGCTCCCCAAAACCGCTGAGACTGTGGAGCAGTGCTATATTGAGCTGTCCAAGCAGGTTGGCTGTAATTCCCTTGCTGTTTTCACCCCTTGAATGCACTACATGCGAAAGAAGTATAACTGAGCTATTTAATTCATGTTTGCCCGTCCCTCAGCTTGTAAATTTTAGGATTCCAAACATTTTTGTCTGACCAATATTACACCAGGGCCTAGGGCATGGTGTCAGGGTGCCAATGTCAAATCTCCTCAGATCTGCATCAAGCTGGTCAGACAGAAACAAGGGGAGATATCCATTAGTAATATTTCGTTCAACACTACACTCCTTGAATGGAAATCAAGTAGATGTAGTGAACCTCCTTGATGTCTCTGTTTAAGTTCCACTTGCACCTTGTTATGTTGCGAATGCTGTTCGGTTCTGATAAGAGTTCATGGAGTGTCTTTATCAACACTTGAAGCATCTTACCATTCTTTTCCTTTATGAAACAGGTAAGAGAGAAATTAAACGGTGTGGACCCTTACTTTACAAAGCTATCAGATGCCATGATCACCTGGATTGATGCTTGGACAGAGATCACCTCAGGAGACAAAGTGACAGCATCGCAGGTTGGTAAGGCAGAGTAGCTGCAACATTTTTACCTGAACAGCACTGACTCACTCAGCCGATTTCGTTCCTCAGCAGGAGAACTTCTCTGTGTGCTCATTGATTTCCTTCAATCACACTCATTCTTGGAGTGAAGGTTCCATCTTGTTTCACACCAATCCAGTTGCGGCTGTTAGTTCAGATTTTACATGGAGAGAATTGGTGTTATCGCATATTGATATTAGCGTCCTTATTTTTCTTGAAAGATTTGATAATTTGAAGTCGTGATTTAATGCATCACATTCTTTCTTTTCTGTCTTGCGTGGAGTATTGGGCATGTCAACTGAGCACCTGGCTTCTATAGCATGTGTAATTATTGCGTGGCCATGGATCTGGGGCCTGCACCTTGTTGGTCTGTGAGTGTATCTGCTGTGGTCTCTTTGATTAGGGCACTGGTTTTGGGGTGTATTGATCTTTTTTCTGGTAGCAAGTGAATCAGCAACAAACATTATTCTTCTGATTATTTGTTATGTTAAAACCATGTTTTGGACGCTTATAGGTGTCCTCTCTCTATACGTCTTTGTCATGATATTGAGGTCTATGCAAAACTAGTAGCCTCGACACTCATATGCTGTCAAATTTGTTGCAAGTAAAGGGGCAGTGCTTGCTTCCTTCTAGTGTAGCATCGTTGACTCTATAGTTTATGTTGTGGACTTGCACAATTTTGCTGATGGAGGATGCCAAATTTGACTGATATTTTAACTTAGTGGTCCCCAGAAGAACTCACACACAGCAATCATCACATTCACAGTTGGTAAACGTCAGTTGGTAAACGTTTGGGGTTGGATTGTCCGGTAGCCACTGCCTTAGTACACTTATGTTTGTGTGGAGACATACTTCGGATACTTCATCCGAGTGGTTGACTTGAGTTTGATAGACACATTAGTTCAGATCATCCGTCTCCCTTCATTGTCTGGAGTCCATCTTACAAATACAATCAAGTATTCTGCACTGTTCTGCAACAATTCTCAAATTGCTGGCCATATTACGTACTAAACAATGAAATGGGATGACTAAACAATGAAATGGGATGACGCCATCGACTGGATCACCAAATATAATGAACTTGCGATCACGATCATTCGGAACACTTGGTTATCTCATTAAGACCCTGCTTATGCATGTCTATAAGGGCTCAGAATTTTGTGTGTTCTACTTAACTTAGCGTGGTTACCTTTAAGTTAGCGTGGTTCTTTAGGAATAGTCAACACTCACATAAGCTCTTTGGCTTCCTGTGGTCGTTATGAAGTCTTTCTTTCTTCCTCTCCGTTCTTTTTTGTGTGGGAGAATATGCTCTCCCTCCACATGCTCACAATGTTTCTGGACCTGGTAATGCTTTTCTTCTTGTCTCATGCGTCCAATTATATGTCACTCATCCCTATGTGGCCAAGTGGACTCTCCACAACCTGAAGCACAGGGTTGACTGATCACTTCAAGACCGATTTGTATCTTCGTGTAGTTTAGCGTGAAACCGTAGATAACAGGTTCCAGCAGTCTTCAGGAATGAAGCCATATCTAAATCCATTTGGTTTAGAACTTGATGATTAAATTGTGACTTACAGAGAGTTTTTCTACTTGGCTGCAAGTTCATGTGTTAAAATTTTGATTTTCATAGTTGAATCTTCAAAAGTTTTAACATGTTGGATTTTCTCCATTTGTGATTGCAATTCTGTATAAGGGTCCCCCAAGTCTTGCAATCTCCAGAGCAAAGTCAAAGTTAGGCTAATTCTGATTTTCTCCTTTAGGGTGATAACCGTGGCTGCCCTCTTGGTTTCACCACCACCCCAATGAGAGCCACATTTGGGCAAATAGCCTGCGACATTCATATTCCGAAGGTCCAATATTAACAGGAAAATGAGTACCTATTGCTGGCCAAGTTTGATATAGAACCGGATGGCACTAGCAGTGAGAACAAAGGGATCTGCAGGCCATGTCCGATGCAACCATGAATAAAGTACAAATGAAAGTGGAGTTGTGGTCTACAAGTTTACAAGTGAATCCCTTGACTGCCAAAAACAAATTGAGCTAATCACTGGAGGCATTTTCAAAGGCCCAAGTTTTCAACTGGCACTCTTGTATTTTTCTGTCCATTTCAAAAGCTTAGACAGGCATGGAAAAAGAACAAGAGAACTTTTGAAGTGAACTAGAGGAACAAGTTGCATACTTTGTTGGGGTACTTTGCAAGCTACCGAAGACAACTTTGTGCACATGTTTGCTTGTACACAAAATTTATGTGGCGCTGTGTTTATAGTGCAGAGAGAGAAGCTGCAGCCAAGTGTTTGATCATAGCATGCAAGTGTGTTGCATCCTCATGGCTTGGAAGCGCACAGATTACAAGGACCAGATTTGAACGAAAGAAGAACTGAACGGACGAAAGGACTCCATTTGGTGGCGATTAGAAGCTGAATTGCTCTATCTTGCATGATTCATTGTGCTGCAAATTGCACCTTGTTGCCCAGCTATTTCTTTCCACTCAAAATTGACTTTCACACCACGTTTACGGCGACGTTGTGGACGTCATGACAACCGAATGGGAGGAGAAGGAGGACTACTCGCCTGCTCGTAGCTGCGCGGGGATCCTGCGCTAGCATTTCGGGCGGGCAGTTTGAAAATCTTCACGGCATTTCCGTCGCTCTGGTGCATGACCAAGATGCAAAACGGAAATGCGGCGCCGTATTTCCGTCCAGCAGCAATCGAAAGTATCACTCTGGACGGAAATCTGGAACCTCATTTCCGCATGCTGAACTTGAATGGGTTGCATTGTTCCGAAACAACACAAGTGCGGCCAGTCTTGATGAGCACAACTTGGTTGTCTGACCGTTTTAACTAACAGTACTGGCACTTGTCAGTGCGAATGTTCATGTCTGCATCGAGAATACTGCTGGATCCACCCTCAGGAGAAACTGTCAGGAGATGTTATTTCGTCGCCGAATCGGCCATCATTGTCTAACTTACTGGCTATGGAATCACACCTCCCACCTTCATGCATGTAACTTGAAACAATACTTTCCACTTCAATGTGTGACTTCCAATCGTCGATGGACTCCGCATGGTGTCTGTGAGCCTTGGTCTGTCGCTATACTGAACCTCGCACTTGCCAACTTCGTGCGGTCTTCGATGGCTCCGAATTCCTACGCTATAGTTTGTTGTCCTCCGCAACTTGGGAGAGCCTGGATCCCAAACGAGGGAGGACTTTGCAGAGTGACTGAAACTTACCTTTGTTCCAAATTCAAGCTCAAACCGGGCACAGTTTATTTGGAAGAAGAAAGGAAGGATGTTCCTGGACAGGTTGACGAGACCATTGTCGTGCTAGGTAACGACGAAGGTTGCGGAATCGTTTGGCACGTACCCCCATCAGACACCATCCTGTACCGAGCTGTGGGAATGCCCATTCCCTTTCCGAATCAGTCGCTGCCCACACTATCCACAAAGGAGTCCGGAAACCGACAGGCGGCCACTGCCAACAGAGAGGTATGCAACGATAATCATTCCCGACCTGGACCGTCAAGACCCTCCATAGCTTCTCGTGTGGACGTATTCGACATTTCCGACGATGAAGATGAGTGCATTGAGGTCCCCATGTCCTCCACACGGTCGTTCAAATCCGAGATGGACGTCTCTGCAGGTGCTACGCATGTACCCTCGAGCATAACTCCAACCCGGTCCATTGTGCAGCTCCTACGGCAACATCACCTCGATGGTTCTCGCTCCGAGCTGGCTGTTCTCGACTATGCCAAATTTCCAGTCAGGAAGGTAACGTATCTGCCTCTCGAAGTCGATGGCAATGTCATCTTCGAGTTTCCACCTGTTACTTCCTCAAACAAAGCCTCAGGGATGTTAACAGACATGGATCGAAAGCATGACGGACACCCCTGGTGTGTGACGAAGACCAGTAGCACGAAAATTGCTGATGGTGTTCGTGTACGATACGTCCTCTGTGCGGGGAAGCTGAGGTGCCTCAATCCCGCCTGCTTCCACTTTCTTTCCAAAGGAGGGCGGAGAAACGAGACGGATTGGACTGGCACAACGCATCATCCATTCATTGTCTCTAGCCAAGCTCCTGCGGGTACTTTCAAGTGCGCACATTGCAAAGAACCACCGACGTGCATGTCCATGTGCAGAGCCAAGCAATATTACATTATCCATTTGCTTCCGGACTTGACTAGAGCTTGCATACACGTTGGGGTCCACTGCCACCCCTTGGCGAGAAGCAACATGCGTGAGGCTGTGCAGGAAGCACACGACATCATAAAAGAGGAGGTGAAATTGAGCCCCGGAGCCAGACCAAAGCAGATTCAGCTGAAGGCAGCCCACAAGATTGCTCTTGGCAAAATCATGTTTGAAGATGGTTCAGACCGAGTGCCCTTGAACGAAGAGGAGATGCTTGACCTGTTGGAGTCCGTCTCGCACGTTTGTAGTCCGAATGTGTGGAATCACATCGTATCTTGCAAGCAGGAGTTCGGCTGGGGGTCGGACATGCACTCAATCCTGGAGGTGAAACGAATGACTGGATATGACTACATCCAAGGTAGCAGGTTTCCAGGGCAAGGCAGCGAATCTGATCGTTGTTACATTTTTAAAATGTCGACGTGTGGGCCTGGGAGTGGAGTCGACTTGGTCACTCACATGACAACTGGAAACTTGTCGAATGCTTGGGTGATGTTTGATCACATCAAGCAAATTACAAACCATCAGTGGGTGACTATGGGTGCGCATGTTTATGACTATCACTCCAAGAGGCTCATGACGATTGCAATCTGCGAGATGAAAGGGGAGGACACACAGTTGGAGATGCATATGTGGGAGGGCATAAACGAGCAGATGGCAAGGGCGGGATTGCCAGAGCCCAATTTCAGGGGATTCATGGCAGACAACGCTCAGGCCAACTGGGCATTGGTGCGGCGTGTGTACGGTGAGGACCCCAATGTTCCAATGGAGGGGAAAGAGAGATCCTGTGGATTCCATTGGATGCAGAGTCTATCTCACTACACTACCAAATTTGTTGCTAGCTCATTCCAGGCTGAACACCGTGTCCTTTGTATGGCGTGGAAAGATGCACCCACATTTGATGACGCGGAGGTTAAGTTTGCTATCATCGAGGCTTGATGGAACACGTCAGGTGCAGTGGAGACAACCAATCTGGGAGCCTTGCACAGCTGGCTGGGGTGGTGGCATTTCCGGTATCGACAGTTCGGACAGTACATGCGAGAGGTATGATGCTGTCATTTTCGTGCAATTGTCTTTCTATTACGGACCTTTCCATTGGTTCCTCACCATTGTTTGTGTCCTTGTAGGAGCGGTGCTTGGATTCCGACATGGACATGCCGAACACGAATATGGCAGAATCAGTGCACTCCTCCTGGCGAGCGTCTTCTGCCGCACATCTGGTGGACGTAGTGACGGCCACAACGGAGGACATCGACAGAGCAATCATGCAGCAAGCCACGTACTACAAGTTCCTGAGCGGGAAACAATGGGGCTTTGGGCCGGACAGGGAGGAATTGTTGGTGCGAACAGCTTCGAGGTCGAAGAATCCACTGAAATGGGCGACAGCATTGCGAAAGAATATCACAGGGACGCCTCTGCACCGCAGAAGTGAGCACCTAGAGGGGGACGTCTGTACTCGCCCTGTGAGGCGGAGGATTGAAGAGGAACCCGGGTGCGAAGAGGATTCATGGAGATCCGACAGGAACATTTGGACAACACCTCGAGGGCCCGTCATGTTGCCGCACAATGTGTCTTCCAACAGTGGAAGCCCTCGCAATTCCAGATCGCCATCGCCTTCAAGCGGGGATTCCGTGTGAGAAATTCCCACCGCTCGCTTGCCCCAGATTTCGCCCGCTGTTATGCAGTATGACCAAGCCATTGTGGAGACGACTGTGTCTTAAACATGGGGGCGGTTCCGGTTACCGGTTAGTTGCTGATAAAAACCATCGGTTCCGGTTAGGTTCCGGTTCTATTTTAAAAATATATTTGTTTAATTTAATTAGATTTAAAATATTTTATCAGTCCGGTAGATTAAATAGCAGTGTATTCACATATTTGAACTAAAATCCAACGATTTTGTTAGTTTTCACTAACACAAAAAAACAAACAAAAATACTCTAAATAAACTGGTAGAAGAAAATGGGTAAAATTTTATGGGTTGAAAGTACTATTCAGCTACTTGGCAAGTATTGGCATCTTCAAACATTTTATTAATGAACTTAGCCAGGATATCATGGAGCTGGAGATTGAACCCAAGATCTCATGGCGCTGAAGCATTGAACATAGAATCTCATGGCCTTCAAGCATTGAACCCAGGATCTCAGGAGCTTAAGAGCATTAAATAAGTTTTTCCCTGGGCCCACCAGCCCCACCAAGGGGTCAAGAACCAAGAACCGGACTTAGAAGCGCTTTGGTAGGTACTAGAGACATTCAGGGCTACAGCCCCATTTACGGCTACAGCCCACGGGTGGACCGGAACCGGAACCGGAACCGCTTTGGAGCTGGAACCGCCGGTTCCCACACATGTGGTCGTAGCTGGAACCGCCGGTTCCGGTTCCCACACAATCCCCAATGAGCGGTTCCGGTTCCGGTTCCGGTTCTGCACAGGCGGGTCCGATTCCGGTCCGGTTCCACATAACCGGAACCGGAACCGGCAGTTACCCGGGGCCCAGGCGGGTAACCGCCCAACACTGGTAGTAACCCTAAGAACGGTGCAAACCCGTTAACTGACCAAAAACTATTGAGTAAGCAAGCGAGCC
Organism: Takakia lepidozioides; assembly: GCA_030704615.1. Classification (NCBI taxonomy): domain Eukaryota; kingdom Viridiplantae; phylum Streptophyta; class Takakiopsida; order Takakiales; family Takakiaceae; genus Takakia; species Takakia lepidozioides. The sequence goes on along the minus strand of CM060732.1, from coordinate 33,012,469 downwards.
GGAAAGCGACCAAGGTCTGGGGTGTCACGGACATAGCTCAGAGGAACTTACCCTGAGTAAATACCAGAAGTTATCGAGTTATCGTGTTACCAAAAGTTATCATGATCTATCATGATCTACCATGATTTATCATAAGTTATCATTAGTTACCAAGTTACCGAGAGTTACCAAATTATCGAGAGTAACTTGGGAAACTGCTCAGGAAGCTTCCTTTAGATAAAACTTCTCCATCAAGATACCTCTTTTGTTTAAAGAAAATTTCTCCATCAAGAAACCTTTGTTTAACCTTGGAGACTTCTCCATCAAGAATCCTCCTTTGGGGAAGTCTTTTAGGGAACCTCATAGTAGCCAGTATATATAGGAGGCGAGACTGGACAGTCTTCAGTCTCGCCAACACCAGTTCAAGCTACTCTTGTTTCCAGTTCCCAGTACTCCAGTCCAGTTCCCAGTACTCTAGCCTAGTTTCCAGTATCGGGTACTCCAGTCCAGTTTCCAACATTCCAGTATTCAAGTCGCGTTTCAATATCTTGTACTCTTGTTCATTGTTATAAAGATCGTCTTGATTCTTATTTACTCATCATGCATTCGGCCACGCCGACCTTGACTTCTTGTCTAGTCTTATACCTCTAGTCTGATCTCTTGTTTGTGTTCAGTCATGTTCTCGTCCTTGACAGTTTGGCAAGACTAAAGTTTGTTCCTTAGTTAGTTAAGATGGAAGGCACATTTGCGGAAATGGTCGCCACAATGCAGAGTCTTCAGCTCCAGATGCAAGAACTTCGTACCTCTACTGCCCAACTACAAGCTGATCAGTCTCAAGATCTTGGCAACGCTCTCAAGAATTTACAACAACAAATTTCAGAGTTAAAGGAGTCAAACAATGGATCTTCAACCTTACGAGTCCTTACTATAACAACTCTTACTGCAACGGTTCCTCTAAATCTTCAACAGATTACAAGGGAACCAAAGGTCAGCATGCCCGAGAAATTTGATGGGACGAGATCAAGATTTCACGGTTTTGTTCAATAAGTACGATTGTTCCTGCAACTACATCCACAACCCTACCCTAATGAAGGTATTCAAGTGGGATTCGTGGGCACCCTTCTATCAGGCACTGCCCTATCTTGGCTTGCACTGCTATTAGAGAAAAATTCGCATTTACTATACAATTTTGAAGCGTTCATGTCCGAGTTCACTACAACGTTTGGAGAGAATGATAGAGAGAGAGTTGCAGAGACAAAGATGCGAAATCTTCGACGGGGAGCACGTCCAGCTTCCGTTTATGTTGCCGAATTTCGACAACTTGCGTGCGACCTCGACTAGAATGAGAAGAGCCTCATTAATCAGTTTCGATATGGCCTAAAAGGGATGTAAAAGATTTGTTGCTGACAATGCCAAACGTGAGTACACTGGGCGAATTCATCACCCAAGTCATTGCATACGATAATCGTTTGTTCGAAAGACGTCAAGAGAGGCGATCTGGATGGTCAACGACGCACCATGCCGCTGCTACTATGGCATCAAACACAACGATCCATCAGACACCCGATAATGATTCTATGTAGATTGATACTGTCCGATTCAAGCCATTGACGCTACAAGAAAAACAAAGACGGCGTTCGAATGGATTATGCATTTATTGCGGAGAAGATGATCACATAGCATTAAACTGCCCCAACAAGAGAAGATTCAAAGTTCGGGGCACAATTCAAGTGTTCGATACGGGGGGGTCGGAAAACGAAGATGTCCAGTCACAGTAGGGACCATGCGGCTGGACATCCTAAATTCCTCACCCAAAAAATGTCTCTTTCTACCTCCAGACCCTATACCTTGTTTCACAGTTCCAGTAAAGATCAGGATGCAAAATCGAGATATCTCTATAGAAACACTTTTGGACTCGGGCGCTTCAGCGTGTTTTATTGACAAAGACTTTGCGAAGCAACACAATTTAACGTTCGTAAGAAAGAAATTCTCGGCCCCTGTTGAAGTCATCGATGGACGACCGTTAGCATCAGGAAATATTGACCATGAAACTCGACTCCTTGAAGTGAAGCTTAAAAATCAAGCATCACAGATTGTTTTCAATGTCATCCAGTTTCCAACGAATCATGTGATCCTTGGACTTCCCTGGTTTATACTTCATAATCCTAACATCGACTGGCGATCACGAAAAATTTCGGCAAGACAAAAATGCAAAAGTACCAAAGGTATTTAACCCCTCTTTCTTGGAGCTAGAGCCTTCATGAGAGCTACGAAGTAAGAAGCGACATTTGCACTTTATGCGACTCCGATCAAGACCACAACAGACCAAGGTACTTCGACATTACCCACTCAATATCAAGATTTCAAAGATGTGTTGCCAAAACATCAACCTTATGATTGTGCAATTGAGTTGCAAGAAGGAGCTCAACCACCATTCGGCCCAATCTACGATTCATCTCAGACGGAGCTGGCTACTTTACGCGAATATATTGATGAAAATTTGTCAAAGAATTTCATTCGAAATTCAAAATCACCCGCGGGAGTACCTATCTTATTTGTGAAGAAGAAGGACGGATCGTTACGCATGTGTGTGGACTATCATGGGCTCAACAAAGTCACTATAAAAAATCGTTATCCACTACCGCTGATTTCTGGACTCCTCGAACAACTTGGACGAGCAAATTTTTTCACAAAGATCGATTTGAGAAGAGCTTACAACCTTGTACGAATAAAAGAAGGAGACGAATGGAAGACTGCTTTTCGCACAAGGTACGGACATTTCGAACACAGTGTTATGTCTTTTGGTCTTACAAATGCTCCAACAATTTTTCAACACATGATAAATGAGATCTTTCGAGAATTTTTAGATGACTTTATAGTCATCTATTTGGACGACATTTTGATATGAAGAAGAACATGGTCGTCATGTACGCCTTGTCCTTGATAAATTGAGGGAAAAAAAACTATATGCCAAGTTGGAAAAATATTTTTTCCACCAATCTGAAGTCGAATTTTTGGGCTACACTATTTCCGACAAATGAGTCTTTATCGATCAGAAAAAAATACAAACCATCATCGAGTGGATTAAACCAATTTCGGTCCGAGATGTACAATGTTTTCTAGGATTTGCAAATTTCTATAGAATCTTCATCAAGGACTACTCCAAAATTGCTCCACCATTGACACAACTCATAGGGAATGACAAATTTGTATGGGACGAGAAGGCTGACCAAGCATTTGAAAGGCTGAAGCAGACATGTACAACGGCTCCAATACTGGTACATGCAGACCTATCTAAACCATTCTTTTTGGAAGCAGATGCATCGGACTTTGTACTTGGCGCAATACTCTCTCAATACGGTACAGATGGCCGACTTCACCCTGTTGGTTTTCGTTCTCGCAAATTTTTCGCTGTGGAGATCAATTATGAAATCCATGACAAAGAACTTTTAGCGATTATCGATATTTTTGAGGAGTGGCATCATCTATTGGAGAGAGCTAAACATCATGTCACTGTCTATACCGATCACAAAAACCTCGAGTATTTTATGAGTGCTCGTGTTTTGAATCGACGTCAAGCGAGATGGAGTATGTCACTAGCAAGGTTTGATTTTGTTATTACCTACCGTCCCGGACATCTTCAAGGAAAACCAGATGCTCTTTCTCGACGATCGTATCTTGCGCCAAAAGAAGGGGGAGCAGCTTTTGACCAACAGAAATCCATCATCTTGAAACCAGCAAATCTCCAATTGAATATGCTATCCATGTCCACCTATGACGATGTAGAGATCATAAAGGAGATTCAAGAAGCACTGAAGAGCGACCAATTTGCCTCGACACTACGAAGTCAACTAAATCGACCTCAAGACAACCCACATGTTACAAACGACTTCGAATCCAAAGTTGACTTACTTTATTTCAAGGGACTTCTCTATGTACCTCTAGGACCTATACGACTTCGAATTCTTTAAACATGTCATGATCTTCCGGCTGCAGGACATTTCGGCTTCAACAAAACAATGGAATTGATATCTAGGGACTATTGGTGGCCGCAGGTGTGGAAACTCGTGAAAGAATTTGTAAAATCTTGTGACACATGTGCTAGGGCGAAGGGACCACGACATTGACCTTACGGCCTTCTTCAACCATTACCCATTCCCAAAGGTCCATGATCGTCCTTGTCTATGGAATTTATTACGGACCTTCCAATTTCCAAGACCACCGACTCAATCCTTGTTATTGTGGATCGTTTTACGAAGATGGCACATTTCATTCCATGTAATAAGACAATTATAGGCGAGGAAACTGCAAGACTATTCCTCAATAATATCTACCGCATTCATGGACTCCCGAAGGACATCGTATCTGATCGAGAACCACAGTTCATATCAAATTTCTGGAGGGGATTATTTCACATATTGGATACTAAGATCAATCTCTCTACAGCTAATCATCCACAAACTGATGGTCAAACCGAACGTGTAAACCAGATTTTGGAGCAATATCTTCGTTGTACGATAAATTATCACCAAGATAATTGGACGAACCTTCTGCCATTAGCTGAGTTTGCCTACAACAACACTATACATGCTTCGACCAAACAAACTTCATTTTTCTCCAATTATGCTCATCATCCTCGAGCAAACCCTTTCCACATGAAAACTGTTGGAAACCCTACTGCAGAAAACCTTGCTATTCATCTTGGTACGATTCACAACGAGCTTATATTCCGCCTCGCGGAAGCTCAAAAACAATAGAAGGAGTATGCAGATCACCATCATCAACTCCAACCCCAGTTCAAGGTCGGAGATCGTGTGTGGCTTCTTCGACGGGACATACAAACCTCACAACCATCAAGGAAGTTGGATTATCAACGCCTGGGACCATTCAAAATTATTCGACAAATAAATCAGGTCAATTTTCGGCTTGAATTCCCACGAAGTATGCGCATCCATCCAGTCTTTCATGTTTCATTATTGGAGTTGTATCATCCATCAAATATTCCAGGGAGAGTGTCGTGCGCATACATATCGCTACACAACTACATCGTTGTCCAAAACCACACAACACATGTGCACGCCACACACTAGTATATCACTAGTCCACCACTGGTCCAACCACTAGTCCAACCACTAGGCTACAACTAGTTAGTCACTAGGCTGCCACTATGCTGCCCACTATTGCAGTCACTAGTCCACACAATCGATAAAGAAGAAGAATACAAGCACGAGCTCACAAATCTGAAGCATAAACTCATGCATATATAACCTCATCACTCAAATACAAGTCAAGCCAAGTGCACCCCACGCCATGGGGAATCCACACTACGGCGCCATAGCTAGGCGCGGTGAGGCTCAACTCGAGAAAGATGAGCCTCCCGCGCTTGCCGTGAAGATAACCACTCCAGGGCCTAAATCTGCCTTGACCCCTGGATTGACACTTGGGCCAATCCCAAATGTCAATATGTAAAAGCTAGCTATTTTCTAGCTAGTTTCACACTAGTGGTAAACTAACTTGACAGCTGTCGTGCGCATACATATCGCTACACAACTACATCGCTGTCCAAAACCACACAACACATGTGCACGCCACACACTAGTATATCACTAGTCCACCACTGGTCCAGCCACTAGTCCAACCACTAGGCTACAACTAGTCAGTCACTAGGCTGCCACTATGCTGCCCACTATGGCAGTCACTAGTCCACACAATCGCCCCCTAGCTGGTGCTTAGGTCCCTCTAAGTCCAGGTAGCCACAAGATGTGATAGTGACCATAGCCTCACTAAGTCCTCCACCACTATCCCTATTACACTCAAACTCGATAGATCAAGAGACCGGGTGCAAAAGTTGCCCCATCGTTAGTCGCCGTCTTACAACCTGTGAACTTGAGCTTGGGATCTCATGTATTGACTCCTATGAGCTTGGCCTCCCATGTCTTGTTAGCTGCCTCCAGTCATGTCCACTGCCACTATCCCAAGCAGTGTGGACACAACCAATCTCCGTCAAGAACCTTCTCAAGAGGTGGTGTCAAGCATCCCATATGCCAACCCCTTGAGCATCGATCACACACCAGCATGGTGGCAGACCCTTTGGCAGACCCACAGAGCATGCACCTCAAACCTGCAGGTACCATTGCCAAGTTTGGGTCAACTCTGCCATCGACATTGGGAAGGTGACATGGCGCATAATTACGCACATAGTCCTTCTAAGTCATGCCATCCCGACCCTCCAAGATCAGGACCCCTGAGGGCAACACCTCTCGAACCCTCAGAATAACACGCCCTGCAGTAACATCCAGAGTCGTAGGAGCAGTCTGCTGCAAATAACATAGTCACCAGGGCTAAACCTCCGAACCCCAGGACGATATCCTCCACCACGTATAGTGGCATACCTCAACGTAGCACGGTGCTGCGCAATGGCAAGGTTCTCAAAAGCCATGGGCACGACTTTCTTGAACAACTCTGCACGCTGATCACATGCACGTACCCACATGTCCGGATCGTCAAGGTTAAGGACTTGAGCAGTGTCCCTACGAATGGCTGCATGTAGATCCGGCTCTCGGCCAAAGAGAAGGAAATATGGTGAGAAGGAGGCAAGTGATGTTTGTTTGCTGAACCTGTAGTCCATGGCTAACCAAGGAACCTGAAGATCCCAATCTCCTAGGTGTCCCTTCTGCAAGCCATACTTGCGCAAACCCCTCTTCACCGTCTGAACAACTCTCTCTGCCAAGCCATCGGCCTCAGGATGATCCCGAGAAGTGGTGCGGTGGTCTATCAAGGCTTTATCACACAAAGCCTGAAACTCCCCAAGAACTCTCTCCCTTGTCGTGAGTACCTCAGCTGGAGCACCAAATTGGCTAAGCATACAATCCAAGAATGCATACGCAGCCCCCTCACTAGCCTTGTCAGGCAATGGAACCAACTCAATCCACTTGGAGAAGTGCTCCACCATCACCAACACATATTTGTGGTGGCGCATAGTAAGTGGCAACGGTCCTGCGAAGTCAAGACTCCACCTGTAGCCCAATCCCATGATTGGTAAATGATGCAACTGTGGTGTAGGGGTGTTGAATGAAGCACGCACCCTGTCACACACCATGCACCTAGCCACAAACTGTTGCACCTCTGTATGCATACCACGCCATCAATACTGCCCCTGCAGTAAACTGTGAGTGCGTCGCACTCCAAAATGCCCCAACTCCTCATGGGCATGCCGCACTAACCGTGCACGCTGTGTGGGGTGAGGCACAATCCTCACCCGACCATCCTCCCACACTCGAAGTAGGTGTTCCCCTCCCACTTGAACCTCTTGGCTCGTTGCAGGATCCGATCCCTCTCCCTGGCAGTCACAGTGGCTGCCGTGTCTCCGTGCGGAGGTAGTCCAACACAGCCGAATCCTCATGTATATCTCTGGCACCACTGGCTCATCACTAGCCTCAGGGTCCTCAGACACTCCGTCTACAGTCATCCCTGTTGTAGGTCCAACCTAACCTCCCGATGCCAAGATACACAAAAATGCAGATGCATGCCATCCCGGCACCATCTCCTCGTCCGTCTCACCATGCCACCGAGCTCCAGTGTCATTTTGCTGGCTCATGCATGGATTGCGACTCAATCCATCCGCATCCCGATTGACCAAACCCGGTCGATGCACAACCTGAAAGTCATACTCCTGGAGTATGAGTGCCCACCGTGCAAGCTTCCCCGTAAGCTTGTCTGACTCCATCAACCACTTGAGTGGCTGGTGATCCGTGACAAGGGTGAAAGATTGTCGTATAGATAGCACCTGAAGTGTGCCACGGCCCACACTGCAGCTAAGCACTCTCCCTCATATGAGCTGTACTTAGCCTCTGCAGCGTTGTTTGAGCGGCTAGCATAAGCCACTACGAACTCTCTTCCCTCATCATCCACCTGTGTGAGCACCGCTCCAAGCCCCAACATGCTTCAATCCGTATGCAGCTGAAAGGGACGCCCCCTGATAGGTCGTCGCAGGATAGGCATCGAGGTCAACCTCACCTTGAGCTCTTGAAAAGCTCGTTCCTGCTCATCTTCCCACTGCCACTCCTGGTCCACCTTGGTCAGCTTGGTTAGAGCCTTTGCAATGGTACTAAATCCCTTGACAAACCTCTATAATAGTTTGCCAACCACATGAAAGCTCGAACTCGGCTCACATCCGTGGGGCGTGGAATTTGTGCAATGGCCTCTACCTTAGTCTGTTGTACCCCCAATCCTCCAGGATATATCATGTGACCCAGATACTCAATCTGGTTGTGGAAAAACTTGCACTTCCCGGTGCAACTTCAATCCGTGCGCTCTCAAGCGCTCCAATACCACCTGAAGGTGTCTCTCATGCTCCTCCATCGTAACACTAAAGATGATGATGTCATCTATGTAGCACCGAGCAAAGTCCACCCCTGCTAGAATCCTATCCATGACTCTCTGAAACTCTGCAGGAGCATTCTTAAGCCAAATGGTAAGAACTGCCACTGATATAGGCAATCCTTGCCGTGCTCATTGATCCCCCAGAATGTCGTCTTCTGCTTGTCCGCCTCCTTGATTGGCAACTGGTGATATCCGGATCGTAAATCCAAAGTGCTAAAGACCTTAGCATGCCCGATGGCATCAAAGATCTCCTCTGGTGTTGGCATGGCATACTTATCGGACTTGATCTGACGATTTACAGGCCCGTAATCACCGCACATACGTCTCTCCGTCCAATTGCCATAGACATCCTTCTTGGCTGGCATCACTGTGGCTGAAGCATACTCTCCACCAGAGAGCTCCACCAAACCTGCCTCCCAGAGATCTTGAGTCCTCATCTGAATCAAAGACCTCTCCATGTCACTGTTTCTATAGGGTCTCCGAAAGATTGGCGTGTCAGTGGCCAACTCAATACGGATCTCTTGACCCTTCAGTGCTCCCAAGTCCTTCAAACTGAAAGCAAAGCAATTCCTATAAGCCCTCAGCAACCGCCATATACGTCGTCTCTCTCCTCCGGTGACAATGGGTCCAATGTCAGGCTCCCAATTGTCCTCCGTAACTGCAACCTTAAGTCCAGTGGGCTTAGAGGTAGAGGACGCGTCCAGTGGTTGCTATGTTGCAACCTCTTGAGCAGTACTCCCTACCTGCTTAGTCAGTGATAAGGCCTCATCCTGCCCCATCATCTCATCCTCAAGGACTTCCTCCACCCGAGAGAAATCCCCAACCTCATCTTTCATCGCCACCTTGGTTGCCAACTCCCTCTGAACCTCGAGCACCTCCCATGTGTGCCATGGATGCATGTACCCCGTGGTCCTCACATGCTCGCCCCCACTCACTGCCTGTACCGTCTCGGTAGGCAGAGAGACCATCGAGGGAAGTGTACTCCGCACTCTGCGTTGCTCAGCCATAGCTAAGCTGATAATCCCGGTCAAGCAATTGAGATCCATTGCTTACCCCAACACTTGACGACGTGATGCCTCAGAAAGAGACGACACCGCCGTGGTACCAGTGGTTAAACCCATTGCCCGCTCACACTCGTCAGCATTAGGCTCCACTAACTGCTGCAACTGAGCATCCCACAGGAGGCCAGGTCCACTATCCCGGAAAACATGCGATCCTGGGAAGCTGAGCAGTGTAGGTAATGTTGCTCGTGGTTGACCCACCTTGTTGACCACTGCCAAAGGCGAATGGTCATCGTGTCTCACACGCTGAGACTGTCTCCCTGTGTCCAGAATGCTATCCACTGTGAGATGTGCTGGCCGCTGCACCCCATCAAATGCACGCTTGAGCAGTGCGGGTGGCATCAAGTTAGTCCACCATAGCCGTGGACGATGAGCCCGTGACCCCACTGTAGCTACATCTACCAACACTGTTGACCCAAGCCACGACCGGACTTGATGCACACTGACCATCACCCTGGCCCGAGAATCATCCATCAGTGGCACATTCTCCAAGATGTATGCTGGAGATACAGCTTGATGAAGCTGTAAGTGGCGCAAAACCCGCACCATCTCCCAAAACAGACTCGACCGCGAGTCTCGCAATCCATTGCCATGCCCGGATGATGAATGCCCTTGGCAGGGCCAACCTGCCACTACCAGATCAATGGAGCCAACCCGCTCCAAATCCTGCGCCCCCAGCAACGAAATGTCTGCTGGCAAGGCCTGCTGATATCCACGAATTGCAGACACCGACAACAACTCAGGGTACTGCTGCACCAACTGAACAACATGGCAAAGTGAAACGTGTCGTGCAGTCTCATCCCTCTCCACATACAGGTAACGCCAAACTCGTACACCTGCCTATAACACAGCAGCCAATTCGGTGCTGATCCCGCCAAACAAGTCCAGAAGACAAATTTCTTCATCCGGATACTACCACACAATAGGTGTGGTGTCCAATGGAGACAACTGAGGTGGTCCTGGTGCAATCCCCGCACTCTCCTCCTCTCTTGACGGTACAAAAGCCTCCACCCAGGCTTGTTGCACCCGTCTATCAGCATCCCACTGCAAATCCTTGCTCGTGCTCCACAATGGAGTCTGAGAAACCATGGTAGGTAACTCCGCCATACCATACATGTCATCCTGCTCTCCCAGAGGTGGCACATCCTCTAAATGAGCATTGCCCTCAAGCAACTCTCCAGGCCAATTCACTGCCGCTGTGAATGCTGCTAGTGTCGGCATCTTGCCTCGTTGGGCAACCGCAACTCCTCCTATGAACATCACAGGGAGCTGCATACACCGGCCCTCCCCTGACTACCATCCAGGCCTATAGGAAGCTGACTCCTCCCAAAAATCTAGGGTGAAGCCCATGGGGTACAACACTGCCCCACCAACCAGGACATCGTACGAGACCGCGTCTGTCACAATGGCCTTGGTTCGCATTACTGAGCCATCTGTAGGGTGATCCGGCCGTAGTCTGATAGCCAACTCACACCATGTCATGCCCCGAGCCTGCTCCGATCCTCCCAGAGACGTCTGTATCTGGAAAGGACAAGGCTCCATATCCGCCTCCGTGAGGCCCAAGCCTGCAATAGCAGCTCTGCCCAGCATCAATGGCTGAGCTCCCGAGTCCAACAAGACCCGCAGTGGCCGGTACCTCTTGCCTGCCGGTCCACTCAAACAGAAAATGTCATCCTGGTTGTCTAATATGACAACTCCAGGTGTAACCATGGCGCGCTCAATGGCTGGCCTAGCTGGCAGCTGCAACTTGCCATGGCGCCGCCGTGGCAGTCTTGACCCTCAAATCCGAGGATCCCTCTGACACTACACCTCCCACTATCTCCGCAGAAGATGAAGTAACCTCCCCACTCTCACAGAGTGTAGCTGCCAGCCTGAACACCTCAGCTGGTCTTACCCCCAGCGTCGCAATCATGGTAGCCGAGAACAATGGAGCCTGGCACACAGATGTGGCCGCTCCTAGCAGCACACTAGCTACCGTAGCCTTGGCAATACTAGGTAGTACTGCTACCCGTGTAGCTCTCCCCAATGGCATAGTAACCTCCGCCTCGGTAACAGTCGGGCGAGAACTAGGTGCCATGGATGGCGTCGACACTGTCTCCGTCAATGTGAACGACTGAGGAAGCCTAGCCTAATGGCTTGCCTCCCCACGCTGTGCATCCAACTCCACCTCTGCACCTCGTGGCTCAGGAACTCGTGCTGCTCCTCGAGTCACGGCTGTAGCAGACTCCACCTGCACTAGTGGTAGTGCTGCTCCACACATGAATCCCATGCCTCCCATATCTCCTCCCTCAGGAGCAGGAGGTGGACCATCCGGCCTTAGAGCCGGTACCACCTGAGCTGTCGCCATGGCACCGAGCCTCTTCTCTAGCTGCTGAAGCCGGTTGGCCATGCCTTGGTCAACACCCTGACCTCCGCGTCCTTGGCCATGTTGAGCTTGCCCTTGGCCTGCACCTCGTGGCTAGCCACCTCGTCCTCTCTGGGCTGCTCCACCTCGCCCCCGGCCACCATTGTTCCCTTGGAACTGGCCTGGGCGTAACTCAGGATGCAAACCATAACACTGGGCCTCTCCATGCCCGTGCTTGCCACAATGCCCACACTGCAACTGTGCAGGCTGTGCATGTGCCGGCCCTTTGCCTCCCTCTAGGCAATCCTTCTTGACATGGGGTCCTCCACATGTCCAGCACACCACATCCGCCCGTTGTTGGCCAGCAAATGAAGGGAGAGACCCCTACATCTGAGGTCCTCTCCGCCCTTCCCTGAGCTTCACCTGAGCCCCTTTGTTGCCTTGAGCACGTTGAGGTAGTGGTTGGCTAGGAGCACCACTACCCCGTGGCGTCTCCTTAGCAAATCCCACCATGACCACTCGTTCCTCCACCACGTTGAGCTCTATCCGCTCTGCCAACAAAAACACATTTGCTAAGGTGGGTTGGGCCGCTTGTAGGAGAGTTGCATCCCGCACCCTTCTCCTCAGCTCCTTGTCCAATATCCCATACCAGAATTGGACTGCCTGAGCTTCCGTAACCCCTTGGGTTACATTTATCAAGCGCCTCATGCAAGTGAAAGCCTTCCTCAAGCTCTCGGTCGGCTTCTGTTGGAACTCTTGCAAGCTCCGCAACTTCTCCGTCCTCACCCCTTGGTAGTTCCCTCTCAACTCTTCGAAGAACTCCACAACAGGGTTGAAGGCAGGGACGGGTACTAGTGCTGGTGCGGTAGTGGCTGGGTGGACGTCGTAGCTAGTGTACCACCAGTCCCACTAGTCCCTCTGCTACTTGCTGAAGCTGCCGGTGCAGCGGCAGGTGTAGCCACTGCCCTCGTGGCTCTAGTGCCCCTAGTGATGGAGATAGTCGGGTGACCAGTACATCCTCCACTCCTCGATCTCAACCTCATGCCTCCGCCTGAACTCATGGTAGTCATCCATAGGCGGCCCCTCAAGGTGCTGAAACAACCCCCTTCCATGCCATGAAAGGCGTAAATAGTTGTGGATTGCGCATTTGCTGCAAATCACACCAACTATCAAACTCTTGGATAAAATCATCCAACTCGATGGTGCCCACCGCCCCAGAGTACCTCCGTAGCCCCTTGGTAGCTCCATACATCTCCTCCATTGTGTCCCACAACAATGGCAAGGAAACAACTTGCACTGCCGGTATGAGTCCTCCTGATTCACAATCCAAATCAGAACCTTCCGTAGAAGGCACAGGAGGTGAAGGTGGCCTAAACCGCACACCTCATCTCGTGTACCCACTAGTATTGCTAGTGCTCGAACCGGCACTGTCCCCAGCAACTAGTGGCACCTCCGTGTTGACACTCAACCGGTCATGAACATGTCCCTAACCCCCTCTCCACAAGGTAACCGGGTAGAGAACCTGTTGCGGCTTAGGGTTTGGAATACTAAGTTCCTAACATAGCCTACACTTGTACCTGCATCCACCGCAAGCACTCCTATGGTTGGCTGGTCATCACCTCCAACCTCACCATAGGAGAAACAATGATGGTCTGGCTGGTCATCACCCCAGCCTCACCATTGACAGCATGCTCTAGGACTGGCCGGTGATCAAATCCGGACCAATCACCTATAAAAACAAGCGCCCACACAAAACTAGCATGGCGCACAGTCAAGCATGCAGGTATGGAGGGGATCCAAACACAAGAAATCAGAACGACAACTCCCCCACACCAAAAACAACTCCACGGTGTTGCTCCTGCAATGACACCCCAGCCCAAACCCGGACTGACTCTTGCCTCCACCTACGGAAAGGTCTTGGCCTAATGAGAGGGTCGAAACTACGAGGAAGAGAAGTTAAAGCAATGCCTAACCCTAGCATGCCTGTAGTGTGAATGCAGGGGAGTAACATTAAATTTTTGTTTTACCCACTAAGATTCTGCATTGCTACAAAGGGAGTGCCATGGTACCAATGATGGGCGGAATATATCCCTGCCTACAGGTTGTTTCATGGGCACACTATGCTGATACTTTGCCAGGATGAAAGTGACTAAGTTGTGACCAGGCGTGTTTTCATCCATAGGATGAATGTCTTTCATCGCTGGTGATTACCCTAGAAACACGGGTCGAGGAAGACGAAAGGGAAGATGACGGGCACTCTGAGCAGATGCTGCGAACAGTGGAATTGGCAGGGCATTGTGTCAAGGGAAATTGCATCTGCACTGGCGCATTCTGGCTTGCATTAAGAGAAGCGATAAAGGGCACAGCTTGGTATTCTGTGCAGCAGGGGAAACGGTGCCGCCTTCTTCTTGGTAATGATCAGTTTTTGGAGGATAAGCTTACAGGGAGAGCGGTGCAACACCTGTGCCGCCATTGCCTTGATGAACATGGTCATGGGAGGATGAGCATGCAAGGGAAGCAACCAGCTGCCAGAGAACAGGGAATTGGAGTTGTGGCACAATCAATGGAGAGATAGAGCAGCTCGACACAGCGAGCAGCTGCCAAAGCGAATGAGAGGCTGGCTTGTGTGGATGGTAACTCAGGTTATCTGTAATTAAAACTTTCAGATGATCACTGTCTTCTTGTTATAGGATCATATCAGATCTTAGGATAGAATTGCTCATATAGTAAGATAGGGTAGTTAGTTGGCAAACTACAAGGATGTTGCCATAGGCTGAAGCAGAGTCGTCATGACTTTAATGAACGCTGGAATCAAGACGACAAGAGGAGTTAAGGTAGCTGCTGATGGAGATGGTGAGGTACCATTTTGGGCAGGCAGACCCACCGCTTCAGACCCACCGCTTCACTGGAGTATAAGACAGATAAGTTCGTAGATTCATCTCTTCTCTCACTTAGGAATAGTGGCTTCTCTCACTTAGGAATAGTTGCTATGGAATTTTGGTAGAGATACTCTCAATGGAAATGAGAGAGACAGAAAAAGATTTTGGAAAATGGAATGGAGACTTCTGGAATTCATACCAGTCCTGGTGGTAGAGAGAAAGTGAGGCAGGGTGGAAGTTATGTGGAGTGCTGCAAGAAGTTGGGAAGTCAGTTCTTAACATAGGATGCTTCATGTTTTGGGAGGATGTGAATGAGGGAGAGTAAAGAAGAAGTGCCCATGACTTACAATGAGGGCAACATGCATATAATTAGGTTAGGCAGTAGCATTTTCAGAGAGAATGAATCAAGTGGAAGTAAACCTGTTGGCTGCAGATTGTATGATATACTTAGAAGCATGCAGGGGCTGAGGCCTGCAACAGAGAAGATCACTCGAGGGTGATTATTGGTAGCCCATTTGTATCTGCAAGAAGGGATTGAGAGGGTTGAAAGTGTCATATGTCCTTGATGCAAAGGGATGGGGAAAAGAGATCTTGAAAGAGGAATGGTGGATCATCAAAGTGAGGCTATGTGTGTGGAAAACCCGGAGCTGGTTGTAGTTGAACCAGTGACCACAAAACTTGATGTGTATTTCATGGAATTGGCCTGCCAGTATTATCAAGGGATTGCCCTTCATGGGTGTTGGCTAACCGGATTTTGTGATAATGTATGTGTTGAAACATTTAGGAAACATAACCCTGGCATATGCAATACCCTGTTTATAAATGAGCCAAGTTATAAATTAGAGAAACTTCTCAACCCCTGTCCATGTCTTCTCTTCCGCTGCGGCGTGGATGAGGGTACCCAATCTCTGATCATGAATAGAGTAGAAGTAATTACCTGTGGTGTGAGTCATAGGGCAGTAAGTGTATATTTGGGTAAGGAACAATTTAGGAGTTAACTAGAAGGGGATCTATGCCCCCTTCTTTGCACACTACATGCCTGTTAGAGGACTGTCTGGGACTTAGACACTTTTACGGGATCTGTGGGGTACCCTTAGTTTTGCACAGACTGAGACCAACAGGAGCCTTAGGGGTGACAGCAGCGCACTTTAGGGGGGGTTACACAGCCCGTCACAGTCCGACACAGCCCGTCACAGCCAACACAGCTCGTCACAATCCGACACAGCCCGTCACAGCCAACACAGCTCGTCCCAGCCCACACAGCCCGTCACAGTCCGACACAGCTCGTCACAGCCAACACAGCCCGTCACAGTCCGACACAGCCGACACAGCCGACACAGCCAGTCACAGCTCGACACAGCTGACACAGTCCAACATAGTCGCACAGCCAGTCACAGCTTGACACAGCTGTCACGACCATAGGGAACAGATAGCAGGACAGGGAACGACTGTGGGGAACAACATCTGCGAATGGAACATGTTAGTTCACGGGTGACGGTTAGTGAGGGAAACGGTTAGAACAACGGGTAGGAAGATAAAGCGAGGAGCGAGGACTGAAAAAAGATCACTTCTTGGGGAATCACTGCTGGAAGGAGTGGGGGAGCACTTCTTGGGGGACTTCGGACATCACTGGGGAAATGAGGCAGAGAACGTATCTCTGAGCAGAAAGAGGGAGAGCACGGAGTAGGAGGAGGATGATCTGTTGATGCTTAATGAATGCAAGCAGTAGAATTGTAATGTAGAGTAGATTAGAGACTCCATGGCTTCAGCCTGATACTTGATAGATATTAATCTGATACACACTTCATACTCACACTGTGTAGAGAGATCTGAGTGAAGCTGTGGAATGAATGGATGAGTTGATGGAATCCGATAGATTGCTGAAGCAAACTAATACTTAATTACCAACAGTAAGGTAACTAGCTAACATGAATGCGGGAAGGAAAACAAATAGGAAACACCCTCATGATACACTAGCTGTAGGTCATGACTGATTGTTCTGAGCGGGCTGAGTGCTTAGAGATTTCCAACTCTTCTATCTTGGAGTTTCCGCCTCGGATAGCGAAGGGATGGATGAGTAAAAGTCACGCGACATTTGGCGACCATACTGGGGAACTGGGTCATGAACAACCAGATGTGACAGGCATCTGGTGGGATCATGGTGGTTGGAGAATTAAAGAATTTGATGTGAATCAAATTCCTTGTGAAACTGAGAAAGAAAGATTGTCCAAACGATTCTTCCAGAGGTTTTTGGAATTGCCAGACGGTTGTAAAGAAAACATTCTTAAGAGAGTGCATGATGCTGACCCAGAGTGGGGTCTGGAGAAAGGAGTGATAAAGATTTATCAGGTGGCTTGTAGAGGAAGAGCACGTTGTTACCAACATTGGTTTATGTGATAGCATTGCTATCCATTAAGCGAGTAGAGTTTGAAGGCTGGGAGGAAAGAAAGGTGAATGTTTATACTCATATGCATGAAGAGCTTGTACTGGTAAAGAATTGGATTCCAAAGGATATTTTGTGGATCAAACTCACACCAAGAACAGCTTTCCAGACTTGTTTGCCATATGGTTATATGGTAACGGAGACTTCAAGTATAGCCAAGGGTGCATTGAAGCTTGAAAGAAACCCAGGCATATACGAGAGATATTACAGAAGAGAGTTTTGGTTATTGCCACATTAAAAAGAAATGAAAGACATGGGACATGAGTGATGAAAGAGAAGCTAGACGCCAGAGATATTCAGCAAAAAGAGAAAGCTATCTGAAAGCTAATTATCCATATCTTTGGGAGAGAGGAATAGACATAGGGGAATCATCTGGACCTCTCACACCATTAAGATCAGAGAGTACATCACCCATACCGGAAGAACTAGAGTTGGATGCCACTCCTTCTGTTTCTTTGCAAGAAAGATTAAGGGAATTGGTACGGGAAGAAGATCAATCACGAGGTGAAAGATCTGAGGTACATCCTTGGATAAAAGATTTGACAGAAATCTTTGATAAGAGTTGGCATGGAACACCAAAAGCAGGAACTCCAGTTTCTGAAGCGGAAGGTGAAGAAGGAGGAGAGGATGTGGCAGAGCCAACGGAGAGTTCAGACTCTCCAACACCATTGCAGTTGAGTTACATGAGTGAAGAAGAAACCCAAGGGCATAACTTGGAGGATGAAAACAGAGAGAAGAAATTGGAAGAGGAAGAGTATGAAGAAGTAGACCCAATAGCTGAGGTTGAGACTACAACCAGGACATCCCAACCCGTTGGACCTGGATCAAGTGGAGCACTTGGATCACAGGCCAACGAAGGTGTCGGCTCAGGGGGATCAGGCGGGCTGCCTGGATCTGGCTCTGGGGGGACAAGGAGTGTGAGAAGTAGTGCAACTGAAGCTGGGAATACTGTGAATATCGTGGGGCCAGTAGCAGGGAGGGGGGCTGCTATTTCATGAGCGGCATGAGCATGAGCGGAAAAAAAAAAAGCATGAGCAGACCATTGTGAGTCCACGGAAATAGGGTTAGGAGGCACGGAAATAGGGTCATGTGAAGTTGGAATGTGGCACCAGTGGACTTGAAATGCAACATTTTATTGCAAATTTTGTGGCAAGCCACGTCTATACAAGTGTGTTCTAACTGTCATAGCCGGAATGGGCACTACTCTCCTACACCCTCCGAGGAACTTGCCCCACCTTCTTCCTCATCCCCCTCATCCCCCTCATCCTCCGAGCTCTGTGATGCATCAGTTCCACTATGCCTCTCAAAAATCCCGTCATCTCCTTGGGGGACTGTCCACCTCACCTCCTGGGAATCTTCTGCGTCTTCTCCCCCACTTTCCTCAGCAGAATCCAACACAAATCTACGAGCCCGACGGGCTCTAATAGCTGCTGCCTCCTCCCTCATCTTCATTTTCTTGAGGCTTGCCTCGTCTAAAATCTGCTGTACACGACTACGTTCGGAACACCTCCTAATGGACACCGAAGCAAGTCGGGCAGCATAAGTAGGAAGGATGTACTCCCTTTCTGGACTAGGCATGAAATCCCCCCTGGCAAAAAAAAGCACGTTCCTCCTGCCCATGAACTCCGGTGTAGACGTCCCTCCGGCAGTACTTGGCATCCTACAGTAAGAACAAATCCACTTGAAGAATGTCAATACCAGCACAACCAGAAAGGGTTTTCAATGAAATAAGAGAGCGGAGGGAGGTGCCTCACAAAATCTGGAGGCAACTTACAATGCCACCACTCACTCGTAAACCGGGGGCTCCTCGGCCTCGATCCCAACTTCCTCCCCCTGCTCCTTCTCGGATTTTTCCTCATCCTCCGAGGATGCCTCTTCCTCTTTCGGCAGACGTTCAGCCGCTGCAAGTTCCGAGTTGTGGAGGGCAGTATCTGGCTCGAAGGCGAACACATGCCTGTCGGACAACGTCCCTGCCCACATTGAAGCACCTGAGGAACAAAGCGGGCGGTTAATAGCTTGCGGCATGCAATTGCAATGGGGCCAGGGGACAAACTGAGCACGTGAAGGCTTACCCGTGCCGCATGTGAGGTCCAGAATCCGCCCTTGGACATCCGAGCACGTCTCCATGAGGGTTTGGATGAAAGCAGGGCTCCGGGTCCGGCTGTACCGCCACGGTTTGCCTGTCTTTGTGTCCTTCGGCATACTAGAGTGGGGCACATAGTTGTAGAGGACATCGTAGGTTACAGGGTCCACAGCGGCATCAACAAGACGACCGTCGTTGCGGAATTTGAACGTAGACCCTCTCTTCACAAAGCAATATGCCTCAAACACCAATGTCTGCACATCCAACAAAGAAGGGATCAATTCCAGGGTCTACTTAACATACACCACAATATGAAGTGAATGCAATAGATTGATAACTTACACTTTGGCCCTCTGTTCGCAACCCCTGCGTACTGATGCAGAACCATTTTCTGAGGAGGACCGGGGTGACACTTTTCGGTGTCCACCTTGCCACCGCATTCTCTGTGGTCTTCCCTCTCGTGGCAAGGACAACCACACATCCACCGTCATCCAGAAGCATCCCCGCCAGCCCAAACCCGGCTTTCCAGTAGTCCTCAGTAAACCTGTTCCAGGTGGGCACACCATCCAGGCCCTCCAGCAGCTCCCCATCTAGAATGTCGAGGAGAATCATGTCGCAAGCTCTCTCCACCTCAACCCCCCCCCGAGTGCTCTTGCAATTCGGCTCACAGCCGTGAAGAATTCCATCATGGCTTCAAAACCAGGGGTGTCTTTAGGCTCTGTACCGGCAGCCCTCTTCTTGGCTTTCCCCTTCTGCTCCGCCAGAGACTTGTTGTGTGCCACCTTCTTCGCCCTGGCAGCGAGAGCGTCAAGGAAGCTCTCATTGACGCATTGGATGATGGTTGGAGGTTCTAGCTTTGGCCTGTGCGTAAACGTCACCGCCGAATACCGCCGTGTAGGCTCGCCCTCAAATGCCAACTTCTTGGCAGAGCCAGTCCCACTCCGAACTGACTTGGGAACCCGGACGACCGGTGACTGGGTAGGAGCAACAGCAGTCGCAGGACCTTGAACAAAATCGGCGTCGGAGTCACTCTCTTGGGTCCCCTCCTGCGCCTCCTCCGATGCCCCGATGGTTTTCTTCTTTTTGGGTGTTACTGCAGTCACCTGTTTCCTTGTCCTTTTCCTTTGACCTTTACTCTTCTCATGCAATTTCTCCTGAATTCCTGCCTGAGCAAGCTCTGCCGCTTTCCTGGAGTTCGCAAGCGCTTTTGCCTCTTTTGCACCCAACGGAGGCAGCGGAGCCCGGTTTCGTCGGAATTCAGCATCCAGCTTCAATTGAAACTCGGATGGGTCGAGCGAGCCGGGCGGAAGGTCCACATACCAAGGGAAATCACGCAAATGTTCCAGATGCCACTCCTTCACAATATCGTCAGTGTACATGGAGTCAGCCCCAGGGTTCCTCCATGCCAGGAAGAATGGTGGCTCGAAAGACAGATGACCTTTCTCCAAAAGGGAGAACTTACAGTACCTGCATTCATGAAAAACACAATGAGGTCCGAAAATGGCTAAGTCCCTGAACGGCAATAGGGCCTACAACTGGAATATGGCGCCGAATTTCCACTTCAGGGCCACCCAGTCTAGGGACTTAGCCCGAAAATGGCTAAGTCCCTGAACGGCAATACGGCCTGGAACTGGAAAATGGCGCCGAATTTCCAGTTCAGAGCCAGCCAGTCTAGGGACTTAGCCCGAAAATGGCTAAGTCCCTGGACGGCAATAGGGCCTAGAACTGGAAAACGGCGCCGAATTTCCAGTTCCGGGCCAGCCACCCTAGGGACTTAGCCCGAAAATGGCTAAGTCCCTGGACGGCAATAGGGCCTAGAACTGGAAAACGGCGCCGAATTTCCAGTTCCGGCCAGCCACACTAGGGACTTAGCCCGAAAATGGCTAAGTCCCTGGACGGCAATAGGGCCTAGAACTGGAAAACGGCGCCGAATTTCCAGTTCCTGGCCAGCTACCGTAGGGACTTAGACCGAAAATGGCTAAGTCCCTGGACGGCAATAGGGCCTGGAACTGGAATATGGCGCCGAATTTCCACTTTAGGGCCAGCCAGTCTAGGGACTTAGCCCGAAAATGGCTAAGTCCCTGAACGGCAATACGGCCTGGAACTGGAAAAGGGCGCCGAATTTCCAGTTCAGTGCCAGCCAGTCTAGGGACTTAGCCCGAAAATGGCTAAGTCCCTGGACGGCAATAGGGCCTAAAACTGGAATATGGCGCCGAATTTCCACTTCAGGGCCAGCCAGTCTAGGGACTTAGGCCGAAAATGGCTAAGTCCCTGAACGGCAATAGGGCCTGGAACTGGAAAATGGCGCCGAATTTCCAGTTCCGGGCCGCCAGTCTAGGGACTTAGCCATTTTCGGAGCCCTGACTGGAAATTCGGCGCCATTTTCCCTAACACCACTTGAGGCCTCTAACATCCTGAAATGCCAGGACTTGAAAGAAAGGCAGCGCGTATGTACCTGTACAGAAGGCGCATTGCTGCTTTGTCCGCGTTCGGCTGGTCGGTGAACTCGTGGCTCCGGCGAGCATCTGCTATCTCCCGAAAGAATAGGTTGGTTTTGTAGAGCAAAAAGTACCTCGTCACATAGTCACGTAGGCTCTCTGCTGCAGGAGATATCTCCATCTTGAACTGATGTGCTTGTGTGTCCAGCTGCTCTTGCGCATTCGTCGTCACCTGTGGAGATTGTCCATCAGATCGCTTTCCTCAAAAAATACAATGAATCCACCCCCTACTAGAGTAGAAGCCCCAAACGAAGCGTGGGGAAGTACCTGAAACCACCATGTCATGCGGTTCATCCACATGTCGAATGTGGGGTCAGAGAGTTTGTCCGGTTTGGGGAAGCTCCACATGTCCCTGGTACTTTGGGAACCATTCCAGATTTGGAGCCACCGGGTCTGTCCAACCACCCAGCATATTCGTAAGCGCCAAACACCACAAAAAGGAGTTGTTGCCACCACAATTTGGTTAAGAATGTATCACCTTTTCTGTTGCATCCACACAGGATGTGGCTAGACGATGGAGCTTCTCCAATGTCATCGTGGGCTTCAGAGCGCGAGAGTAGTGCTTCCCCACCTCCACCAGAAAGTCGGCACCAAGGGCGGGATCAGCTATGGCCACGTACTTTACCATCCGCGACTTGTACTTTATGCGGGCCCTCACCTCCGCAGCTTTGACATACGATTCGAGTTCCGGGAGGGTTGGACTCTTCTCCTCTGACTCCATGTAGAACCTCCGCGCATGTGCCAAATCCTGCTGTATTTTCGTCTGTCAAGAATGCGCACATAAGATTAGAGATCCTGCTCAACACAATTTCTTCTATTGGGGGAGGAGAGACAGATTAGCTCAACAAAACTGTCAGGAGCTTTACCCGAAATATGTAGTCCACCATGGCGTGACGCTCAGCCTATACCAGGTTCTGTCTGCCTTTGCCTCCGACTTGCGCAGGAGGTCGGCACTGAGGGAATTGGCAAACTCTTGCACCCCCTGCTTCCCGACATCCTTCACTCGGAAGAGCATATGGGACAAGTTGGTGGCAATGAAGGCATTCTCAGTCACCCTGCAGTGCCACATTTCCATCAAACAATACTGAAATGGGAATTTTCATCATATATGAGGATTCGCAATGAAATGACTTCCAAATTCAAAGTCCAAAAGCGAGAGGGGTTATAGCTTACGAGTTGATGTCGGCCATTGCAGCTTTGGAAGACTGCGATCTTTGGGCCCCGCAACCTTCAGCACAACACAATCGACGGCGAAATGCCAATCGAGATCGTTGGGGTGGGCTTGGGCAATGTGCTCCATCCATGCCAGGAGGCGATGATTGCCGTCCCACACGTAGAACATCTTACCGGACATGTGCTGGAAAAGAGGATCACTAGCAATCGATCTCTCGAACTCCTCATTTCGCGTTTGCCAATGGGGACCCCATTTGTCCACCTCATCGGAAGTGTGGGCACGGGAAGCTCCGTGGTCGTTCTCAATGGAAACGTAAAAGGCGGCAGACCCCATTCGATATCCATCCCGGAAAGAGAATTTCAGCTTGTCGATATCGCCTGGGAGGGCAGGTCTCACCACCTGCAATGACACCAAGCGGCAAAGGGGAATTCGAAGCTTGGCCGGGTACACCATGCCCCCCAGCACCCTGCCAATGTTGCTGTGGGTTGCCTCCAACATCTTGGCAGCGGCCAACTTCATATCCGCCTCAGACATGACGTCTGCTGCAGAGGGGTTTTCCGGCAGCCCACCAGGACCGCCAAATCCAGCCTGTATGCTCCGGGTTTGGGGCCTGGGGATGTCCGGGAGGATGTCATCCTGGTCAGAAACCTCCATGTCGTCCTCCTCAACAGGGTCAGCCACCTGCGAAACCACCTCAAGCACTCTCGTCGTCTCTACTGCCCTCTCCCTGGCTTCACCTCGAACTTGCACAATCCGTGCTCTTTCAGGTGTTCTTTCCTCTCCTCCACTCTCCACCGTATGGGTAATTGCGGGGGCTGCTCTTGCCCGCGATGGTCTAACCGGTGTGCTACTGCCTCTCTGTGGTGTCTTGTAGGGATCCACCGTCTCTGTGGGTCCCTCGCTTACATTGGCATCTGTCATTTGGGCACCCCTGGCCTCTTCAGCTGTCTTTTGTCTTTCCTCCTGGCTAGCATTCTGTCTCGTCTGTTCTTTTGCCCTCTCTTTTGCCCTCTCACGGGCTTTCTGTTTCTTACTAGGGCTAGCAGCAGGGGAGCCCTCCAGGACGACCACCTTTGATTGAGGCGAACTGACACCCTCGCGCGCACTGCTCACTCCCCCCTCCGCAGCCCGTGACTGCTCTCTCGCCGGGGATTGCATGTGCTTAGCTTTCTTCTTTTTCTTTGCGTGGGCGGGCCCTACTGCATGTGCATGAACAACCTCCATTGCCGGATCTGCTGTCCTCATGTCCTCACGCCCTTCACCTGCCATGCCGCCTGCACCAACCTCCCCAATGCCTACTCTGTCGTACTGTCGTTGCAAGTCCTCCCGTCCACCAACAAAAGGTTTAAGTTTGCCCTCTTGCCCCAAGTTGGGCGATTCAAACATGCAATGAGTTGGAGCTGTCGATGATACCACCAGCGTGCCGGGCTCGTCGTCACTCTGTCATTGACAAAAATCGTGAAAACCAACATTGGTGCAAAAAGCAGCATCGCAACGAGCAGCGCAACCACCATAGCAACAATCATGTAGCAAAAATGAAAACATAACAAGTTTAGGAAGTATGGAGAGCCATGCAACAACAATGAAAACAAATGCAACCATTGCCTAAGAATGACATGCACAATCAGCCTTCTCCAGAGCTGCCGGATTTGCACACGCATTGCAAACAATCTAAGGTTCACTCAACTATCTAAAGTTCACTCATACAGCAAAGCCAAGATGAAGATGCAAAAACAAAGCGAGGTAACAAAGCGAAAGCAAAAAATAAATCGAACAAACCGAAAGCAGAAGTGGCTTGCCTGAGAGTACTCGGCTTCAGTTGGCGCAGGTTGTGAGCAAGACACTGGAATCTCCTGCTGGAGCTTCAGTTTGGCCATGCGAGAGATTGGCCGTCGTCCGTAGTACAGAGCTTTCAACTTCCGCCGCGGTCTGGATGTGAGGTCTCTCTCAGGAGAGCCACGCCCTTCAGGCGGCATAAGTCCCAGCCAAAAAGATCTCCTTTTTTGGGGTACATGCCTGGAATACCATGTTAAGCCAAGTTTAGCATGAGATTTAGGGTACGTGTCCAGGAAGCCATGCGTCGCCAGCCCGAATAATAACCGACGGCCGCCGACATTTATTGCCCAACTGCGCAATTAAATGTCGGATGAAGCCCTCCATGTCGGATGAAAATCGACGTAAACAGTCCCGGAATTTCCAACGTAGAGGTAATTCGGAGCGCTGCACGATGGAATTCCGGCGCCGGATTTCCATCCTGCAGGTAATTCGGAGCGCAGCAGGATGGATATCCGGCGCCGAATTTCCATCCGCGGAGGAAGGGCGGCGGTGGAAATTTCCCTCATGCAGGTAATTCGGAAGCGCGCGGATGGAAATCCGGCGCCGAATTTCCATCCGCGGAGGTAGGGCGGCGGTGGAAATTTCCCTCATGCAGGTAATTCGGAAGCGCGCGGATGGAAATCCGGCGCCGAATTTCCATCCGCGGAGGTAGGGCGGCGGTGGAAATTTCCCTCATGCAGGTAATTCGGAAGCGCGCGGATGGAAATCCGGCGCCGAATTTCCATCCGCGGAGGTAGGGCGGCGGTCGAAATTTCCCTCATGCAGGTAATTCGGAAGCGCGCGGATGGAAATCCGGCGCCGAATTTCCATCCGCGCAGGTAGGGCGGTGCGCCAAATTTCCCTCAAGCAGGTAATTCGGCGCCGAATTTCCATCCTGCAGGTAATTCGAATCGGTGCCGTATGGATATTCGGCGCCGAATTTCCATTCGCCATGTATTTCTGAGCGTGGAATTACCTTCGTGCAGGTAATTCCCAGATGAGAATTACCTCCGTGCAGGTAATTCTGGACGAGGAATCGATTGGAATTACCTGCAGGAAGGTAATTCTCATCTGGGAATTACCTGCACGAAGGTAATTCTTATATGGGAATTACCTGCACAAAGGTAATTCCTGGCTCAGAAATACATGGCGAATTGAAATTCGGCGCCGAATATCCATACGGCACCGATCCGACTTACCTGCTGGATGGAAATTCGGCGCCGAATTTCCATTCATTCGGTATTCGAATTACCTGCAGGATGCAAATTCGGCGCCGAATCTCCATCCATCCGGGATTCCACTTACCTGCTGGATGGAAATTCGGCGCCGAATCTCCATCCATCCGGGATTCCACTTACCTGCTGGATGGAAATTCGGCGTCGAATCTCCATCCATCCGGGATTCCACTTACCTGCTGGATGGAAATTCGGCGCCGAATTTCCATTCATTCGGTATTCGAATTACCTGCAGGATGCAAATTCGGCGCCGAATCTCCATCCATCCGAGATTCCACTTACCTGCTGGATGGAAATTCGGCGCCGAATTTCCATCCGGGTGATGGTCTCTGTCGGAGAGGTGCCGCCTCTTTGCCGCTCTGTTGGATATTCGGTGCCGAATTTCCGTCCCGGGGGTTGAAATATGACGGCCACGTGCCGACCTCTCCCTTCTCCCCAACTGCATTGGAACGGCCCCGAATTGAAATTCGGCGCCGTTTTCCCATCTGTGGAGGTTTTTATGTCGGCCAGTTTTCGGTCTGACCCCCCGACAAGACTTCCTTTGGGGGGGCCCGGATGGAAATTCGGCGCCGAATCTCCATCCAGGGGATGTTCTCTGTCGCACACTCGCCGGCCTCTGCGCCCGAGGCGACTTCATCCGGGCGTCCCCTGTTCGATATTCAGTGCCGAATTTCCGTCCGGGGGTTGAAATGTGACGGCCAAGTGCAGGCCACTCCCCCCTCCCCGACTGCATCCGAACCGCCCCGGATGGAAATTCGGCGCCGTTTTTCCATCTGGGGATGTTTTTATGCAGTCTAGTTTTCGGCCTGACCCCCCGACACGACTCCCTTTGGGGGGCCCGGATGGAAATTCGGCGCCGAATCTCCATCCAGGGGATGTTCTCTGTCGCACACACTCCGGCCTCTGCGCCCGAGGCGACTTCATCCGGGCTTCCTCTGTTGGATATTGGGTGCCGAATTTCCATTCGGGGGTAGTAATGTGAGGGCACGGTGCCGGCTTCTCCCCTTCAGCCGTCATCATCCGGACGGCCCCCCACTTTCTGACTGCATACCGTTGGCAGTTATTGCGCAAAGACGAGGGGCCGCATTCCGGAGACAATGTTCATTAACACTCTGACTGTGGATTTTTGAGATAGTTGGCTCCCTGGATTTGGATCAGGCTTCGTCGCTCGGACAAATCGGCATCGCATTCATTCCCATCGCTGCACCCCCTTCTACCAGGGAGCTTCCCCGCACGCCATCCTGGCAGTCTTGTGTGCACATCTCCCATGGCGGAAAACCCGAGCGCTACAGTGTACTGCCCTCCTCACGAGCATAGAGCTTCATTTCCGTGCAGAGGGGACACCTGCCGGGTGATGGAGAAATATCTGTGCGTTCGATACCACCTGAAACCGGGGTCGGTTTTTTTGGAGGAGGAAAGGAAGGACTCAAACGGCCTTGTTGTCGAGAGTATTGTTGTGCTCCACGATGATTTCGGCGATGGCAGGGAATGGCGAGTTCCACCATCGGACAGCGTCATATACAGGGCTGTTGGGGACTTCATTTGCCCGCCAAATGCACCGTCTATCCTGGCGCCTTCCACGAAACAATCCGCGAATCAGAGAGTGGGTACCTCAAAGAGAGAAGTCCGCAACGAAGTAAATCCAGAGCTGAACCCATCCATGAAGACGAGCGAGAACCGGGTTGTTCACAACCTGTCCGACTCAGACGAGGTCATGGAAGTTCCGAGGTCGTCCTGGAGATCAGGCAAGTCCTCAATGGATGTCAGTGGAGGAGGGAGTCATATTCCCAGCACGAGCACCGCAGTTCGATCTATTCTAGAAATTCTGCGAGGGCTTCACCTGGAGGGACACCGGTCGGAGCTGGCCGGGCTGGACTACAGCAAGTTCGCAATTAAATCGGTTACATGCCTTCCCGCCAACGTCGACGGTAATATCTTCTTTGAGTTCCCTCCTCGGGCGGACTACTCGAGGACGTCCGGAATGTTGACAGATATGGATAGAAAACATGACGGTCATCCTTGGTGCGTTACCAAAACCACCAGCATGAAGATGCTCGATGGTGTGCGGGTGCGCTACGTTGTTTGTGCGGGCGCGTTGCGGTGTTTCTCCCCAACTTGCTTCCACTTTAAATCCAGAGGTCACAGGAACGAGACCGATTGGACAGGCACAGCTCACCAACCATTTCGAGCTCAGGAGAAGGTTCCGAACTCCACATTTAAGTGTGCGCATTGCAAAGAACCACCACACTGCATGTCTGTTTGTAATGCCAAGCAGTTCTATGTGTTGCACCGTTTCCCTGACCTCACCCGAGCTTGCATACACGTTGGTTCCCATTGTCACAAATTGGCGAGGGGGAACTCGCGGGAGGCTGCCCATGAAGCAGAGCAGCTCGTTCAGGAGGAGGTTAAGTTGAGACCGGGTGCCAAACCCAAACAGATACAGCTCCAAGCCGCCCATAAGATGGCATTGGCCAGAATTATGTCGGAAGACGGCTCCGATAGAGTTCCTCTCGACGAGAAGGAAATGGAGGCATTGCTGGAGTCGGTGTCCCACGTATGTTCACCGAATGTCCGAAACCACATTGTCTCATGCAAACAGAAAATCGGGCGTGGCTCGGATATGCACTCCATTCTGGAGGTGAAGCGACGATGTGGATATGACTACATTCATGGAAGTAGGTTTCCAGGACAAGGGACTGAGGCAGATCGTTGTTTCGTATTCAAAATGTCCACATGTGGACCTGGCAGTGGCGTCAAACTGGTCGACAGGATGACGAGTGGGAACTTGTCAAACAGTTGGGTCATGTTCGACCATATCAAGCGAATTACAAATCACCAGTGGGTGACAATGGGTGCACATGTCTACGACACCCACTGCAGGATGCTAATGACAATTGCTATTTGTGAGATGAAAGGAGAGGACACACAATCGGAGATGCTTCTTTGGCAGGGAATAAACAAACAGATGGCCAAGGCGGGATTGCCCCCTCCCAATTTCCGTGGTTTCATGGCGGACAACGCACAAGCAAATTGGGCTGCCATCCAAAGGGTGTACGGGCAAGACCCCAATGTTCCCATGGAAGGCAACGAGAGATCTTGTGGGTTCCATTTTCTGCAGAGCCTTTCGCAGTACACAACCAGGCTCGTGGCGCCAGATTTCAGAGAGGAGCACCGTTCCATGTGCCTTGCGTGGAAGCGCGCTCCCACCTTGGATGATGCAGAGACACAGTTTGCATGCATACGGGCTTGGTGGACATCGTCAGGTGCTGTAAGGAAATCAGACAAAGGAGCAATGGTCAGTTGGCTAGCATGGTGGCATTATCGTTTCCTCCAGTTCGGCGACTATATGCGGGAGGTGAGTTGCACGAATTTGCGTCCCGTTGGATATTATTCTTGGCCATATTTGTAACTTGCTTGTAACCTCAACATGTGCTTGTGCAGGAAATGTGTCTCGACTCCGACACCGACATGCCCACGACAAACATGGCAGAATCAGTGCACTCTTCCTGGCGTGCCTCCTCTGCGGCGCATCTGGTGGACATCCTCACTGCCACAACGGAGGACATTGTGAGGTCAATTATGCAGCAATGCAGGTACAACGAGTTCTTGAAAGGGAAACAGTGGGGCTTGGGGCCGGACAGGCAAGAAATGCTGATGCGGACTGCCTCCAGATCGAAGAATCCTCGGAAGTGGGCGGCGGCCTTGCGAGAGGGCCTTCAGGACACGCCATTGCTGCGAAGAGGCCAACATTTGGAAGGAGATGTTCATACCCGTCCCGTGAGACGAAGACTTGACGAGGCACCTGGCGGAGAAGAGGATTCATGGCGAGCTGACAAGAATATTCGCACGCTCCCTCGTGGTCCGGTGATGTTGTCCGAGGAGGTCTCGTCGAGCACCGGAAGTCCTGCACGTTCAAGATCGTCATCTCCTTTGAGCACAGGGCGCGTGCCCCGGCAACATAACGAGCCATCTGTAGTAAAGCAATACAACATTCCCATTGTGGAGACAAGAGTGTCGGAGTCACAATGGAGAATTGCGAGGACATTGCCGGCATTTCGAGGGAAGTGTTGCGCCATCCGGGTGGATACGAGAGCACGCTGTGGTGAGATAATTCGGAGGAACCCACACGGTGCTGTACCTGCACCTTGTTTCAGCGGCAGATTTTTGACTCCCACATTTGCTCACGCCACAACGCAGACATTTTGGTTCTGTTGGCACGACATAATGACCTGTGTATTTGGCAAGCCCAAGTACGGGATTCAGGGAATGTCGGAGCCTCCGGGCGTCTGGCCTGTTGCACCGGGTTGCAGCCTCTCTCAGAATGAGGCGGATGCTCTACCTGCAGCAGGATTTCGAATGGTGCAACGCACAGACATCCCGGCCCACGCATTTCCGGTTCCTCAGACCCAGCCATTGCAGACTGTTCGGTCCAGTAGAGACGGATTGGACAATTCTGCACATCCCACAATGCGATTCGGAAGAGTGAAGATACGACACCCTCCCAACAAGTTGAATGAGACTCGGATTGCCAATGCTCTTGGGATGGCTTGCACTATTCAGAGCTCCGTGGACGTAAGGTATGCAGAGTGTGATAGGGCTCAGACCTGGTAATGCTAGGGAATGATACAAACCTACATAGGAATCACCCAATTGCTGAATCACTTGAAACACGAGGGAGTGCAGGGTCGACGACTATGCAGACATTGTAACGAGCGTAGCTACGGCGTGAGCCTAGCCCCGTGAGCCTGGGAGCTGAGCTCACGGTCAAGCTACAAAACGTGAGCTGAGCTCATGCTTCAGGGAAGCGTGAGCGGCACGAATTTGCTGGAGAAGAAGGTCCTATAGGCGAGGATTGCAGGAAGAGGGCCTAT
Organism: Takakia lepidozioides; assembly: GCA_030704615.1. Taxonomy (NCBI): domain Eukaryota; kingdom Viridiplantae; phylum Streptophyta; class Takakiopsida; order Takakiales; family Takakiaceae; genus Takakia; species Takakia lepidozioides. Next base: position 32,981,705 of record CM060732.1, on the reverse strand, counting down.
TACCGTGGTCAAAACAAAGGGGGCCAACACACACCATGTCTGCAATGCCCGCTCAAAAACAGAAATATGAAAACATGGCAGATTTGAGCTCAGAATGATTGTCACAGTTTATTTCAATTCACAGATAGACGCTTACAATGAATTGCATGTGCATTTGCCCTGGTTCCGTAAACAAAATCCATATGTTTGTCATAAATGCAAAGTCTTCACACGGCAACCTGCAAACCAGCATGGGAAGCGGGCATGGCTCGTATGTGTTCAAAGAGAAGTTGGCGGAGCTCCACGCGAGGTGTCCCGCTGTAGAAGGGTGTTCACTTCTCCATAGCCTAGTGTGGCTTGGTGGATGAATTGGTCTCTCTTACCGTCGCAACACATAATCACAAAATATATGTAATATTGATGCTTGCAGGGGACCGACTTCCCTCTCATGCCGAGAGCGCCCTCACGCATCGTTACAAAGTCCGGACAAGTGCACGAAGGGAAATTCCCGACGGTAACCTGATATTCTTTGTCATGAAGAACTGACCCAATTGACAGCACTGTGTAAATCCGTCCATACCCCGGAGAAGGGACTTTGGTGAAACGAGACACCCGAGCCTGCAAAATTCTAGCAGATTCCATCTTGCATTCGTGATCTGCACCCGAAGCGAAACGGCGCACTGTTTTTCCATCTCTTTTTGTTGGGTGGGAGTCGGCACCGGGTGGCGGCATTGCCGGAGCATGTGGCACATCTGTGCCGACAGTGCATGAGGGCACCACCCGGGACCGTGCAAGACAGAACCCTCCCTCCTCCAACATGCTTATCTCGGTTGATGACAGCGACGTCCCAATTTGCACAGGCCAAATTGCGGGGGGAGGGGGTTTCATTATCACCGAAGGACGAACTGTTCCCTTCACGCATTGTGCCATATCGTCTGGGCAGAACCAAAATTTGTGGTCCTTTGACTCCCCACTACGATAAGGTCGGAACAACCCTGTGAATGTTGGAGCTGGAGTCCCCCTGGAGCCTTTGCATATCTTTGATTTGCATTTCTTGAATGAGGGGGTCCGAATTGCCATGCAAGCCACTCTAGATCCTGGTGGGGTGTGTTCTATATGCCACTCACTATCAATGCAATCGGATTCCTGCACCATGGCCACCGCCTCCTCCAATGGGATTCCCGCTGCTGTGCTTGTATGTTCTGCACCTGCTCCACTGGAGGAGGACCCACCTGGGAAGGGGCGGGCATACGACTCAGTCTGCAGTGGAGACACCTTTGGCACAGAGAAATTGACCCTGTCTGGCCGATGGGAATCTCCATCTGACCCTGGAAGAGTGTTCAATTTCCTTTTGCATGATCCAAATCTTTCCTCGCCTTCCAAATGGGGGATCCTGGATTGTAGAGGGGACCTTTCAGTGCATCTGTTTAGAGCTCTGGCCATCTTTGACGGGACTCCGGACCTACTCGCAGCCCTTAGCATCAACAAAGTCGTATCAGGGCCCTTACCTCCACCCCGTCCCATCAGAAAATTGCGGTACCTGGTTTGTTGTGTAAGTGTACGCACCATGTCATCAGCAGTGGCCACATACAAGTCACGACCTGCTTTGGTAGACTGCTGCATCCAGGCGTTGTGAATAGTCTCCGCCAAATTACAGGATGGCATGTTGGCCAAGTCCTCCAAGGACATGTCCTGCAGGAGGCATTGCATGGATATGTGAGGAACGAAAACAAATGGTAGAGGTTCTTCAAGTGACAATCGAAGAACCCCAAATGAACAGGCACGATGCAAAATTTCTGTTTTTGGGATTGAAGAGGCTTACCGTCGTCATGAAAGCTCCCCACTGTCTGTACCTGAAGTGCCAGAAAACCAACCAGACCTCCAATTCCTTTACGTGGGTACCTGTTGCAGCACCAGAGGAGAACCACCAAGCCCGGATTGCCTGGTAAGTGCTCTCAGCTTCTCCCATTGAGGTGGCATTCTTGTACTTGAGAGAGAGCCTTCTGTGCTCCAACTGCAGGTCAGGGCGAATGCAGCGCTTTGTATGACGTGCCAGAGATTGAGTCCAATGGAAGAGGCATGTGCGCTCCCTATTTTCCATTGGGACCTTAGGATCCCCCGAACCAAACACGCATCGCACTGCATTGAAATTTGCCTGTGCACTATCAGCCATGAAGCCCGCAAAATTTGTGTTTTGTATTCCATTGCGCTGCATGACGGCCAAGAGCGAATTCCACATGAGCATCTGGGATTCAGTGTCCTCCGACTGCATATCACAAATTGCTATGGAGAGCACACGCTGGTACGCAGGATCATACACATGGCACGCCATGGTTGTCCAACCCTTCACCCGTTTGCAGTGATCAAACATTAACCAACATTTAGCCAAATCTCCTCCTGGTTGCATACGGCGGACAATGCTCACACCACTGCCTTCGCCCACAGCGGACATCTTGAACAAATACACCTTGGACGAGCCCTGGCCAGGGAAGATACTGTTTTGAATGAATTCATAGCGACTCCTCCGTTTCAGGTCCATAATGTTGTCCATGAATCTAGCAGTGCCTGTGCCCATTCTGAGTGCATTCACCTGGTTTCGAATATTGGGAGAGCTCAACACGGAGAAATGGTCCATGACTGCATTAAGCAAATCTGCATCCAGCATAAGTTGTGTCGCATCCCCTTCACCCAGTATGTGTTTCTCCAGGAATGCCTTGCTAGCTGCAAGCGCTATAGCAGAAGGTGTTGCACAAGGGGCATTGTGGAACTCCCGCTTCAGCAGATTTCTAGCGATGTCCACGCTATCCCTGCAACTTCCTTTGGACACAGGATGCTCGTGTGCACCCATATGAATGCAGGCACGAGTCATTGTCTTGCATCGGTGTGCCACCTGATACATACGAGCGTGGCACACAGAAACACAGGACGGGGAAAGTTTGCAGAACCTGCACACGAAAGTATTGGTCCTGGGAGGGGCAAGCCCTGGGGTGAAAGGATTCAGGGGCACACCTTCCCACTCACTTTCGTTTGGTTGAGCGCTGTTTCTCAGGCAAGGGCAAGAAATATTCTGGCACTTACAATGCCCAACGCAGACCAACCTCTGAAATTTCAAGCCAATGTCGTTATGGATGTTCGACGTTTTTGTCCTGCACCAAGGATGTCCGTCATGTTTCTTGTCCATGCCCTGTAAAAGCCCAGCCAGTCCAGTGGAAGAGGTGGGAGGGTTGAGCTCAAACAGGATGTCCCCATCAAACTGTGCTGGCACGTATTGAACCCGTTGCACAGGAAGGGACTCCCAATCAACAAAACGCAGCTCGCTCTTGCACCCAGGCACACCTGCGAGGGCTTTCAATTTTGGAATGACACTCGTTATCTCTTGCAGTTCGTCATCATCCAATGACGGAGTCTGCACTGGCGGAGGAATCTCATAAACATCCTCCGAGGACGAGTCTGAAAGAGTCACGAAGGTAGTGGATGTACTCACCTCTTGTTTCACATGAACTATGCCCTTCTGTTGCACGACCGATGCTGCAGTGCTAGGGGTAACGACCGATCCTGCTGATTGTCTTCTCTCTTTTCCAAGGACACGGTATGTGCCTAGAAGGACTCTCCACTTCCTTCCACACTTGCCAACCAATGGTTTCTCCAAGTGCCCAGAATCCAAATTCCCATCCTCGTCATACACCTCTTTTTGAACAAGGAGAGAACCCAACTCCAGCGGGAACACTGTAACCAGCTCATCCTCATGAACAACTGCAAACCCATCGTCGTCTGCAGTGGCAGTCAGTGGAAGAGTACCTGCATTGGAATGGAATCGAGCAAGTGTATCTCGCTCCCTCGACATGTTTTCCCTCACTGAACGAAAGTTGCGGAATCCTCGAACTGATAGCCCGCAATTACCGAAAGGGGAATTAAGACAAGCAAACTGAGGTCAACAAGGGTAGCTCCAACCCAAAGGTTGCAGGTGATGCATGCAAAGGATGTAGGATGAGATGCACCTTCACTTTGGAAACAGCAACGCCAAGAGGCACTAACCAGAAAAACTGTTTTCAAATACTACAAGAAGCCGTGCTGTTTATGGATGAAAACAAACACTGAAAACGACATGAAACCATCCATTATGAAAAGACGGCAACAACCCTGGAGAGCAGTAAACAGGAAGACCACAAATGTCATGAGGTTGTGCTGTGCTAGAAGAGCACAACACAAACACTGACACTGCAGAAGATACCTCGCACGAATGCGTGCCAGACATGGTCGTATCCGACAGAACCCTTTATGCCGAATGACCCCATGGCGACGGTTACGGTAAAATGCAAACCACAGGGTAGGCAGTACAACACACGTGGATGCATATGTGAAGCATAACAATTATTGCGGATCTGCAAGAACTGCTCGAAAATGAACTAGCATTAGATTTCTATGGCACATCCGAGTTTGAAAGAAAGCAAGAAGGCCGCGGTGTATTCGCAGGCGGCGCAGTACATCTGACATATATCGCTAGTGCATGCAACGGATGTACTTTTTTTCTAGCGCTTTATTGCTTGGATAATATGGAGACGACGGAATGGATGAATTCCGTTCGCACACAATAACAACACCCGCATCCAAATATGGTTGACAACGTCCAATTTCGATTTTGGTTACATGCCATAGCAACACTTGTTACAAACATCAAACTGGAGAGCTCTAGAGGCATCGTGGTGAGCCCTTGTTTCCAGCGGAGGAGGAAGAGAAGGAAGTCACTATACTTCACGAGCTCTAGAAACAGGAATAGAGCCAGAGATAGAATGAGGATGGAAAGAGTGGACAAAGAGGAAAAGGAGGTAGAAGAGGGAGTAGAGGAAAGTGTGGCGATGGAGGAGCAACAATCAGCAGAAGAACATCAGCCCGCCATAGTTCCAAGAACAGATGAAGAGGACACCGCATTTGAGGGAGAGACAGACGAGATGGAAGAGGATGTTGAAGGTGGCCTCACGAGGAGTCTACCTGCGGGAAAGAGAAAGGGGGAGAGGCTCACGTACACGCTCGGCGCAGAGAGCAGCCCGAAGCGCAAAGGGTCCCCGACAATTGGGGAGTCTTCTGGAGCAGCCAAGAAAAAGGTGAAATCTTTAAGACCCACATTTGTGTTTCGTTGCTGATATGAATATAGCCCACACAGGACATCTGCACCAGGCTGAAAGCACCGCAAACTGGAAGCTCAAACAGTGTGCGGCAACGCACACTGTTTGGGCCTACCAATTTGCTTGATTGTTCAGGTGCGAAACGCCCAAACTTGGGCACTACAGCAGGTTCAATACAACCCAAATTGCAAGCTCAATCAGTGTGAGTTGAGCTGAATATTTCACTGCTGTTTCCGTCTGGATATCGGTTTTCCAGGATATGTATGTCAGGACGAGAGAACCCTTCAGTGGCAGCTCAAATAGTGTGCGTTGGCGCACACTGTTTGAGCTCTACATGTCACGGTTGTAAGTGTTGAATTCGCCCTTTAGGGCACGTTTCTGATGATGAAATAACCATTCAGTGGCAGCTCAAACAGTGTGCGTTGGCGCACACTGTTTGAGCTGAACATGTAAGTGTTTTTTCCGATTGAAATTCGGACTTCCAGGGCAGGTTTATGATGATGAAATAACCATTCAGTGGCAGCTCAAACAGTGTGCGTTGGCGCACACTGTTTGAGCTGAACATGTAAGTGTTTTTTTCGATTGAAATTCGGACTTCTAGGGCAGGTTAATGATGATGAAATAACCAGTCAGTGGCAGCTGAAACAGTGTGCGTTGGCGCACACTGTTTGAGTTGAACATGTAAGTGTTTTTTCCGATTGAAATTCGGACTTCCAGGGCAGGTTTATGATGATGAAATAACCATTCAGTGGCAGCTCAAACAGTGTGCGTTGGCGCACACTGTTTGAGCTGAACATGTAAGTGTTTTTTCCGAGTTAAATTCGGACTTCCAGAGCAGGTTTATGATGATGAAATAACCATTCAGTGGCAGCTCAAACAGTATGCGTTGGCGCACACTGTTTGAGCTGAACATGTAAGTGTTTTTTCCGATTGAAATTCGGCATTTAGGGCACGTTTCTGAGGATGAAAGAATCCCTCACTGGCAGCTCAAACAGTGTCCGTCAACGCACACTGTTTGAGCTGTACATGTCACTGTTTTTTTGGTGTTAAATTCGGACTTCCACGGCAGGTTTATGATGATGAAATAACCATTCAGTGGCAGCTCAAACAGTGTGCGTTGGCATACACTGTTTGAGCTGAACATGTAAGTGTTTTTTCCGATTGAAATTCGGCATTTAGGGCACGTTTCTGAGGATGAAGGAACCCTTCAGTGGCAGGTCAAACAGTGTGCGTTGACGTACACTGTTTGAGCTCTACATGTCACTGTTTTTTTGGTGTTAAATTCGGACTTCCAGGGCAGGTGTATGATGATGAAATAACCATTCAGTGGCAGCTCAAACAGTGTGCGTTGGCGCACACTGTTTGAGCTGAACATGTAAGTGTTTTTTCCGATTGAAATTCGACATTTAGGGCACGTTTCTGAGGATGAAAAAATCCCTCACTGGCAGCTCAAACAGTGTGCGTCAACGCACACTGTTTGAGCTGTACATGTCACTGTTTTTTTGGTGTTAAATTCGGACTTCCAGGGCAGGTTTTTTATGATGAAATAACCATTCAGTGGCTGCTCAAACAGTGTGCGTTGGCGCACACTGTTTGAGCTCTACATGTCACGGTTTTCTCCGATTGAAATTCGGCATTTAAAGCACGTTTCTGAGGATGAAAGAATCCCTCACTGGCAGCTCAAACAGTTTGCGTCAACGCACACTGTTTGAGCTGTACATGTCACACTGTTCGAACTCACATTTTCATTTTTTTCATCCGAAATCGGCCGCATATCTTGGAGTTTACAATGAACACTTACCTGGCACAATTAGATGGTCAATGATCATTTACCTGGCAAGTGAAACAGTGTGCGTCAACGCACACTGTTTGAGCCAACTTTTACATTGTCTTTTTCTGTGGATTTCGGCAACATAGGACATGTCTGTGAGGGTCAATGTACACTTACCTGGCAGCTTAAAATAGTGTGCGTCAACGCACACTCTTTGAGTCCACTTTTTCATGCCTCAGCCGACGTTTCATGCCTCTCTAATATCAAGTTGAATAAACAACCCTGAAGGAGAAGATGCAAAGTGTGGCAGATGAGGTCCTTTCGGGTCAGGAGAAGGAGATAATTGTTGATGTGGACGATGAGTTCTATGAAAGCAAAGCCGCTGAGATGCTGGGGGGTCAGAAGGTAAACTCTCAGCTTGTGGTGCAAAGTATGCTTGCCCCGGGTGGGAGGTTGAAGATTCCCCTGTGTAGGTTGGTTTCCATGCCCGTCGTTCGTACACCCCTCGTCAAGGACATTCTCAAGCTGGAGGCCGAGTTTGTGCATGGGTATTTGGATGGATCCGCAGTCTTTTACGTTTCTACTAGGGATTCCAAAGGTAATGAGCTCCTCGTGGATGAGTCAATCGTGGACTCCTGGGACCCCATTTGGAGACAGCTGAACGAATCCTTCGAACTTCTTCTCTCCAGGAAACCTTCCACCCAGGCATTCTCGGGAAAGATGTTTCACGTTTGGGATGGGAACCACCGCTTGCTTGCATGGATGGCTGTCATTGGGAGGCTGCACTCACAGGAGGAAGAGTGGCATTACTCTGTTTGATCGATGGTGCTGGATTGTGACGGGAACATGATGGGTCTTCTGACAACAATGAATGATGTGAACAGGTTGGTTTCTCATTCTACATGTTCCACTTGTGGTTCCGTTCTTCTTTGATTGAAGACCTTGAATTTCATTCTGACTTACAGATATCATTCTGCAGAGGAACGGAGACATCGCATGTCAAAACGAGTTTGGTTCACACACTGTATAGGATACAAAGGATAGGGCAGATGCCCTTGACCAACTTCAAGACCATCCTTTCAGCGGAGATGTACAAGAAGTGCGAAAGCTCCAAGACATCGGAAACGTGGTACTCGTTGACCCGTGAGGCTTTCATGGAGTACATGTACACGGTGAGATACATCTTCCTTCATCTGGTCTTCCATATTCCACATGTTTGTTTCTGTTTGTTTCCCTTGACCTTGTGCTGATGCAACTCTCTTGCATTCCCTTGCAGCAAGACATTGCAGATGCAGGGGAGCGTGGCAAACTGGAATACTACAGCTCTACCCCTGAGGAGAGAAGGACAGCAAAGGGGGTTGAGAGTCGCATCCAGAAAGAGATGACCGCTACAAGAAGGACTATAATGAGTGCTTTCGTGAAGCAGTTGAGAATTGCCGACCCATCATTCGGACCGCAGTTTCTCGTGGAGATAAAAAACCATTATAACAAGCCAGGCAAGCCAGAAATGGCCCAGGAGAAGTTGCACAGGTTGTCTACCGCCGTTGTGTCTCCAGAACAAAAGGTGAAGTGGCTGCAGATATGGAACTCCGATCCCACAGTTAGGGATACCCACATGTTCCCAAGGCCGGAGAAAGAGAAGAAGACCCAGCGTGTCATTCCTGTCAGTGACAATGTGCTGGACACCTGGCTTCACAAGGCCACTTACTGGAGCCAGGTGTGATGTCCTTCCCTGTGTCACTGTCTTTTCTCTTTTCTTGTCCTTATCTTTCTATTGCCTCTTACATTCGCTGTGATTGCTTTTGGGTTCATTCTTGCATTTGTATTGTTTTGCAGTTGGAAGAAAGGGCCAGATCGGTTCTGCATACTCAGCTGGCTGACTATGGCATCAGTATGATAGCACCGAAGGTGTCCTTCGAAGCATACATGAGGAAATGGAGAGCCACAGTGTGGCACTCTTGTTTCTTTAGAGAGTTCAGCAAGGAGGGTGGCATCAGTCGAACAAATGAGCTGGACCAGCAAGAAAAAGGAGAGGAAGCCTAGAAACGATGCCTTTACAGGTGCACACTCTTGCACTACTTATTTGTGCTGTGGTTGCAATGTGTTGTGTGGCATACTGTTGAAGGGGGTCTTCCTGGTGTGATGGAAAAGTTGCCACACAATATTTCCATTGTAAAATGAGGCTGTCTCTGCAGGTACATAAAGTTTGTTCTCCTGGAAGAGAATTGCCTGGACAAACATCCAGATTTCGTGGACCTGTGGCTTGTCCCTGCTGGCAACCAGACCATGTTTACTACTGGGATCTTGCATGACTGGGGCCCAGACCATCTTTCTTCTTGTGGTTGGTATTTGGATTGCCCTCCTTCTGAGACCCCAGCTCCAGAGGTGTCTTTGAGGAGAGAGAATGACCGTATTGCAGCCACTGCCGCAGCAGCCAACCTCGACATTCATGAACGAAATTTGAGGACTCTTGCAGAGAAGGAGCCTCCCGCTCAGGATACCCCAGGTAGAGGAAGAAAGGCAAAGGGAAAAGATGTTGCTGGTGTTGTGGGGAAGGGAAGGGGTAGAGGGAAGGTGGCACAAGGGCAGGGAAGTGTTGCAGATATTGGCCCTGTGGAGCATGTCCAGCAGACTCCACCGCATGGTAGGGGATCCGGGAGAAAAAACAAGGGGGTGGTTGATCCCAAGGACCCGTACCATGCAGTGGAACATCCCACGAGGGTCATTTGCCCAACCAGGTTGGAGATGGCCAACGTCGGGTTCCTTGCCATGATGGAGTCGAAGAAATCTGATTACAAGGGCGAGCCATCACCAGTGTGGGACAGGATTGTGGAGTTCCTCAGCACGGTGCGTGTTCTCTTTGGGTTATGTGGCTTCTGTTGTCTTTGTCTGCTGTGGGCATGGATCGTTTCTAAACTTGTGAGAATTCCATTGTATTTTTGTTTGCAGGCTAAAATGACCAAATCCTGGGTGAATGGGAAGGAGAAGCCATATGCAGCCGAACTCATCATCTTGGACATCCTTGATGGGTTGGCAGTCCCGGATATCCCTCCATCGGGTGCTTGTCCGGGTTGGAATGCTTTTGATGAGCGCTACTGGTGGTGGGTTTTCTCCTTTTGCAACTTCTTCCTGTCCGATGCAGGTGTTTTGGTGCTCATCCAGTCCATCGACGTTCGGTGTCGCCGTGCACTTTCCAGCTATTTGAAAGCCTCGGGCATGAGAGTCGTGAAGACATGGAATTGTGTGGATAGCATGTACCTTACGAAGGGGGATCGTCCGGGAGAGATGGTGAGTTTGCCTTCTTCTTCCTCTTCTTGGTTGTTCTTGGATGGGGTTGTATAGGTCGCTCAAACTCATATGTAGGGGCCCGATTTTTTTTTGCTTCTTAGTTCCTTGTGGATGTCATGTTTGCAGACTCGTCTGTTTGAAGCTGTTTGTCTCGTCCGGGTGCATCCACAAACGACTCCGGCCGGCATTACCGAGTTCACCATCACTCATGGGGCCAAGTTCATAGATGACAGGACAGATCCTCCCACGGATGACATGCATCACAACTACGTCGACAGCAACGTGTGCTTGCGAAGGGGGAATGGGGTTCCTTGGAGAGGGCCGTGCTCATTGTGGAGATGCTCTAAGTCCGAGTGCAATCCCCTATGTATGCAAGAGCATCTCTTGTGTCGAGGCCCAAGTGCAACCTCTAAAGTAGCTTGTGCCCTTGGCCCAAGTGTCCAAAGTCATCAAGTCCAAGTGCAATCCCCCATGTAGCCAGAGGCCCTACAGCTTGGGAGATCTAGGTAGCATGTGTGAAGAATTGAAATCTAAGCCCAAGTGCAATCTCCTATGTATCCAAATGCGTCTCCCATGTAGAGGCCCAAGTGCTACCTCCAGTGTCCAATGTCATCTAAGTCCAAGTTGCAATCCCCTATTTGTGGGTTTAGGTTTTAGAGGTTTTATTACAGGAGGGTTTTGGACGCAAAGACGAGTATTGCTTTCCTGGATCCGCGGTTGAAGGGCAGTCTGAGGAGGGGCGAGTATTTTCAATGGGATCCAATCCCAAGACCACCCTCTATGTTGGTGGGTGTTTGTGTCTCTCTCACACAGTATGGCAAGGTCGTTATTGGTTTCGTGAGTCAGATTTTTCATTAACATTTCAATGCTTCCATTTGTGAGGATAGAAACCTTACTCAAATCACTGTATCGATCCCTTTCAAAGCATGCTTCTGCATAGCACGAAGGAGAAGAGGATGCCAACCTGCAGGTGAACCTTAAAAACAGAAAACTTGGGAATGGGAATCTTACAAACTGGCTATGGATATGGTCAACAGGAGGGCTGGAGGAGTGAAGGAGGGGGCGTTGCATACGGCCTTCATACCGTTTGGAGACATCAAGGATGTAAGCATTCTCTTAGACCAGTCCACTCAAAAGCACCGGGGATTGGTTTTGTGACGTACCTTGAGAAGGAAGATGCTGGTGCCGCAATGGACAACATGCACAATGCTGAGCTATATGGCCATGTGCTGACTGTGAATTATGCACAACCCATCAAGATCAAGGGTGGCGAGCAGGGATGGGCCTAGAGAAAGAGAGACAGGGATCAGACAATTCTAGAGTGTTGTCACAAAGAAGTTACTTGTTTTCCTGTTTTATTCTAGGCAGGAAATTCCAACAGGATTAGGCACTACTTGGGTGGTGTTACCAAGAGCTTAGCAAGATAACTAGGAGAGAGAGAGAGACAGAGAGAGAGAGAGAGAGAGCAGTGTTATTACACTTCGGTGTGTTTTAATGACACAATGCTCTTGATGACATGCTAGTCAAGGAGTTGTTGTGAGTCCATGCATTCTGGATGTGGACAAGCATCCTAAAGAGGTAAAACAAAGCTAGAGGCATTAACCAAGGTTTTCTCTGGACTCGACAGATTCCAAAACTTTAGTTCATGAACGAACTCAATTGAGGATCCCTGACATGTGCTGCAGAAAGCCGAATGTCTGGCGGTTGAAGAGGTGCTCATTGCAGCATACCGCCCATTTATATGATGCATGCACTGCAGGTATCCTGCATTATTTTCGTTTTCCCAATCTAGGTCAGTGATATTGAGTGTTGGTGTGGATTGTGGTGAGCATCATGTTGTAGCTTAGGTCTTTCAAGTAAGACTATTTCCCTACAGCTGACCAAGACAATCTCCACTTGGGCATGTTTTGTGAAGTCGAGATTCAACATTCCCTTTAGGCATCAGAAAAAGCATGGACAAAACTCAGTCCAAAGCTCTTTTGTTGAAGGTCCACAAGTCTGTCTAATATGGAGCGTAATAAGGCTCTTGTTTGGTTTCACCCATGTACATACATTACCTATATCAGAGTCTCCTGGGTCTTCTCAACAGTCTCTGTCTATGTGCTACTCCCTGTTTTTCTTCCCTCCAAGCATACCAATGAGGAACACATCTCTCTCTCACAGATACTGCAAGGCAGGCCTTTTTGGAAGTCTTCTTGCTAAGCATTGATATTACAATGGCAAGTACAAGGGTTGCGAATGAGGAGAGCAAAATCTACAAGTCATGTGAACGGCGCATGCTTGATAGTGCCAACAAGCGATCAAGGAACCAGCTTGCACTGAAGATGGAGACGTTCTACGAGCATGCATCATGCACAAAAGCTGGGAGACCATGATCTTGTTTCCTGGGTTTTTGCAAACTTTGTTCAAGATTTCCTCATGTATGTCTATTTTTCTCCATGGGGCAACAAAAAAATCTGTAGCAGCGGCCAATGATGAGGGATCTAGCTTTGAAGCTCTCACAGGGTAGAATATCCCATCCGAAAAATGGCAGGTCCTGCCCCCCACATCTTGAACATTTACAATCTGTATGACATGGGAGTGATCGCTATATCTCTTGTCGTAGATGGAGGGCTGATCTTGTCCAAGAGGGAAAGAAGATCCAAGCTTCTTCCATGGTCTTATGCTTCTATAACACTTGGGGTACAACAAATTGTTTCCTCCTGAAGTCTAGATACAACAGCTTAAAGAATTATCTGCAATGCATCTGGTGGTGGATAGGCACACATGCGAGTACCCGATTGCTGTTGGTGGATCTTACAGCTCCGCTTCAGAGATTGTTGGAAGAGAAAAACTGGTGTACAAATCATCATGTAAACCCTGGAGGCAAACTTGCAATCTAGTGGAGCAGAAAGAGAAATGGACCAGGATTCGCAGAGGAAAGTTTTGTGATGGTGTGATCTACTGGATCCGTCTCTTAGCACAGTTGTGGGCATATGATTGTAGCATGTGAATTCTGGACAACTGTTAGTATCAAACTAAACCCAAAGAAATCATATCATGCGAAGAGGGCCGATATTTGAAGGCCAGGTTTGGTGGTTGCAAGATCAAATGAGCATGCAGGACTCAGTGATGTGGAAGTTCAAGAGAGAAACAAAGCAAGTGCCTGGAAATTTAAAGAACAAATTCTTAGCTGTACAGCTTGTGAGATGTTATGGGGCTGTTTTGCACATGAGACAAATCTGTCTAGCAATCCAGAACAAGTCACCCCTCATGCATGATGCTACTACCCCGCCCACCTCTGGGATCAGATAACTCTACACATTTCTATCAACTGGGACTTTGCTTTGAGCTCAGATTGAACATGCTTTAGTGAGAATCTGATGACTAGATCAATCTGTGTCTTCTTGTTGAACAAATGTTTGTGCCAACCTTTGCATGTACCTTGTTTGAAGCTCTCGGAACTCTACAAGTCATGCAACTGAGTCCACGATATCCACAAGCTGACGCATGCTTAGTGTGACCATCTCCTCAAAGGCAACCTTTATGCAGGTTGTCCCTGGGACTCACTGCCTACTCTAGAGAACAACAGTGTTAAATTTAGTCGGGAGTGCATGGATGAGGCTGTCCATCCTCCCTCCATCTCTTGTCGACGTAGTGGACGAAAATAGTGTTACCGATGGATGGAGGGTACCGAGATAGATTCATCCAGGGAAGTCTGTTGACGTGATCGACGGATGGAGGGCACCGATGAGGCTGTCCATCCTCCCTCCTGACGAAAATAGCGTTACCGATGGATGGATACCGAGGTAGATTCATCCAGGGAAGTCTGTTGAGGTGATCGACGGATGGAGGGCACCGATGAGGCTGTCCATCCTCCCTCCATCTCTTGTCGACGTAGTGGACGAAAATAGCGTTGCCGATGGATGGAGATTCATCTGTTGAGGTGATCGATGGATGGAGGGCACCGAGATACGTTCATTCACGGAAGTCTGTTGAGGTGATCGACGGATGGAGGGCACCGAGATTTGTTCATCCACTGAAGTCTGTTGAGGTGACCCGCGTGGGTAGAGTAGAGAGGGGGGTCGGGTAAAGGCGAGGAGGGCAGGGAGGGTCGGCGATGGCAGGGTCCGTCTCGCGATCGTGCCCATCGTCTCGCGCAGGGCTTGAACCTCGCAGGCAGCGAGGGATTGCGAGTTAGGGCTGGCAGGTAGGAGCTGCTGTTGTGTGTGTTTCATTAGGATGCTTTTCGTCTTGGTGTGAGCTTTCTGTTGATACAATAATACCTGTGGCTGTTTTTGTTTCCGTCCGTCGTCGGGTTGTTTTGGTGTATCCGTTTGTTTCGCGTTCTTGCTGTGTGCAGGTTTAGGCTTGGCTCTAGGATGTAGGAGAGTTGAGGACAAGTGAAGTGGATATGTAGAATGCAGGAAACGGAGGAGGTGTGTGGTGTATGTGCTGCATTTGTGATCCCAGTAAGTGCGTCCTGGTGCAACATCGTAAGATTCGTGGACTGGTTGGCTTAGGCAGGGGGGTAATTCTCGACTCTCGGGGGCAGGGTCCATTTCCAGGGGCTCTGCAGCACTTGTACGCTTCTCTTTGCTCTTGTGAAGAAGGGAGGTGAACGCAGATACTAGAAAAGGAGGGCAGCGGATTCACAGAGAATCAGCTCCCGATGCAGGGGAATTTGGTTCGAAAGGACAATTGTGACTGAATCTACAAGGGGCATAATCTGCATGGTCGGACAGGAGTGACACCTAGTACGGCACACACCTCATGAATAGTGTGGATAAGGGCAGCGGAGCAGTTTGAAGTAAACCTCGGATTTCGAGATACTTGGATTATTCCAGAAAATGCGAGGACAGAGAGGGAGTGGGAAGGGCAGGCAAGGCCCTTGCAGCGCGTGAGTGTTTGTTAGGAAGTTTGATGTCGCATAAAAAGAGGCTGAGCAGCAGTAGCAGCAGCGGCAGCGGCATCTCGCCGACCATGATTTCGGCCACCAAGAAACCAAAGCCCCAGCCCGTCCTGGAACCCTATGAAAAGAATGGAATTCGGGATTTGACCAATGAAGATGACAGTGCCGCGGATCTCATGTTACTGGATCACCAAGGCCTCACTGCATCTGTTGGGCCAGCCTCTGGCATGGGTTTGAGCGGTGTTGGTGGTGCGGCTGGGGGAACCACCGCCAATTTGTCAAGGAAAAAGGCGACCCCGCCTCAGCCAGTCAAGAAGCTGGTTATAAAACCATTTAAAGGTAAATTGCTCTTACTCTCCCCTGTGTATATTACAGACTTGTTTAGCCAAAAAATTTAGGGTGGATAGCCGCAGTTCTGAATGTGTTCGAATTGCAGTACGTTGCAATTAGGTAACAATAGTTGTCATGCCTGAAACAAGGTAGCCTCAGTCTGGGTGTTTTGGTGATCATATGATGAGGAGTGATGGAAGGCTCAATACAAGAACCCCACAGTTTGTGTACAAGTATGTTGTCACACAGATTACTGATCTGTTCCAATGAGACGGACACTGTCTGTATGGTGGAATGCTGAATTGTGTCCTACTGTTGGTTGAGCTCTCCAGCTAAGGCATGCCTTAGGTCTGAAAAATTACTAGTGTAAGATCTAATTGTAACATCTGTGTGAACTAAAACACATGAACTTGTCACTGCTAATCCTGGTGAAGATGCATGCCACATGGCACTGCTGGCAATGTCTATTGCTTGTTTGGACTTCCCTTGTATGTGATCAACAGGTGTCTTTTGATGGATAGGGTATTTTGGCATTATTCATATAAACTAGTTACGTTGGTCTCAAAAAAGTCATGGTCAAAGAACTTTGTGCATGATGGCCTCAGATAGCAGTGAATTCAAAGCAAAATGTTTCATCTTACCCTGGAGATGTTTGTGAGAAAAAGAATCAAGGGGCGTCTTCGGTGCTTCGGAACATTGATGCATCAGAAGTTTGCTGTCTTCTGTGCTAGTCATGTGATGGTGTTGGGAACACACTTTGATTGGTTGCAGATAAACCTAAGCTACCCAATAACTTTGAGGAGGTTACTTGGGCCAAGATCAAGGAAGCAGTGACGGCCATTCACCTGAAGCAGCCAGTGTCATGCAGCTTGGAGGAACTATATAGGGTATGAATCTGAGCCTCTGGCCAAGAAATTTTGGTGATCATTAGGGTCGTTTGAGTAGGATACAGAGGTGCAATCTTTATGTATAGAACATTCCAACTGTATCCATTTTTCTAGTGGATGTGATGGCATGACACATTGTCATGTTTTCTGCAGGCTGTTGAGGATCTCTGTTTGCACAAGATGGGAGGTAACTTGTATAAGAGACTACAGCAGGAGTGCGAGACCCACATTACCGTGAAACTGCAAACACTAGTAGGCCAGAGCCCTGATGCAGTTGTGTTCCTGTCTCATGTGGAGAAATGCTGGCAGGATCATTGTGACCAAATGCTCATGATCCGAAGCATTGCACTTTACTTAGATCGAACCTATGTAATTCAAAACTCAGGTGTCCGATCCCTATGGGACATGGGACTTCAGCTCTTTCGACGCCATCTTTCGGCATGTCCTGAAGTCGAGCGGAAGACAGTCTCAGGCTTACTGAGGCTCATTGAAAAAGAGAGGTTAGCGCAGCAGCTCTACGAGTAGAATTGTAACCAATGCTACTTTTTGCACCACTGGTTGAATGGGATTAGTCTCTGGAGGTGCTAGTGCCTGAAGGAATAATGTAGGCAACTCCAATTTGCTCATCCTAGCACTGAGGGTTGACATTTGTCATGTGTTTTCTGGTTTCTTTCTGTGGGGGCCCTTTGCATCATATGATTGAGTGTGCTCCATGTTTGGGTTCACTTTACTCTGGAGTGTCAATTAATGTCATGATATTTATTGTTGTGTTGTAAATAAACCTTCACATTCACTATTGGATGCCATTCTGACTCTCATACCATTCTCTCACCATCCAAAAGAAGAATATAATCATGAAAACCGAAAGCAAGTGTGAGGCAGATTTGGAGAAGTAGCTGAGGTTGTTATGGATTTTGACGGTGCCAAGGTTTTCTGACACCACAGTTGCATTTACCCAAGAAAACTCAACGATTGGTGTGTTTGGAGGGGTGGCTACTAGATGAAGCTGATTGGGGGACTGTTATGACATGCCAGGATGGGGGAGACAGTGGATCGAACACTTTTGAAGCACTTACTGCGAATGTTCAGTGCCCTGGGTATCTACTCCGATAGTTTTGAAAGGCCTTTCTTGGAGTTCACCGCTGATTTCTATGCAGCTGAGGGAACACGCTTCATGCAGCAGACTGATGTGCCTGATTACTTGAAACATGTGGAGGTGAGCTTCTGGGATTAAGTGTGATGAGTTATGGGAATTGTGATAAGGCAGTTGGTCATGATAATCACATGTGTGAGGGACCATAAATGTTTTATGGTCTTCTAAATCTGATTGGGGCAGGTTGTATCACATTCCTCTTTCCATTCTGCCCATTCAGCTTCAGATACACCTGATATCAGCCTTTTTATTTGTTATAGTTTTGGTACTTTGCTGTGTTTACATGTGACAGGCAAGGCTTCACGAAGAGAATGAGAGATGTTTGCTGTATCTGGACGCAAGCACGCGCAAGCTGCTAGTTGCCACAGCAGAGAAGCAGCTGCTAGACCGACATACGGCTGCCATTCTTGACAAGGTATGCATCATTTGCTATGTCAGACACAAGTACAGGTCACTAGGGAAGCATTGTGAAGGAATAAGCTTGGGGCTTAAAAGAAGAGCCGTGGGGACTGAAGATGAGGATCAGGTATTGTTTGCTTATTAAGGAATGACGTCATTGTGGAATCCCCTTGACTTCTAATACTGACTACTTGATGCTTTGGACTCGGACATACTAGTTATGATGATCCAATTTGCAGGATGGAGGAGATGGAAGAAAACTTATCATGTACTCTCACGTGGCTAAAGGACATGCAATGTGTCTTAATACCCACATAGTGTAGATTGTTAAAGGATGGGAAGTGAAGGGGAACCCGCACGTAAGCCACATCTACATGGGCTACCAAATCCTGGTTGCTGAACTTCTCCTTGAGATTCTTGCTGCAAATTGGATGCTCATCAGCCCCCCATTTTGAGTGTGGGCTGTTGACCACTTGAATTTCATATGTGGGCTGGCAGGGTTACAGTCTGCTGATGGATGCCAACCGTGTGGGTGACCTGCAACGCATGTATGCGCTGTTTGCCCGAGTGAGTGCTCTTGAGCTGCTGCGACAGGCGCTGAGTGCATACATAAAAGCCACCGGACATGACATCGTGATGGACGAAGAGAAGGAGAAGGATTTGGTGTCATGCCTGTTGGACTTGAAGGCACGCCTGGACACCATCTGGGAAGAAAGCTTCTCAAAGAATGAGAGCTTTGCTAATACTCTTAAGGATGCCTTTGAACATCTCATCAACTTGCGACAGGTTGGTTGTAAAATTCTCTCTCGAAGAATCATTGTACTTTGTTGCCTTTGATGGCCTTGATTGGTTTTCTGTGAAATAGATGTATGCAGTGCTGATACACATGCTGCCAGATATTAGTTGAGCTACTTATCTTTACCTTGTATACATCAGTTGGCAGTGAGGTCATCATATTCTAAGTGGCGGGAATGCGTACTAATTAAGAGCATTGCTTACTTTGCTTGTGCAAAGACCATTCCCAGTCCCACACATCTGTTGCTCCTGTAATTGTCCATTATTGTCTGTACCACAAGCAGCAGCAACGGAAAACAGTAATCCTTCAGGGTGAACTGTCATCATAATTTACGCTTGCTTCTGCAGGAGTGAACCTTTTTTTTCTCTTTTTATGATGGCTACTGGCTGGTTGGTTACGCTCATGAATGAAGGCTTCAACGTGTGGACGCAAAGGCAGATATTATTTCTTAAGATTGACAAGAAACTCTTCTGATATTTATGTTGTTCATATAAATTCTTGTTCTGTATCCAGAATGGCATGCAATAACATCTGTCACAGTTGTCACTGGTCAATGTGATGCAGAACCGGCCTGCAGAGCTGATTGCTAAATTTATTGATGGCAAGCTCCGTGCTGGAAATAAGGGAACTTCGGAGGAGGAGCTTGAAGGCACTCTTGACAAAGTCCTGGTGCTCTTCAGATTTATCCAGGTACAATTGGTCCTGCCTTCCCTGTTGTTGTTGTTGTCGTTGTTGTTGGCTGTAACCATACTGGTGAACTGCCTGTGACCCCACAACTCTATAACACTAACCATTTCAATACCTAATATTGGAGGTGTGTGGACTAGTTGATGGGAGAAAGCAGTCAGTGATTGTCTGGAACATTTGGCATGGCATCTACACAGGGCAAGGATGTTTTTGAGGCTTTCTACAAAAAGGACTTGGCCAAGCGATTGCTGCTAGGGAAGAGTGCATCCATTGATGCGGAGAAGTCAATGATTTCCAAGGTACTTCTGTTGTCTTCACGGTCAACCTTGCTACTTACATTTGGGTGCCCTATTTCCATGCTGGAAAAGGATTTTGATTTTTGTGCATGTATACGGGTCACTTGTTGGCAACCAGACTCTCGGTGGGTTTGTCAAATCCCTGTGCATGTTGTCTATTGTTAAAACTAAGATTGGATACTCTTAGCTTTCTTGCCTGTTGTACGAGGATTTACTTGTTGTACCTTTGGGAATGAGCTTTATGGATAGGCTGCTTGATTGATTCTTATGAAGTCGGCCAATACGTCAATGAGCATTTCTATTTTGTTCTTTAGGTCGTCCTTTTGTTGGGTGTCAGGTACTGGCCTAAGCTTTGGTTGGATTGTCTTTGATGCAGCTCAAGACAGAGTGTGGGAGTCAATTTACAAACAAGTTGGAGGGCATGTTCAAGGTAAGATTTACTACTGCTGATAGCTGATGCATAGAATGCAGTGACTGAAGTTGCGATGGATTCTCTCCCAATCTCATACATACTCTCTGTCATGGTGTCGCACATGCAAATTGTTGGCCTTCATGTGCTTGGGAGCTGGGGACCAGCTGTGAGCTATTACTGGTTTAGCAGTGCATCAATGCTCGTCCTCAATTGAGTTGTGTCGATCCAGCTTTTATTAGGCACTGGAGTGTTGCTGCTATACAGAAAAATCGGCGGAAAACTGTTCTGAAATGGGGGATAGTAGTACCAGTGTTTACTTACACTGCAATGGGCATTTATTAGCCTGTAGCCTGTGGGAGCTCCCTGTGTGCAAGCTTGCACTGATACAAATGGTTCACACTCAAGCATGAACCAGCTGGGTGGGGGTGGTTGGGGAAATCTGACAATGGGTGGAAGGGTTGATTGACCTCAGGATGTTTTGTGGAATTGTCAGACGTCAATGACTAGAGAAATAGCACATCCTCTGGCTGGGAGCCTTTGGAACATAAGTGTGGAACTTGGCTCCCCAATTGCTGACCTATTTTGTGATTCCTGCACTTATATTTTCAACACTGTGAATGGTAGTTGACTGATCTGCAAATGTTCCCATCATTTCAGCAGCTGGTTGCCGGGGAGGAAGTGGGAGAGGTAGAAAAGGCATGGGGGTAATCCGTGTTAGTTGTGTGGGTGGACTGCAGGATATAGAGCTATCAAGAGAGATCAATGACTCCTTTAGACAATCAGCTCAGGCTCGAACTAAGCTACCTTCAGGAATTGAGCTAAATGTCCATGTTTTGACCACTGGGTATGTCCATTTTTCCTTCTCTTTTAGTAACCTGTGGAGAGTGTATGCAGTTACTTCTTAGAAATGTTCTTTCTTCAACAGTGGTTTCAGCAATGGTTTTTAAAATTGAGCCAAACATGGTAGCAAAAGCAAGCTATGGATAGCACACACCCTCGGAACAAAATACTGAGTCCGATGTACAACAAACTTCAAGCGCGCGACAACAAAAAGCATAAAAAGACCAAAAGAAACACCAAAACGACAACAAACTAAGCAAATCCGCCTTGGTACCAGAGATCAGAAGGTACAAATGTGAAAAGAGATGAAAACATTGACAACAATTTGCAAGTTGCTAAGTTCACTTAATGTGTTGCATGACAAAAAGTGCTGAAATTTAAGTTAGTGGGCATGGCAAATTGTCCCTGACAGTCTATCATGCCACCGTAATGCACTCACTTTTGGGGAGCGGGAGTGGGGAGAAGCGAAGAGCCAGGCCAACTATACTTCCCTCTCTAGTGCTCTCAGGATGTGTTGCTTGATGGGTGCAGGTATTGGCCTACATATCCACCAATTGAGGTGCGACTGCCTCATGAGTTGAATGTATATCAGGTTAGTTCACTTATCACCCAGCCAGTTCATTTTGGTCCAGGTGCTTAGAAAACCTACTCTCGGCTGGTTGTTGTAGGTGTTGGTGTAGTGTGTATTGCATCTACGTCATGGGGTTCGTGACTAGGTGTCTCAGACTTCCTAATGGATGGCTAGGTTTTCTGTCAGTTTGTGGGCTCAGCAGACAGATTAGTTGTTAGGAGGGATGGCTGTGAAAAAGTTGTTCAACCGACCGCTGATACACAATAGTATCCTCCTACCTTTGGCATCTCTGTGGTCTCTTCCAATGCAGGACATATTCAAGGAGTTTTATTTGAGTAAGCATAGTGGCCGGCGCCTAATGTGGCAAAACTCATTGGGATACTGTGTGCTCAAGGCGAATTTCCCGAAGGGCAAGAAAGAACTCTCGGTTTCTTTGTTCCAGGTAATTGTGACAGGTTGAAGACGATTTCATATTGTACGTGTCAACATTTCACACGGGCATTGCTAGTTACAAGAAGGATTGATAAGGATGTCTAACTTGATGTCTTTTTCTGTTGTTTAGCACAAGTTCTGCCATTTTTGAGTGCTGGCATTTCAGAGTAGAGATTTGTACAGGGTTGAATGTTCCAATTAGTTGGCAGATGAACTAAGTTTAAGGACAAGTCGATAATGGGCTAGTCCCTCTTGGGTGGGACTCGCCACTTACATTGGATACATCTGCTTGTGATAAGAATTCACCCTCTCTCTTAGACTATGAAGGTGTCACTGTTCCTTTCGTCACTTGTTTCCCACCATCCTCTGATGTGATGTGCAACTATGGACTTTGGGCAGACGGTGGTGCTGATGTTGTTCAACGATGCACACAGTCTGACATTCCAGGAAATCAAGGATACAAGTGCTATTGAGGACAAGGAGCTTCGTAGAACCCTTCAGTCATTGGCCTGTGGCAAAGTCCGTGTCTTACTGAAGGTATATACAGTGCAGACTCTTTTCATGTTATCCAAACTCTTGTGTTTTGATCCCTTTACTGGATGTAAAAATGCTAGGTTATGGGGTATAGTGTAAGTGACTACGTATTAGATTGGGTTCTTACACAGCCTCTGTTCATGCCCTTACTAAGGGTATTGTGAGGTGTCAGATATACTATTGTTTGAAACGTCAAAGTCCATGTCTAAGCCGCTCATCAGAGAAATATGTGCGGCGCCAGTTCAGCGCAGGACTAATACATTGGTCTTACTTATATGCATGAGTGTCCAACTCCTGTGGGTGGTCCTCCTGCTTCTATGCATCAACTTTTTATCTCAATTCATTCTTTTTGTTTCTAGTTCTGGCACTAAGAAGGCTATTGGATCTTATCAAGAAGAAGAGTTTGCTTGTGGTAAATGGCGTTTTTTTAGAAGTTGATATGGATAGTAGTATGCATATGACCAAGGAGGGTCCAGTGACACAAGGTCCAGTCAGAAAGTATTTGCTGAAATTGTCTCTCACAATGTGTACTTCGACAGTACACTATTAGGGAGTAAAGGAGTATGTTCAATCGGATCAAGCTAAGGAAGTAAACTTATCAAAGGTTATTTACAACTTAGAATGCTGGTTTTAATGTTGTTGTGCTTGCATATGTGTGGCAGCAACCCAAAGGAAGGGAAGTAGATGATGAGGACAGCTTTGTCTTCAATGAGGAGTTTGCCGCACCCCTCTTCCGAATCAAGGTTAGTTGTAATGTCATGGTCTAGTTATCATATATGAGGAGGCTTATCAGCAGTATCTTATTCGTTAACTGCAGAACTCATATATATTGCAGGAGGCATGCTGTTGTATATGGCTTGTGGAAATCTCTAGTTTGACTCCTGCATGTAGCGGGTCAGTTGTCTCGGTGTCATGGTCAAGCACCAATAGGGAAAGTTCTGGCTTACTCTGATCCAGTGAAGTGGCATTTGGATGTTTAAGGGCTGAACTTGTAGTGTCTCTGGTGAGTTTTGCAGTTTGGGGCTCCTAGTTCCTTTTGAATCCATAGGGAAGTCGCCCAATGGGTCGAAACACCTCCCTAAGGCCCTTAATACTTACTCCAAGCAACAAGATCACATTAGACAGAGTTGTGATATGAGTATGCTGGATACATGTTCTTATGATAGTCAGATGTAGTTGACTCCTTCGGAGTTGCATCCCTGTGGTGTCAGCTCGCTCCAAGCAATCCAAAACCCTTCTCAATCGTATGACAGTAGTGTCAAGTTATTGAATTCACTCAAGGGTTCATAAAAAATGCAGCCATTAGGTGAAGGAGATACTTGATGTAAACCCAAAAGCACTTGATACTTGATGTTACTTGTAGACCCAAAAGTGTCACGCCAATGTTCTGTAATCTACCTCAAATTTCAGGTCAACCTTTGACAAGGACCTATCAGTCGATTTGCCTGTATTTGAACTCTAGTCAGTACTTGAGAAAAAGAGACCTCCTTATATTACCATGGTGAGTGCAGTGACACATTCTGTGACTTTTCACACTGTATATTCCAGGTAAATGCAATTCAGTTGAAGGAAACTGTGGAGGAGAATACGAGTACCACAGAGCGAGTGTTCCAAGATCGCCAGTATCAGGTTCGTTGGTGACCTGCTCCAGTTGTGATGTATGTATGTGTACAAAATCCCGTTTGTCCGTTCGAGCAGTTTTTCAATTCTTGTGTCTGGGAGGGGGACGTAATGATTTTTTTTTCCCCCATCCTCATTGACCATTTCTTTGGGTGCGAGGAAAGGAGGAGCACCCCCAATTAAAACTTGTCAAATGGAAAACCTCAAAGACAACCTTGGAAAACCAAAAGGGCCCCAGGAATGGCCAGGGGGCGAAAAGCACTGCACTCTTGCTCTGACAAACTAGCGGTCTCTGTATTTTGTCCATGCAGGCAACTTTGGTGGTCGCTATAGAGCTCCTTCCTTTTTTTTTCCCTCTTAATCCATCCCATCCATGGGAAAGAAGATAACCAGAAGGTGCAATGGCAGGCAGAGTTCCTTTTGGAATGCTGGGTGCACAAATGCAGAGAAAGATAGCACTGTTATTTGTTTCATCCTCATCCTTCCAAGAATTGTTTTTGAGATGTTGTTGTATTGGGTCAGATTGATGCAGCGATTGTGAGGATCATGAAGACGCGCAAGGTGTTGAGTCACACTTTGTTAATCACGGAGCTCTTTCAGCAAGTATGATAAACCCTCAACCCTCTGCCTGCTTTCATGCTCTCTTTAACTCTTAGGGTTGTTTGTTTCCTGTCGTTGGCCTCAACATGGGAGAACTATTGTATGGGCATCCATGAGGTAGATTGTTCCATGAGAAGACTTCTTGCATTCTCTTCATTACAAGTTGCAGTCCTCTTTTTCAACAAGAACTGAGTTTTGTAGTCTTTTGGGGTTGTATTGCAGCTAAAATTCCCAATCAAGCCAGCAGACTTGAAGAAGCGCATTGAGAGCTTGATCGACCGTGAGTATCTGGAAAGGGACAAGACGAACCCTCAGATCTATAACTACCTTGCTTAGTGACCTGTTATACTTAAACCATACAAATCGCCTGTTTCTTCACTTACAGCTTGGCAACACTTTCTATGAAAATGTTTTTGACTCGGTTTGTATAGGAAGTTGGTCTTCTCTGTGATCCTATTTTGGTACGCTGTCTACCTCTTGAATGAGTTCGTGCAAGCCAGGTAAGTTGCATGCATTACCTGAATTCTGTTGTGCTGAAGTTGTCTTGGTGTATCAAGGGGTATGTCCCTGGCATCCACAGAATTATGTGAGGAGCATAAGGATTTTCTCTCTGCCACCACAGTGCAACAGTATACACGGTGGGTGACGACCCAATGCCTCATTCTATGATCAAGTATCCCAGTGCAAGCTCTGACATCCACATTATACGCAGCTGAGAAGCAATGATCAAATCTACAGATGCACTGTTGCCTTAACCAGCCGCATATATGGTAGAAGCATCGCACAACTGGGTGGTTTATAGTGTTCAGATGATTTCCCGCGAAACAACGGATTAGGGGAGTGGTCCATTTTGTAGGCCTGTGATTAGCTTTCTGGATGTATACCCCCAACCCCCCCCCCCCCCCCCCCCCTCTCCGCATAAAGATTGTGAGGGAAAGTCATAACATTCAGTGGATATCATAACATCCAGTGCAGTGGATATGACATAGCTATGAGAACATTCAAGCACCTGCATGTCTCTGTCCTTCCGAAAATATTTACAGATGCTCACACTTCTGGCATTTAACTTTTATAACCCCCTTGAAAGGTGACCCCTCGCCACAGACCAAGTCCTGTAAACCCATTTCTTCTCTCCATTCAATATAGCAACCAACAAACTCATACATCACTTGAACGAGACAGATATCACATCTCTCCAGTCGTTAGTTATTTCCTTCATTAATTTATCAAGTGATCAGGCTTGAGCAACTAACTCCACTGCAAGCCGCGCTGTCAAGCAACATACCCTTCTCCCTAATCGTTCTGTGGATCTAATACAATTCTACATTTGGCATACTTACCTCTCCCACAGCACCACAAGATTGCACAGTATTTCTGTACCCATGTTTCTCAAATGTTACAATCCATGCCCGTGCCATCGTCCCAGTCCATAGCAAGAAAAGTCTCTCTCCCACAGATCAGTCATGTTTGCACTACTATGACTCCTTTTGCCACGAACTTCTGTCACACTGACTATACCAAATTCTATTAGTACCTGACCATCTGTTTAGTCAGCATAGTCCCCCTTGTCCCCTCTCAAATATTGGTCCTGGTCACCCTAGCACTTTTCTCCTAGAAATAAACCCACCAGAAGATTTTCTCTCTCCTCAAGATAAGACAATTGGCCCTATGATGTTATGAATGGAATCATAAGGATGGTTCATAACATTCAAGTTGGTTTCTGTCCATTAAGTAATTGAATCCTTGATGCAAGATTTTGGAGTGATGCTTGTCATCTATTGACAATTTGACCATTACGTGTATACATGTCAACTACATTCATAAATCGATGGCTATTGGCAACTAAACTATGGATCCAGATAGTATACACAAATAGAAAGCCAAAGTTGGCACTTGAGTCAGGGTGTCCCTCTTGCATTTCGAAGGCTTTTGTCCCTTTCCCAGATACTTAACCAACTGATATGGACTCCCGAAGGTGGACGATGCATAAAAGCCCATCACCCACTTGCCCGTTTTCCCGCCCTTTCCTTTGTCAGTATCTTTTCTGTATCAGAGCTCTCTGGGAAGGAGGAGGCTCCATGGATTGCATCTGCTTGCAAAGAGGTAGCTGGAAGCAGTAGCCGGGAGAAGGAAGAAAGTAAGGGAGTTGGGAGTTGACTCTCTAGGGGTTGCTGAACGGAGCACTACGTCTATGTAGAGGTTGCAACATTTGGGAAATGCTGTAAGATCCTGAGAAGAAACAAAGAAGGAAGAAGAAAGGGTGCCTGCCAGTACACGAAAATCCCGTGCAAGTATACTCCCGGGCATACGGAACAGAGGCTGTGGGTCTGGCTTGGAGAATGCCTGCGTATGCTGCTGTTGATGCTGGACTTCCCAGTGCTGACAATGAAGATTGTCTTCTGCAGGTTTCTCTCTGTTGCTCTGTGTCTTTGAAAAATCCGTTCTCAGGAGCAACCTGATAGACACGAACGTTTCCTTGGATCGTTATTTACCCTTTCTCTACGTGGCATTTTGCAGTCATGCTTTGTGTTGCATGGGATCCCGTCCGAAGTCGAGAAAACGCCTCGGAAGTCTGGCAGATCGGCAAGAAAGGCTGAAGAAGCAAGTTCACTGTCTGAGAGCAAGAGAGAATTGAACTCCATGCCGGCAATCCTTGAGGATGAACCACCCCTCTGTGCGATATGGCGTATGCAGGCATTTAATACTGTGTGGGCTCGATTAGAGAAAATTGTTCAGGTGGGTGATCCCTCGTACTGATTGTCGATGTTGTCCAAGCTACATCCTGCCAACCCCTTCAAAGACCTCTGCATTGAACCAACTATACAGGCCAGCTCTTGAAGAACTGTGCGGAGGCTATCAGACATGATAGCTCCTACGGATCTCTTCAGATGGTCGGAAAATACGTTTTGGTGTCTTCTGTGCAAAGAGATGAACAATTCCGCCTGAGGTCTTCTCGGTTACAGTCTGTTTAGAATCTTGTGCAAAATCCACTCTGGCGTTGTATAATGCGACAGTATGAGCGTCATGTGTCGGCAGAACAATTCTACTTCGACTGGAAACAGCTCACTCTCCTCTCAATAACCGAAACAGAGATTGTTGTGGGCGGGGAAAACAAAGGGAAAAGAATCTATTGAAAGGATTCCCTTATGAATCAGTTATGCAATGTGAGTTACGGAGAGTGCCGTGAGTGGCTCAAGAATGGGGATAGACTTAACAATCAGTTACTCCTTTCGAGAGCATGATGAGACAAGTTTGGAGGGAGAGTGATAGAGACTGGCCACAGAGATTAGGAAGTCATCTAGCTCATGAAGTACATTGCTCTAAACGGTTCAAACTTAGCAATATGATCATTCCGGCTCGTTTCATTCACAGGCCACTCTGGAACAGCAGACCGAGGGCAGCTTCAAAGATATCAGTCAGTGGGTCTGTAATCAACACTTCTGTGATGCTCAGTTGCAACTGTATCAGTCTGCACGATTGGCATCCAGTCATGGTTCCATAGAATCCGATATTTCCGGAAAGGAGTGCCGAAGAGTGGCCCCTCTTAGCAAGCAACTGCACACTGCTTTACTTTTCCTTGGTGAGTAGTACATGATTTCGTAATATGTAGTACTTGCTTTCATTGAAGATCTTTAGAATGGTAGATGATCATCTTTCAAACTTAAGGACTGGTTCTGGCTCTTTTTCCACCAGCAGACCGCATTCTCTTACTGGGTTGCATAGAAGAGGGTAATGATCTACTGAGGCATTTGTGATTGACAAATTTGAAGTGGCTGATGGTAACTGAGAACTTGTTGCTTGTTCATTCTGTCAGATATTTTGACAAGATTGATTTCTAGACAGGCATTATTCTCTTTAACTTCTCAGATATTTGTGGGTTTTTGGTGAACGTTTATGTTCTGCTGCACTGGCAACACAGGTGGTGTGGATCCATCCGACCACAAAAGCACTTTTGATGGCCTCATGGCTCATCTTGAAGAGCACAAGTGTCATGTTGCCCGCCTTCTGCCTTGTGACTTCCCAACAAAGTGTGGCATCGGCGCACCCCTTGGCAGCTTGCTGAAGCAGCTCGTGCAGGCAAACCCAGAGGTAAGCTGGGATCTTTGGGGTGCATTTGGTGGTGGATCTCCCAAGGTCGTGAGGCAAGCCATGTGATCTCTGGTAGACTTAAGTTCTTTTCTTAGGTGAACTCCCTCTGTGGCACAAAAACTTTGTCCATGATACCCTGCAGCAGTGCTGACCATTCCTGGAGGCAAGACCCCACAACATTAAAAACTCCTTTTTCTGCATGTGCTTTGTAGAGGTCTACAACAAGGCCACTGAAGGGAACATTCCAACTGCACATGCACTTTGCATAGAAGGTCTTCTAAAACATTTGGGGGTATTAGATGGGTGCCAATGATCTTTTTGAATTTATTGGTAGACACGACTCCATAGACAAGATCATGAAACAGGCTTTGAACAGGTTGCTATGAGCCCAAGGCACTGCGAACACAAATTGCAGATTCAATTGGGAGTTGTGGTGCAGTGCTATATCAATGCTGTGACCCTGTGCTGATTTATTTTTTTGGAACAGACAACAGATATGGAGATTCTGGCTGCTTGGCATGCAGAACCCTTAAATCACATGCATCCAGTGATCATTACTATTGAAGACATGGAGCGCTGCAATTCGGCAATTCTTGCAGAACTCCTCGTTTTGCTGAGGTGCTGTGGATCTTGTTAAAGTTGCACATGTACAGTACACTAATTACAGTTGCTTTCAATACCACGTCCCTGTTTTCTCTGTCCTTACATTTGGTTAGCTCTACTTCCTGATATGCCTGCCCTGCATTTGTAGCTACAAGATCTTAAGATTAAGACTACCTTTATTTGCAGTGAGTGGTCAGCTCAGCTACCGATTGTGCTGGTCATGGGTATAGCAACCACAGCGGCTGCATTGCAAAAGTTTCTTCCCTCAAATGCAGTGGCTTGTCTGAATTTGCAACGTTTCATTCTGAAGCCCCCTCTGGAGCGTCTGGAGGCTGTTGTCAAGGCAGTGCTGGTGGACTCATTCAGTGGGATTGAAATAGGGCACACTGTGGCGCAATTTCTTTATATCTTCTTCTCCAGACATGACCTCACCGTCTCTTCCTTTCTTACGTCTCTTAAGGTAGGTAACTGGAACTTCTGAATAAGGCAACAAGGCCAGGGACAGTGTAAATGCAGTCGTTGCAACCTGTTTTGGGTACAAAACCTAGGTTATGATTCCGCTGTTGATGTGCCTCTGCCGGTTGCTATCGTCTCTGTAAAATCAGGTTCATCTGAGTAACTGACATGCTTCTTTACATACAAAGCTATCTTTACAGACGGAGTGGCCGCTGCCCACCTAGGCTATGATTCCGCTGTTGATGTGCCTTTGCCGGTTGCTATCTTCTCTGTAAAATCAGGCTCATCTGAGTAACTGACATGCTTCTTTACATACAAGCTATCGTTACAGACGGAGTGGCCGCTGCCCACTGTGCCCTTAATTGTGAGGAAGTGGAGACCACATAGCAGGGCTTCAATCCAAGCATCACCTAAGAAGCCTGCCACTAGAAATATGGAAATTCTTTTGAGCTTCCAATGGTTGCTCATGCATCTGATTTATAGCTGATGGATAATGCAGGTGGCATGTATGGAACACTTCTGTAGAGAACCCCTGAGTTTTTTGAGCGAATGGCTTCTGAAGTGCTCTAGCCAGGTAGTCTGCACCACCCAACACCTCATCAATCAACTGGCTATCCTAACAAGAGCTGAAGCTGACAGTACAAAATAGGAGCAGCTATGATTTATTTATGCACAAGAGGCACATAATGTGACAATCCTGTACCAGCCAGATGCATTGACCCCCTTGCTATTATGAGTTAGCAATGAATGCTTGAGTCTCTTCAGCTGACTGTGTGAAATTGAAGTATTGGGTACCTGGAATTCTATCCTAGAGGGACATGATTGGACAGACATCACATCAATGCTGTAGTCTGAACAGGGCATTCAACACTAGGTTTTTGTCAAATTTGCACAGGTGGATTTGGAAAAGCAGTGTGCAATCTTGCCAAGGTTTCTGTTACACCATGCATCAAATCTCCCGTCTGTCAGAAGGTAAGCTATTTCTGTCCATTAGTCCAATTTTCCTACATCTGCCCAAATAAAGTGAATCAGGTGTTCTATATGATTTGATCATTTACCAAATTTAGTCCACTGCTTATGGATTTTCAGAACTGAAAAATTTCCTGACTTCATGGTTTATGATACTAATCTCTGCACAATCTCAGTGGAAGTTTCTTAGTACCTGTCAGCTTGCTTTTCAGGTCCGTTAGCAGTCTGCACCTGACTGGCCTGTAACTTTGGGCCATATTTTTAACCGGAGACTCTGGCCAGACACTTTGGCTCAAATGCAGAGGAGGGCGTTTGTTTGAGCAAGCACATGGCTGTTGAGCTTTGGGCCCTCAGAGAACAGAAGCGAATGTGGAGCATGGCCCTGCTGGTGCATTCTTGTCCCAGTAATTAAGTGCCATAGCTAAAATGCTTTGTCTTGTGTGACTAGTGGGGCATTAGTCTAAGGTAGAGAGAGAGCATCAGTCTTCCTTATGGACTAGCTTGTAGGGATTTACTCAGGGCGTGTCAGTACCCATGACAGGAACTGTTGCTTGCAATAATATGTCATGGACTGTATCTTTCATCACACATACAGCTCAGACTGCTGTGCATGGACCAATTACTGTCCCAGAATATTAAAGCATTGCTATAGCGTAGTTGTTCTACTAATTTGTTGCCACTCATCCATGATCTCTTCCACCACAGCTGAGCATATATGATCGGGATCATGAAGGTATTGAGCCTCCAAAGGATTTAGAGCAATGTATATGTTGGTCTGATTGGGATTTTGCTGACCTAGTCTCATGTTCTTTGTGAAACTTGGGCTTTACTTCCATTGCTGCATAACGTCTATTTTCTCCATTAACTACACTTGTAGAATTCAAGGCTGGGGTTGCAATTCTTTACTGTATTGAGCAAGTCATGAAACTACAGAGGCTTACAGAACATATACACATATGATGAATACTCGATTGTTAATCCATTGTAGAAGACAGATGGCTTCGACAGATTCAGCCATGTTGATATTATGCAAATAGGATGAGCTGTTGTTGCAATTGAGTCTTTCTCTTTGGATTTCTTCTCCCATTTCTGCTGTATGACGCTGTGGACCACAAAGGCAAACTCTCTGTTGAGTATGTGTGCTGATGCATGTTGAATCTTATGTGTGCAGTGTGTCAATGAGGTAGGGAAGCTTGCAGGGTTGAGGTTTGCAGACTTTTTTTGTGAAGCCCTGCAGCCTTATTCCTCACCCAAGGACGAGAATCTTGGCTTGGAGCAGGCCCAAGTGCCACCTGTGGCCAACTGTGCTAATTTGCCAAACAGAAGCACATTGCTTGCCAAGACATCACAACAACTCAAATCAAAGATCAGGTGACTACAACATGTGTTTGTTGGTAGGTACTTAAAATGGTCCAGACCAGCCAGAGGTTTAGTTTTTGGTGCTGATGAGGGTTCACAGTGACTACTTGAGCACCAAGCTATTAGAAATGGAGAGTACATCCGCTGCCTGAGCTTTCACTTTACAATGGTTAGTCTCTTTGTTTGCCTTCGGAGAATGAAGTGGCTGTGGCGTTTTGTGAAAGATGTCTGCATTGTGTGGTCTACAGGGAAATGACACTTCCAGCCTTGAAGAGCCTTCTTGAGGAATGGAAGAAAGTGACATACAGTGCCTGCAAGGTATTGAAAGTTTGGATCCGAAAGTTAATCGAAAGTTGTGTTTTTCTTGCTCTTCGATTCTTATGCGATCTCTATTTCTTGGAAGCAAGACCATCGTGTTAAACAGGCCAAGTCTTGGCAGAAAAGGGTAGAAGGGATTTCCAAGTATCTGAATATTAGTCCAGAAGAATTGACCCTACTGGATGAAGCTGACCTGGAGGGGGTTGTGTACAAAACCATGTCTGATGCCCAAAGACTGTCCGATGAAAATGAAGTTAGGCGTAAAACTTCCCTGATCTTGTTTCCAGTCTGTGAGAGTGAGGACCTTAAGGATGGTCTCAAGGGCCTATCTACCCTCAGGACTATACCGAAATTTAAACTTGACAGGAAGCCTAGCTTTGAACAAGAAACAGATGCAGAGAGGAAGAGGAGATTGTAATTGCCTGATGTGCGGGCAGCCTGAAGGCAATATCCATTTTCTGATACATTGTCCGGGATATTGTCCCTAGAGAGTGACCCTCTTCAGGACGATCAAGAGCATTGTCCCTGCACCTCTGTTCACCAACTTTCAAAATTTATAGGCTGAGCCTAATGCCCTGGCCCTGTTGGACTCTTCTTGCTGGGCAGCTCATACACAGCAAGTTGATGCTTCTGTGAAGGATATCTGGAAAACCAGAACTAATTGTCTCTATCAAGGGTAAGTCACACTATCAGAGTGAGCCCATCACAAAGGTAGAATCTGTTCCCTTTTGTTCGGCCCAAACTGGGTGTGGGGTCTATGGTGACAAGGCTACGGCAAACGTCTTATGAGTACATTCTTACGTGATCTCCTTCAATTCCATACTCCTGGCCTTGCCTTATGTTTCTTAGGTTTGTTGCCTTTGCAGCTTCATGCAGAAGTTTGTGCTGTATATGCCAAGATTTTGGAGGGAGACCAATCCATCATCCAAAATACTCTCCCTCCATCAAGTCGCAGAGTTGAAAGACACACTTCCCTGTCGAACACCTTGCACACCACAGGGCATCAACGAGTGAGCAGCAGCCCCCTTGGTTGCCCAGACTCTATGAACTCTTCTGAGCAGAAATCCCCATCTTCCCGTCCTCCCAGCTCTGCCCAGCTCCTGAAACCTGTGACACCACCTTCTTCAAAGCCTCTGAGGCGGTCATTGCGGGAAAGCCCAAGGCGCACAAGTAATAGGATCTCACAGTCTCCTGGAAAGACCCCTCCAGTTTCTGGTCTGTGTCTTCAAAGTGTTCATCTCGTAGCCACCTCCTCAGCTCCTGTGGGTGGCCTTGCTGAGCTCAGTTTGCTGAATACATCAGCTCACAAACCGACAGTGGTGGATGGAGGGATAACTGGCAGTGCCCAGTTTCAATCAACCGGTGAACTTGATGAAGCACATATCACAAGTTGCTCGGTCCCTTCAGCTGGCACATCTCAACAAGCAATGAGCCGTTCTGATCTTCGAAAGTAAGTATGTTGCTGTGCCCTTGTATACAAGTGAAGGTAGGGACTGACTGGTTACTTCACTATATTGTGATAGTAGGCTACGGCAAACAACGTCTTATGTACATTTATTTATATTGTGATAGTGCTCCATGACCATTTGAAGGCCACATCTTGGCATTGGAAGAGATAGTGTACATCATTTTGCTGTGCTTATCTGAGAATCCTTATGAAGGATTGTCAAGCTCTCTGAAGTTTGACCTTTGGCGTCATTAGCAGTGTGTGCGTATTGTTGCATGCAGAAGTTGCAACACTGTCATTTATCCATTCGCCTCACGCTTCCTGGCTTTAGTGCCTCTGAACGTGCCTCTGAATGTTCAAGGGTTGTTGATCTTAAAGTGCATTCGCTCAAGTCCTCTGGTTTGCAGCTGTAGTTCAAGGTCTTCTTGCATATAACTGGGGTTTGGCATTGCTTTGGTCCCCTGAGGCTTACCATGGAAGGCCCTTTCAGGAGAAAGACGTCACACTGCCAAATAAGTTCTCGTGGACCTTGAAATTGTTTTTGGTAACAAATGTGGCTATGTAATTGCCATTTGACAGGAGGGTTTCGCAAAATTCTTTGGGAACTTCAAGAGCAGGCGTCAAGGTCTTCAACCAGATGGTAGTGGAACTGCTTGAGCGGATGCTTGTGTATGGCAGCTCCTCTTTCCACCCTAACTTTTTTTTCCTTTTGGGGCACCTATTTTGAAGAGAGGTGTACATCCTGGCGACTCCCTTGTCTGAAGTTGCATCAAAATGTCATTAACAAAGGATGCAATGCTCCTCCTGCCCTGTTTGCTGATTGTGTTAGTTCCCCTTCTTGAGGTGAGACAAACCTTCAGGTGCTTGACTAGCAGTTTTCTGAAAATGCAGGCAGTACATTGTACCATCTGAGGCATTGCCATTCCACGAGATAATTTGTTTCCGAGATGTGACACTGCTGAAACAGGTAGGTGGATGAACTGTGAAGTCGAAGCCAGCTTAAGTAGTGAAGGCTTTTGTGTCTGCACTGCAGATTATGCTAAGGGTCTGTCCTTTCTTGGTTTCCAGCAGACACTGCAGAGGCTCAGCTTTTCAACATTGATGTTTTCAGCTTTTCATGCATTTGAAATCATGTAGATTCTCGTCTATATGTAACTTTGGTAGCTCTAAGTGTACTCTGAAGTGTACTCTGAAGTTCGTATGCCATTTACTCTGCCGAAAGCTTCAGCTTCAGGTCTGACCCCACGTGTCATCATCTGCCAGGCGTTGATTGGCGAGACTCGTAAAAGGGTGCAGCTGGATCTGTTGGGGTCCCCACTGCGTCTCCAATGTGACTGTTGCTTGCCAGATGGTGCCCTTTCAGCCTCCATGCATGACACATGTCTTGTGTATGATCCTTTCCCTGACCTCCTTTCTCCGACCTTGAATTTTCCTCGGGCAGATACATGACATGATAATGTACTTGCCAGACTATGTAGCATGGCCATGGATCTGATGCCCAGTTTTGAAAGAGTAGGAAGAAATATGAAATCCCCTGGAAGCCAAGCAGGAAGCCCAGAAGGAATACTGGCAACTAATCTTGATCTTTGAATGTGGGGCATAGGTATCATTTGTCACAAGAGCATAGTGAGCTTATCAACGTGCATGACTGGTACCAGTCCTTCCTAAGTATTTACCGCCCGAGCAAAGCTTCAAAGGCGCAGACAAATAGAAAGAGAAAGGCGCATGGAAAGAGAGGAAAAGCAGAACCTGCAGTCATGGACCCAGCCACCATTCAGTATCCGCCTCTCTTGTCATAGCTTTCTTGAGTATACAGAAACTGTAGTAATCACTAGAAGGTTGTAGCTCTTTCTGCCAGGTCGCCCACTTCAACAGTGCATAAACTACAGGTGAGTACATGAATCTTTTGTCTGACCTTCTTATGCTGCTACCACATACAGAAAGAAAGTCACATAAAAACTCCCAAATGGGCAGTCTACAGAGTGCCATGGCTGGTAGCCTGCAGTGTTGCCCTGGCAGCATCAGATGCAATTTAGTTCATATGTTCGACTCTGGGTGGGGTGTCTTAAGTCACTTGTTGCTGTGGTTTTTACTTGTGTGTGAGGAATTAGCAGTTGAGTTGAGCTTAACATGTGATGTCACAGAGCAAGGTTCACGAGGGCAGCCACAGAGCTTCAATTAGCTGGATTGCTGCACATGCCAAAGAAGGGACGACCAGACTTCGCACATCGGATGGTTTTTGGGTGACAATGCTGATGGGTTGTGGACATAACCAAGCCCATCTCTGTATATTGTATGGCTCACTGAATCTACCCAACGTAGTGCACAAGATAGGAATACAGCACTCATGTGTGGGTAAATGGATTTTGCTTATCCTCCGGGTAGGATAAATGGAATTTAGAAGATTATTATCTTGTATGAAAGTAATTTATGTATAGGAAATTTGTTTATCCTATAGATAAGGGTAGATGGAAACTTAACGATTTCTATATCCTCTGAGTGAATGGTAATGGCCATTGGGAGAAGGGTAAATGGTTTACCTTTTATGACCGGAAAAATAAATCTAGGAAATACTGGGGATACATACAATTTATTTAAAGTGACCATCTTCGGTTAGGAGGGTTGTTAAGTCATATTGTAAGAGGGTCGATCATGCCATGTTTCATTGCCTGAAAAACAAGCGGGTGGTCCCATATGGCTCTTCTTTGTGAAGAGTGGAATCTACTTTGTCCATAATGAAGTTGGAGTTGTTTCTCATAAATTGTTATGTTCAGTAACAAAGATGTTACATAGCAAAGGAGAGGAGGTGATACATGGGAAGACACCCCCAAAATTAGAAATTTTAATTGGGAGGTTTAAAATCTCTTTCCAATTTCAGAGCGACTAGTCCAAGTACCGAATGAAATACTCAAAGCATCCACATTTTACCAAATGAACTCCTCAAAGCATTGGATCCACATTTGCATCGGTTAATCTAACGCTTCTTTGTCTTATGCTATCAACTCCCTCAAATGCCCAAAACTTTTCCCCCTCCTCAAGGGCCTGAATTGTGAGGAGTCGCTCTCAGGTTTCCTTTTCTTACCAAAAAAAAAAAGAAAAAAAAGCAAATCTGGCAAGATAGTAAAACAATACTCATCTATAAAAAGACGACCTTACTCAACTAGGCACTTAGAGACCTATAGCTCTTGACAATACCATGTATAAATTTTTCACTAGCACTGATTACCCTCCTCACATCTTATAGAGAACAACATTGGAGTCTTAGCGACTCACAAGAACGGTTTAGAGCAGCACTGCAACCAGACAAATCGAGCTTATAACCTCTGCCCGAGAAGATTCAAGATTTACTGCGCAAGATATATATCTATTATATATTGATCTGAAAAATGCATTTGGCTCCATTGATCATGCTCGCCATCATGTCTGATTTTGGGTACCCGCAAGATGTAATCGTGCTCATTGGTAATATATCCCTCCTAACACCCTCCTAACACTCATCCATACATTCCCATTAAAACAACTTCTCGCAATGCAATCAATCTATACCGAATGACCACTCCCTTTTGAAACTGAAGCAATCCATGGCATCAAAATCCAACACTTTAACCATTTGGGGGGCGGGTTTAGAGTCGCCCAATAGTGCTCAATAATAAATCTACAAACCCCCTCCCCCCACCAAAATGACCACCCCGTGCTCAAACCTCTACGTGAAAGACTTGAAGAATAGTATTGGGTGATGACAAATTTAATACACTATCATTCGTGACAGGCTGACTTATGCCTTTTGCTACATTCGCAAAATAATTCCTAACCAGACTGGCTTTATTAAGGGCAGATACATATTGGACAATCTCTTGTTAGCTCAAGAGTTACCTCATGACTACGCTCTTAAAACCAATCAAGCCATTGCCCTTTTACTCCTGGACTTTGAGAAGCTTTTGATAGAGTAGAGTGGAGCTTCCTTTTGGCAACCCTTAAGAGAATCGGCTTCCCTCAATCCTTTTGCTATTGGGTTGAAATTCTGCTGGTTACCTCTTCAAGCAAAGTCATACCGAATGGTCGCACTCTATGTTCGTAGATGATTCCTTCTTGATGCTTCAGGTGGATAGCAAAATCTGGACCTAGCTACCACAACACGCAACGCCTTCTGTTATGCATCAGGCTTTAAAGTGAATTGGAACAAAACGGCTGCTTTGTTGGTTGGTGATCTGTCTGCATCAAGATAGGGACCAAAGGCACACACACCGATTTCAGTGAAGGGAGAACCTATCATCTCATGTAGAGAGACTGATCAAGAATCCATAGCAAACTGCCAAACTAATTTCAAGGTTCTAATAAGCTAAAACTAATCTTAAGGGGCCGATTGGCGAAAGAAGGGATAGTGGTCCATTGAAATTGCTGAGAACCTATCTAGATAAGCACCTTGGGATTAAGCTCGTAGGGGCTTAGAGCTATCGAAAACCAGATCACAAACCCTCCTGGAGAGGCGAAGACTACCGTTGAAGCTATCCTACCGATAGTGGAGCCTGGAGCCAGTCGAGGATGGCTTAAGATGCTTCTAGTTAACATCCCATTTGAACTCAGGGGACACTATGGAGTGTTGCGTGGTGATCTCGCCAGCATGAAGGGGGGAGCTCAGCCTAGATGCAGGTGTCTTGCCCAGGGGAGAAGCAAATAAGGTTGTGTTTGCCCCAAGTGGGGCCTGAAAGTTAGCATGAGGCTGCCACGCTTCCCGAATTTCGTTTGATATCTACACAAGTTTTCAACCACGCTTTTCTTGACTCCACTCCTAGATCATAGAAAACATTAGAAAGAAGGGAGGAGATGGTGGTTGTCTCTCCTGAGAAGGATTCCTGCATCGAGTTTTCCATAAGTGCCACTACCAAGGACGTGGTCCAACTTGGTTTGCGGTGGGTCATCTTCCTCATTAGGATGAAGCAACACACAATGTGAAACATGGACATACTGGACCTCAACACGGTACATGCCTTCAAGAATAACTCGACAGTGGTATGTGTTTTTGCCAGGCACACCAGTGACAACTCCAGTGCCGACCCTATGTCGTGATGATAAAGGATCATACATGTGGACTTTGTCCTTCATCTTAAACTGCACCCAACACCCACCACAAAATGCATATGAATCAACCCATGAAGTCATACATGTACTGATGGTATTGAAAGCTAGAGAATGAGGAACGTCAACTACAATTAAAAACTGAAAGAAGTACAGTACTTTTGATAGCATAAGTGGATCTGTGAGAGTGGCAGGGGGTTGAATTGTGGGGGTTGGCTTTGATGCAGGCGCAATTGGTACAGTGCATGTGGAAGTATGAAGAGCAGCTTTCTCAGCCTACAAACATCACCCCCCAACACCCCTTAGAACTCTAAAGTCATGTAAATGTCACAGCCGTTTACCCAACATGGCTAAATGACCACATTCTACAACAAACGTAGCCAACAGGGAAGGCTTATGGGTGCTCACCTCTAGTACGGGGATTACAGTAGGACCAGGTGCCTCCTCAAGGCCCACCTGATCCTTACTCCCGCTAGATGCTGGTGTTATGTCGCCAATTGCATCTGCCATTTTGAAAGTGTCTTTGGCAACAGTGGCTCTGGTCACACGTTCAGTTTTTCGTGTTTGTTTCTTTTCAGCTCCCTTCACGACGGCTGGGGCAGGCTCCTCAGCTTTTCTCCCCTATTTACATGCCAGAAACAACATGGTACAGTACATGAGTACTTACCAACATGTTCATAATGCATTCATGGCTGTATTGGTGTCACGCACACCATTAAATAAAACATACATGAGAGTAACAGATGACGGACAGTCTGCCCAAGAAAATGAAACAAGATAAAGTCTGGGAGGAGGTACCTCTTTCTGTGGGGAAGTTGCCTGGTGAGGAATAGGTACATTCTTGTCTGCCAACACCCTACTGTCACCCTTACCAGTACTGTCAATGGAGCAGACGTCATCACCAGCAGCCAGTGCTATCCCACCTGCACCTCCCTTCTTGCGTGACAATTTTTCAAGAGCCCCCTTGCGCCCCACCCGTACAGTAGTGATTACAGGGTCCTCAACCACTGAATGTGGCTTTTCCCCAACTTGTGGAGCTTCTTCCTGCACCTGAGCAAAACATACCACAACAGCTCATCTCAAACTCAAGAAACACTTTAGGGACGCCAAAAAAACAAAACGTGGGGTGAAGAATAATGTAACCCACCTCTTGCATAAAAGTGTTGCCTTCCAAGCCTGCGTCATCATCCACTGGTGCAATTAAAAGACATGTTGGGATAGCAATTGGAGGAGGGGCGGGCGTCGATATTCCCAGCATCATTGCCATCAATGCATCCAATTTTTGGGCATTGTCCTTGGAAGCCTTAGCCACTTCAACTTTTATAGTGGCCAATGCGCCCTCAATCGTGCGGATCTGGGTTTCTGACAAGGCAACCACACTACCCTCAAGATGGGACAGTCGAGCCTACATCGCACTCCCTCCTCCCTACAGACCCAAACAACATGGAGATAATGAGTTTGTATGGTCTGTCTGCTGATGCAATAAATCTAGGTAGTGACAAAGTAAGGGCCGCACGACATTTACCTCTACATCATGACATGACTGGGAGCCATATCCTTTGTCCACCTTTGCGGCGTGTGCCAGCTCAGTCAAGCTTGGACTGCTTGCTCGGTCTTTCTTCTGCCAGTGTCACAACAAAAACAAGTAAGCCCCTACTCATGAAATCATTTCCAAGTTTACAGAGTCCAGACTGTACCACCACTTTGCAACAAACTCACAGGGCGCCTCTACTGTCCTACTCCATGCACATAGACCATGTAAATATGCATACACATATACATATACTAATACATGTGGTGCAGGTATTCATATTACCAAGCGCCTTGCCTGTCCAGCCATCCCTGCTTTTCCAACCCTCGATGGGTTGGTAACACTGAATCGTGCTCTCTTCATGTTCTCACTCTCTTTCTGCCCCTTGGGGGACTCCCAATACTTCACCAATGCATCCCAATGGGTGGACTCTATACTCGGAGAGCATGAACCTCCAGCCTTCCACCCCAACTTCAGTTTCTGGCGGTACACTTTTACAATCCTCTCACATGCTGCATGGAACTTGGATACGCTCATAGGTTGAGGATTGTACTCAAAATCCTTGTCCATGGCTTCCTTAACCTTGGCCATGTCACTGGGTTCTTGCTTGTCTGCTAGCAAAATGCTAGGATCAAGATATCTGATGCACAGTCCCCGCAAGGAGCTTTGCCAGTAATCCTTCCCCTCACACCCCTGGTCTACTGCCCCCTTAGAATTTAGTTGTACCTTGTGCGCCTTCAACCCAGCGGCCTTTCGGGATTTGGCATTAGTGTCTTGTGCCTTTGAAGCCTGCCTCTTTGCACGTTTTTTGTCTACAGCCTCAGAATGCACATCCCCTTGTTGTGTGGAATCGTGATCATCACCATGAGGGGGTGTGAATGGAGGAGGACCACCATTAAAAGGGGGGCCTGCCCACTGCCCACCAGCAGTGGGACAAGAAGGTGCCCAAGTTTGGGCAGCTCCTTGTACCCATGCTCCATTACCTCCGGAATTGGACCCACCTGGTATCCATGACCATGAATTGGTTGTGGGTAGTGGGGCCATGGGTTGCTGCCAGGTAGGCGGTCTTTGTTGCAGCCACGTTTGCCCGCCTGTGGACTGTACCCATGGCCCATTCGGGGCTTGTTGCACCCATGTCGTAGGTGGACCAGCAGCAGGAGCCATAGCCTGAGGTCCCCCTTCCTTTGCACGCTTTGATGCAGCCTAACACAAGCCCCTCCACCCCACAGAGTTGGAACTTAGGGAAAAAAAGAAGTGGCATGGCAAAAGTTGAACCTGCATGCTAGCAATGAACGCATACAGACCTTGGCCCAATGTGCTTTAAAATGTTTGGCATCCGATGCTGTGAATGCATGGAATGTCATGCTCTGGCAACCTTGCAATGACCCACGTCCATTTCCATATTACAAAATATACACTGCCCATTCCAAAATACCCTCCCTCATGCATTCAGGGCCGAGTCTGATGAGAGGGCAAAATACACTGAATTTAAACTCAGTGGGGGTAAGCCTATCTGTACCCACTGTTGTAATTGAAAAACCCATGACAAAACCAAGCTGTATTGTAGCTGACTCCCTCCCTCTCTCTAAAAATCTAAACTGTCCGGGGTTTTCTAAGCAGACAGACCCTCTCGTCAAATCTACCTAGGCAATTCTACCTGTACCTTTGTTGACCAAACAATGTGGGTGCAAGGACAAACAACGGCAAACAACATCTTGGGAGTACACTCATTCTTACAGGTACAATTTCATGTTGATAGATCTGACCTGAAAGTCTCGCTGCTTAAAAAAACCCCTTTCACTATTCAATAAGTTGAAGAAGAAGGTGCCATCACCACTACCCAACCTGCTAACTTCCAGAAATTCAACATGCAGTTGACATGGCCGAGTCTGATGAGAGGGCAAAACATGCTGCAATACGTCAAAGAAGAAGGTGCCCTCACAACCACCCAACCTGCTAACTTGCAGTATGCAACATGCATTCAGGGCCGAGTCTGATGACAGGGCAAGACAGGCTTCAATAGGTCAACGAACAAGGTACCCTCACTACCACCCAACCTGCTAACTTGCAGAATTCAACATGCATTCAGGGCCGAGTCTCATGACAGGGCAAAATAGGCGGCAATAGGTAGAAGAAGAACTTATGCCCTCACCACCACCCAGCCAGCTACCTTAAAGAATTCAACATGCATTCAGGGCCGAGTCTGATAACAGGGCAAAACAGGCTGCAATACGACAAGGAAGAAGGTACCACCACCCAACCAGCTAACTTACAGAATTCAACATGCATTAATCAGGGCCGAGTCTGATGACAGGGCAAGACAAGCTTCAATAGGTCAACGAAGAAGATGCCCTCACCACCACCCAACCAGCTAACTTGCAGAATTCAACATGCATTTGAAAGGGCCGAGTTTGATGATAGGGCAAAACATAACACGAATACGTCAAAGAAGAAGGTGCCCTCACCACCACCCAACCACCTAACTTCAGAATTATTATTGCGTTCACGGCCGAGTCTGATGAGAGGGAAAAATAGGCTGCAATCGGTTGAAGAAGAAGGTGCCCTCACCACCACCCAACCAGCTAACTTTAGGGTTTAACATGCATTCACGGCTGAGTCTGATGAGAGGGCAAAACAGGTTGCAATAGGTCAAAGAAGAAGGTGCCCTCACCACCACCCAACCAGCTAACTTTAGGGTTTAACATGCATTCACAGCTAAGTCTGATGAGAGGGGAAAATAGGCTGCAATAGGTTGAAGAAAAAGGTGCCCTCACCACCACCCAACCGGCGTACTTACAGAATTAAACATGGCCAAAAACTAGGTTTGTAAGACTCGTACGAAAGGTAATGTGACTTTACCTTGGAAGAGAGAGAGAGAGAGAGAGAGAGAAAAGAGAGAGGTCTTAGGGATCCCACCGCGATCTTGTTAGCCTCATTAGTGGGGGTGGCAGTCCTAGCAGGCCGCTTGGTAGGAGTCATTTGTGGACAATCTGGTTCAAGCTTCTCAACACTGTCCACGTCCTCCTCCTCCGCGCTCTCGCTCTCTGGTGAGTAGTCTGGACTACGAGTCGCAGCACTATCCTCCTCCGAGTTCTTCTCCAAGTCGCTCGACTCCTTCTCCCCCACACCCATGTGAACAGGAGTATTTGCACTCAAACGACTACTTCTTCGCAATGGGCCATTCCACACGTAACGGGCTTTTCGCGAGGCGCATTTTTTCTCTCTACAGTAGGAACTCGGAGAACAGTAACAAGAGAGGGAGTCAGCAGTGTGTAAAAGCTCCTTATGCAAAAAACGCGAGAGACTGTGTGTGTGAGTAGAGAAAAAATGAGAGGCCTGTCGCGACGTTGTCCACCGGGTTGCATCGGATGGTCCACGTCCATCCAGTGACAGAAATGGGATGTGGACACGTCGTTTTTTTCCAAAATAAAAACTAGGGTATAAAGTAACCACTACCTTAGTGTCCATAACAACTGCTCATTGGTGACATGGCAGTCAGTGAGAGGCTATT
This sequence comes from Takakia lepidozioides, assembly GCA_030704615.1. NCBI lineage: Eukaryota > Viridiplantae > Streptophyta > Takakiopsida > Takakiales > Takakiaceae > Takakia > Takakia lepidozioides. The sequence continues at coordinate 32,937,737 of CM060732.1, read as the reverse complement.
GTAATCTAGGGACGTCGTTTATGTAACACCAGCGAGTTTGGCCGATGGCAACGCATGGGAGGCTACGTTGGGCCACGAACGAGAGGAAGCGCAATGCAAGTGTTACTTGAGCAAATGAGGAGCTGAGAATGTGAGCCAAACAATGAAGAAGGAGGTGAGCACTGCATGTAGAGTAGTGGAGCGTGGAGACTGCATTGATTTACCCAGGACTGCCCTTCTGTTGCCATTGTAACAACCAGGCTTTGTTCTCGGCTATTCTTTGGGCACGGAAGGCTTCATATGCGAGCATCCCATCCTCTTCTCCTGGGGTAAGTGACTCCTCTTCTCCCCCACCATTAGCTTCAGCAACGGCTCTTGCCAAATCGCCTCCAGTGTAATCGTCATTCTTGTGTTTTGGGCTGCGTTCACTATCTGCCATAGAAGGACTCTCGGCCTTTTGCAAAAAAAGGAAGAGAGAGTATAGTAATACACCCTACAATGTCAACATTCGCTGCTGATTGATGGCTTAGGCTGTAGATACAAACACATGACAACAAATGGGCTGACGCTTGATGCCAATAAGAGATGCAACGAATGGGTTGGGCTGCTACTCACCACCTTAAAGATATCCAATCTTAAAGCAATATACCTTGTAGCTAGAAGTAGGGTCTGCTAGCTCATTAAATGAGTGGTTAAATCCGCTCCAAATATTACTAAGAAGGTGGTTTGTAGATGACAACAATCATGTTTTTTCTATTTTCTGCACTGTCATAGTTATACTCACTCTTAGTATAGTTTTAAAGTAGAATGATGACCTCTGAAACAACCACTCACAAAAGTGGTTTTTTACAAGTCTGTGAGTAGTGACAGTATCATGCTGTAAGTCCTTCTTATGGACTTGGTCTATTAATCTTGATTCTCTCCCTCATACCAGGCAAGGAATTCCTTAGCATCATGGAGCCTGACAGAGCGGTTGCCCACCTGCTCCGGTGTCGAGAGCGTGACGATGCTCTTTGGCAACGTGAAGAGGCCCAATGTCGAGAGTATGGTATCAACAAGTGCACATGCCCTTGCAGGAAGTGTAAAGGTGGAGGACAACCTGTCGCGTTAGACAGAGTGAGAAAACATCTAATCGACAACGGCAAATCCCCTGTGTTCAGATCCTGGAGAGGAGCAATGAGGCATGCTTCTGATGATGAATGGGAAGAGGAGGCCATGGAGGTCGGTCAGGACGTAGCTTCAGCAAATGGAGGGATTAATCGGGATCGTGTTGCCGGAATCGCAGGACAGCCTCACCGGACACATGGACAATTGGACTTGAATGTTGAGGTGCAGTGCATGATCCAAGAGACCTTTCAGATCATAGACACACCTGAAATTGCAAATGGGCCAGAAGTGGAGTTAGATGATATAGATGTTCAATGTGACACAAACACCCCAGAAAAAGCCCATGACCCGGTTGCGGGTGGGGACTCTCAAACTGATGATCCCATCTCATTGGAAGAGGCATGTCTACCTTTATATGAAGGCTGTAAATCCTCTAAGCTTGCAGCCACCATGCTTATAATGAACACATGGGGTTACAAATGGCTTTGCGGAGGAAATTTTCTCTTTGCTGCAGAAAACCTTGTTGCCACAACCAAACGTACTACCCACATCTTTCTACCATGCAAAGACCATGGTGAGCAAGCTTGGGCTTGCTTATGAGAAGATCGATGCTTGCCCAAAGGGGTGTGTGTTGTTTAGGGGGGACTTGAAAACTTCAGAGAGTTGCCCCAAGTGTCAAAGCGCACGATTAAAAAATGTGGGGAGATCCAAGGTACCTGTTAAGGTGCTTCGACATTTTCCATTGATACCACCACGCCTTTTGCGTGTGTATAGATGCTCTTCTATTGCAGAATTAATGACCTAGCACAGTCAAAATGCAAGCAACGATGGCCTTGTGCGCCATGCAGCTGATTCAAAGGCTTGGAAACACATTGATGCTACCTGGCCCGACTTTGCAGCAGAGCCTCGCAATGTAAGGCTTGGTTTTTCCTTCGATGGAGTCAACCCATTTGGTGATAAAAACAATTGCTGGTCAACATGGCCAGTGTTGACGCTGGTATACAACCTACCTCCGTGGCTCACTACAAAGAAGTTCTTTGTCATGCTTACTCTCTTGATTCCAGGAAAGCAGTCAGTTACAAGTGAGCACATAGATGTGTACTTAGCACCACTGATGGAGGAGTTACTTGTTTTGTGGAGGGGGGTTCAGACATATGCAAACCTGTTGGTGAGAGAACCTTCATACTACGCGCCATACTACTATGGAGCATCCACGATTTTCCTGCTTATGGCCTACTTGCAGGATGTGTCACAAAATGTTACAAAGGGTGTCCAGTCTGCGGTCCTCATGTAGATGCAAGACACTCTAAAGTTTTGGGCAAAACTGTCTATCAAGGTCACCGCAGGCTCCTCCCTCAAGCCCATCCATACCGTAGGAACCGCATACACTTCAATGGACAGGTGGAGATGCGTGCGAAGCCACATCCGTTCACACCGGTTGAACAAGAGGCCGCTGGTGTTGAGGTTGAAGGTTATGACCTTGACCCCCGTGCTTTTCCTGATGCTGAAGTTCATCCAGCCAAGGTTCATGGTATCAAAAGGCGCAGCTGCCTATGGGATTTACCATATTGGAAGGTATCCCATGCACTTGTACTTGTTTGAGTTCAATGTTCTTTGTAAATGGAAAAGGTAGTGCCCCTGTAGTGGTTACTTCTTACTTTCCGAGTGGTAAAGTAGCAGTACTGCATGTAATTTGGACTTCACATTAATAACTCGTGGAGTGGTCAGAGGTAGTATCCATGATGCTTAGGAAGTTGTTGACATCACTTGAAAGGCTAATAATGCACTAAATGAGTTGTTTGAACCACTGAGGAAGGACTGTCATGCATCACAGCCACTTTAGATATGTAAGTATATAGTGCTCATAAATGAATCTGATTTGTACAGGACTGCAATCTGTCCGTATGTTCCTGAAATGGTGTCATGTATTGCAGGATCTGTTGCAACGCTACTTACTGGATCCCATGCATTGCGAAAAGAATTTTTGTGAAAACTTGTTGAAGATGATTTTTGGATGGAAGGACACGGTGAAGGTGAGGAACGACATGGAGGTAATCGGCATCAGACGTCACTTGTGGCTTCGGCCTGATCCACAGAACCCTTCACGTATCATGAAACCAGCAGCACCGTATGTTCTCACTCCCGTTGAAATCACGATATTTCTTGATACTTTGGGGGCTATCAAAACTCCTTCGGGATTTGCAGGTGCATTTCAGAAACACATACACCCGTCTAGGAAACATTTGACGAGTATGAAATCCCATGATTATCACGTTTTAATGCATCAGATTTTACCTGTGTGTATTCGCCATTGCATGGCTCCAGACCCACGTGGGGTCATTATGCGTGTGAGTCGCATTTTCCGCCGGATTTGTGCCAAAATATGGGACCCTAATGAAATAGATTCATTGCGTGAGGATGTTGCTATAACCTTGTGTCTGTTAGAGAAAGAGTTCCCCTCTTCTTTCTTTGATGTCATGACCCATTTGCTAGTTCATCTCGTAGATGAATTAGACACATGTGGTCCGGTGTCTTCACAGTGGATGTATCCCATGGAGCGTTACATGAAAGATTTGAAGGGATACGTTAGGAATTACGCAAAGCCAGAAGGGAGTATGGCTGCAGGGTATGTTCTTGATGAGGCCATGGGGTTCATGAGTGAGTATATGCAATCATTTGATGCAACTCAACGGCGGATTTGGGATGCAAATGCGGAGGAAAGGGCTGAGAACGAGGTCTTGGAAGGTGTCGGCAAAAAGCGGGACAAAGTGGAGCTGAGAGAGATGCAACACATTTGTATGTGCTGAACAATACCAATGTGATGGTTCCTTGGGTGCAGTGAGTTCTTCTTTTCATTGCACCTTATTCATATCAAGTTCAATTGCAATTGTGACTGACACCAGTGTAATAAAACCACCCACAAAGTCACAAATGTCAGTGGTTCATCGTGATTATAACCACTTCTATAGTAACTGAATGTCTCAGTGAGTGACTTTTTGGAAGAGCATGTTCATTTACAAGTCATTCTGCTCACTTATCCAGTGGTTTTCAAAGTATCATTCATGCTAGATATTTTTTGCAAAGTAATGCAACACTTCATTGCTAATATGTGTCATTCTTGTTGCCATTTTGTGACAGAAAGTATGCAACAGAGAAGGCACAGTTCACTGCAGACAAAGTGGCATGTGCTTGTGAGTGGCGTGCCAATCATCGACGTCACCGCAGCCTTCCGGTGCCATACCCTCCCCATTTGTTGGAGTTTCCACCCCTACCGGTATGGATACGCCGTGCAGTCCAGGTCCATGTCTCTGAGCATAGTGTTGACGATACGGATGTAATTCATTGTCTACTCCCCCCTCATTGAGATCAGCTTCATTTCGTGGCATGAAGGCATATGGAAATCATTTTCGAGTGGATGACACGGAGAGTCGTCTTCTTGTCTCTTTTGATTCTGGAGTTGCATCCGTCTTCCAGCAACAGAGCAAAAATAGTGTGCGTGATAGAAATCTAGTCATGTCACCATTAGAGTACGTGGGGGTCATCAAAGAGATCTTGAAATTGGATTATGGACGAGTGTACCCCGTTGTATTTCGTTGTGCTTGGGTGAGGGCCAACCTCGTTGGACAAAATGCTACAATGAAGCGGGATTCGTATGGTTTTCTACTTGCGAATTTTGGGAGGATGTTACCCGCCAATGATCAGCCGTTCATCTTTCCATCTCAAGTTGAACAGGTGTTCTTTTCGGATGAGTCCCCAAGTTCGGAGTGGAAGGTAGTCCTTCGGAAGGATCCAAGAGCAAAAAAGATTGTGGCAGACATAGATCAATGTGCCATTGGAGAAAATGTAGATTTCGATGGCCTTCAGGCATCGTCTACCTTATCAGATCAGCCAATACCTAGGTCATTACATGGTGCCACGGCTCTACATAAAGAAGACCTAGCTATGTTGGCTACCATTCAAGCGGCATTTGTGCAACCAACCACTATTCCAGTTGAGCAGAGTGATTCAGAGGGTGACGAATATGTTTCAAATTCAGAATAAAGTTTATTGTTGAAATCATTTGTTCAATAGCATCATCCCACAATGGTCTGGCCACTTGTCTGTTTTTCAAACTAAGCTTGTTTCTTCATTATAGTTGGGATTGATGGATGGCATTTGTTGTTCTACATTGACCAACTGCAGTCTCTGTTGGGAACATATTGTATCATTGAGGGTGTCTAGCACATCAAATCAGGACAACTGCAAACAGACTTTGCCATGAGACACTTCCATCAATACTGGAAAGCTGTTCATATGGTACATGATCAGATGTGTTTGAGCGTCTAGGAAAAAATTATCTTACTGCAAAGTAGAGACATTTGCAAGCCCATAGGGCTGCTGTAGTGACTGGTTGCTTACTGCCTTTCTGTTAGAGTTTACGCATTAACATCATCCTACAGCTGATGTCACACTTCGGCTATCAGCAAGTGGAGAATTGATGACGTATGAAGTTAACTTTAGGCTCAACAATTATCGCAGGGTCACTGGCAGTTCGAGGTGACTCTTGGTAGGTGACTCTTGGTAAACATAACGGACAGCAGCAAGTACATAAATAGATACTAGAACCAGTGTCTGATTCTCTCTCAATATAGTTACTCACGTCAATGGAATCTGTTGTCAACTTTTAACATGGTATCAGAGCGATAACCAGGAACAGGGCATACTAGTGAGCCGTGCTCCTAGTAAGGTCAGGTACTTGTTACCAGACACAGTGCGGTGAGCATTGCTCCCGACACTTTTTTCTGTTGAGAGAAGCAGTAGGGTCTTGAAGCCGTTTCGTTTCAAATGGCTGTCGTGGCACTTGAGAACAACATGAACACCATCACGTTGGGGGAGGCCAACAAGCTCGAAGGCGGGAGCAACTACAATGTTTGGAGACAGAAGATCAAGATTCTGCTACAGAGGGAGAATGTGTGGGAATTCGTTGAGACCAAGCTGACACCTGCGTCCTACCCCACCACCGTAGCAGGACTGACGTATACGGAGCATCAGTTTAAGATGATAAAACTGAAAGCACAGACCTTGTTGGTGATGTCTGTCAAAGATGACTTAGTCGATACAGCTGCTGAGCACATGGACCCAGCCGACACCTAGAAGGCCTTCAAGGACATCTTCCAAGCAGGAGACGCCTCACAAGTCCTCCTACTTTCCACCAAGCTGCATGGACTTCAGATGTCTGAGGGAGCAGAAATCGAAGATTATTTGCGAGAGGCTCGTGAATTGAAGAATAAGTTGAGTGCACTTGGGCAACCAGTTGAGGACAAAACGGTGGTCCAACTTGTGCTAAACGGCCTGCCTCTCAGCTACGAAGGCGTGATTCAAAGTCTATCTACTCTTGACAACTTGCCGTCTTTTGCAGCTGTATCAGCCAAGTTGCTGAACGAGACACATCGAATGGAGCTTCGACATAAGAAGATCGGAGACAACGAGGCCTTATCAGCTCAGTTTAAAAACCTACATATGGCCGACCATGCCTGGCGAGGAGGAAGCCGAGGAGGACGAGGCCGTGGGCGAGGACGTAACAGCGGTTCGAACAGCTCCAGAGGGAGAGGGAGCTCCAGCTCAACCTGGCAGACTCGATCAAGTGAAGATTTCATGTGCTACGTTTGTGGCTCACCCGACCATGCGGCGCGCTACTGCAGCAAGAAATTCTCTGCGAAGAAAGAGGGCACTAGCGTAAATCTTGGAGCCTAGGGAGAGGATAGTGATGAGAAATATTCTGACGCTGCTGAGGTGATTGAGATAGCTCTCACCGAAATTGCAAACAGTGTAGAAAAGGGTGGAAAGCGCCAGCCCTGGTATCTGGACTCTGGCTCCACTCGTCATGTGACGGGCGACAAAAGGGCCCTAGATGATATCAAGGAGAGAGATCAGAATGGTACAGTTACCACCGCAGGAGGGGAGAAGCACAAAATCATGGGCACTGGAAGTGCCACCTTGTCTACAGATCATGGAAAAATAAAGCTGAACAAGGTTCTTTACGTGCCGGGTCTTTGTCGAAATCTGATTTCGGTAGGTTGTCTTGCAGAGGATGGAAACATAGTTGCCTTCTCGAATTCCAACAGTTGGATTCTCGATGGCAAGACTTGTTACTGGCAATAGGGAAGAGAGAATGCAAGAACGGCCTGTGCCGTATTCACGGATCAAGTGACTCACCAAGTGCCAATACTATTGAAGAAATGGATGTAATAAAGCTTTGGCATTTGAGGTATGGGTATCTAAACCACATAGGTCCGAGTCACTTATCTCGTGAAAGTAGAGTCACCGGCATGCCAAGACTTGAGGTCAGCAAGGAGGTTTGCGAACACTGTTTGGCTGGTAGACAGCGACGCGAACTTCCGAAAAGTTCCAGCAGCCGTGCATCAAAGCCTTTACAACTCCTGCATGCAGACTTAGTGGGGCCGTTCCGAGTCGCTTCCCTACACGGTTCGAAATACATCGCAGTGACGACTACAACAAGGAAGTCTTGGGTATTTTTCCTCATAAGCAAACCCGAAGCCTTCCAAAAATTTAGATACTTGAAAGAAATGGCGGAAAAGGAGGTCGGCTGCAAAGTTGGTGCTCTTTGGACGGATCGAGGCGGAGAATTCACCTTTGGGGAGTTCAAACAATTCTGTGAGTGCCATGGCATTCAAAGACAACTCACGCAGGCACTGACACCGGAGCAAAATGGAATTGCAGAGCGACGGAACACGACCATCGTCGAGAGAGCAAGAAGTATTTCCAACTGTAAGCTTCCTGGCTATTTGTGGGCTGAAGCCATTAACACTGCTAACTACATAGTGAATCGTAGCCCTACAGTAGTGAACAAGGGAGTAACACCATACCAACGGTATCATGAGAAGAAGCCAGAAGTGAGTCATATGAGAATCTTTGGATGCTTGAGTTATATGCATGTTCCAAAGATGAAGAGAAACAAGTTGGGCAGTAAAACTCAAAAGGGATTGCTGATGGGTTACGATGAAGAGTCAAAGGCTTACGGGATCTATAATCATGAGACAAAGAAAATTGTGACAACGCGAGATGTGGTTTGCGACGAAACCAAGTTGAGACCCCCCATGTAGCTGCATCTTTGTCAAATGACAACCCATCATCTCCTCCATCTGCGAATAACACCCGGTCAATAACCCCTCCGTCTAAACCAAATGTTAGAAGGTCCACAAATTTAGGGATTGTACTGCCCATCCCAGCGGTCATGTGCGCACCCATTTTTATCAACAATGTAATGGTTTTGGGTGAAAGCACACTACTGGGAGTAAAAAATGATGTCACATTCTGTTTTCCAGTGCATATGGTGCAATCAATCCAAGTTCATGAATATGAGTTCAGTATGAAACCACACAAACGTTTTATTATCTGAAAGCCATAATAATCGTATAACCTTGGGATGAAGTCTTAGTGCGGCTTCGGCGTGTTCCCGTACCTCAGACCAACATCTCAAAGCGGGCCCAATTGTAGTGATTGGGGCACCCGGTTGATTCAAGGTTATCTTCCTAAAGGGGTTCAAGGCGAACCCCTTATCAAGGTGATGCCGACAAACGGCATCATGAGCGATTGCAGGCAATGTTGTTACAGTAACGATCCTCGGGGATGATCGTTCCTTGGCCATAAAATGGGCCAAGAAGAGTGCACTATGTGGAGCTTGAGAAGCTCCACCATTGGCCGCGACTTAGAGGAAGTTGGCCGAACTAGCTAGTGGGGAGTAAGAGTCAAGTGGGGGTTTGGTGTTATGCCATGGGACGCCATGGCACGGAAACAAACTCCTTGATGTTGGACGCCACAACTTGGATGTTAATTTCCACAAAAATGGGACAAATCCCTATTGGGAGGGGTGTGTGTCGCGGCCATTTGCCTTTAAGGCGGGGGGATCAGGACACAAGAGGGGCTACCCCTGTGGTGGAGGCAGTGGCAGCAGTAGGAAATGGGTGGTGGTAGCTTAGGGAGTCGTAGTGGGGATAGCATAAGACCCACCATGGGGCTGAGGCCTTGAGGTGGGAGTCATAGGGAGTCTTGGGGCTCACCACGGTCCATTGGGGCCGTGGTAGGTGGGCCAAGACTCACTGCGACTCATCACAGGGAATCGAGGGTCTTCGTGGTGGTTCACCATAAAAGGACTTGGTTATTTGATGTGAGACCCTCGCCAACACCTATAGAAGTATATATAAGGAGTAGTAACCCCGAGAACGGTGCAAGCCCGTTAAGTGACCAAAAGCTGTTGAGTAAGCAAACGAGCCGGTCTGACGACCAAAAGGGAAATTCCACTAGGCTCGATAGTTCAAGGATCCCGTGTGAGAGCGAGGGGGACCATTGTGCCCCGGTGAGCAGCTGAAGCTCCGAGTTGGCACGGCGGCCAGGTTGGGAGTTAGGCGCGCGCATCAAAGTGAGTAACTATGACTTGAAGGGGAGTTTACCAAGTGAGGTGCGCGACATGTGGGGGAACTAAGGAGAAAAAGTAACACGACAGCGTAATCGTAGGATGTCCTAGAGAACCCGAATGGTGGGTGTACATGGTATTGCAACATAGAATTATACTAGAGCCAAACAATTGAGTAGTTAGAAATGTGGAAGCGATATATGGTTTGACTGTGGGTGGAGATGTTACCAAGCAGACGTCATGTCTGAGATGAGGGGAGAACGCCAAAGAGTTCGTTACCATAAGCAAGGTAGAGGAACATGTGATCTAGGAAGGCACGTAAGTCCAAGTGGGCCGAGAGCTCGAGGCAAATAGCGAGAATTTGAGGGAAGCAGTTGCTTGTTGTACCATCCGAGGCAGCCCCAGGAGAATCCTGGTGATAGGATGGTTGATGCTCGAATCATTATGCTGGGGCATGAGCCTTCCTTGGTACATACAATAATCCAGCAAAGGGCGGCAAAGTGGTAGGGGAGTGATTTGGGGGTAAACCATAGTCGCATTGAAAAAACCAGAAGATGGAGAAAAGAAAACAGCTCCTAGGGTCATGTGATACAGGTAGTCGGTAGACATGTCTCGTGATCTGGTGGGTTGGGCCCGCAGATATCTGTGGATACTGGAGTAGCAGCTGACGGAGTGGCACTTTGGAAGATCTTGTGGGTGTGTAATGGTCTGCAAATAAGGTAGGGTTATGAGTAAGGTAGGAAGCATGGAGCTAATTGTAATGCAGGGAAGAATTGATGATAGACACAACATGGTATAGTGACTGGTAGCGGTGATTGGGAATTGGGAACCTAGCTTGGAGTTGTTGGAGGTGAATGGGATTAGTGGTAGAGTACAGGGATGTAAGCATACGTCCTGATATGGTAGTAGGAGTGGATGTGAGAGTATGATAATAGATTTGGGGGGGGGGGAGATGAGTGATTATGGCAAAGTGAAGTGGGGGGAAGCGGTAGCAAGGGGGTAGAGTACCTTGAAGGCATTGGGAGAAGAGACAGGGGGGTGAGGAACAATTGCACCTGGTGAGTCCGCGGTTGGGTCGCGGATGAAGCTTCTGGCTGACGGCAGCTGGTGCGGGGGAGTGTCACCATGATCCATTTGATGTGAACTCCAACGCTCGTGTACAGTGAACACGGGGCCGAGAGCCTGCTCCATTTTTTGCAACCACGGTATTCGCAGTGGTTTAGAATAAGTTTCCAAGCTCTATTGTGTAGTGCCATGTTTTGGGTGCTGCGGGAGCTTGTCTTCCAGAGATGAGGAGTGGCGCTCTGATACCAAGAGTAGGGTGGTGTCGTTATCGCTTGGGTTGATACTGGGGCCTTCCTGTCAAATGTAGGAAGTGGAGAATAGAATAAGTTGCATATAAAGAAGTATTAATAGGGGTTATCACCATGAGAGGAATGTCGTGGGGGCCCCTCGAGCTTGCTCTTAGTAGAGTCGTTGGTCGGAGCAAGGCGGTGAAAGTGGTAAGAGACTGCATGTAAGCCCATATCTCTGATAACGTCGTTTTTGGAATAGACCGCCTCGCCATCTCTAAGATATGGGTGCTCAGGAAACAACCCGATCTTGCACTGAGTTATGCGGTCTGTTGTAATAAGCCGAAACTGGTGATAAATACCTTTGAAGATGGACAACGCAGTGTAGTACTGCCGACTCTGATATAAATGGGGGGGGGGGGTACTGCGGAATTGGCTACACATGAAGAAGGTATGCAGAATGTGATAGGCCTCGGACTTGGTAATGCTAGGGAATCATACAAACCTGCATATGAATCACCCAATTGCTGAATCACAAGACTCGAAACATGAAGGAGTGCAGGGTCGACGACTATGCAGACATTGTAACCATGGTTGAGGTCATTTCCGCAACACTTGTTCTTCACAGCTATTGAGCCTGTTAGAGGGCTGCTTGGGACTTGAACGTTTTTTATGGGTTCTGTGGGGTACCCTTAATTTTTGCGCAGACTGAGACCAACAGGAGCCTTAGGGGTGGCAGGAGCAAGCTTTAGGGAGGTTACACAGCCCGACACAGCCAGTCACAGCCCGACACAGCTACCTAGATACAATTGTGATGCCAGAGGAACTTCACTTCCCAACCATAGACAGAAGGGAAAATGACGCAGCCCAGGAGCATATCAAACCAGCGGCGAATCAACCTGAGGGAGTTCAAAGTGACAGCTCCAGCTCGGATTCGGAAGACAACCCAGCCGAACCACAAGCTCCACCAGTACAGGCCCCCTTTCCAAGGAGAGATGATCAACCGAGATATCCAACGAGGGATCGCAGACCTTTGATCAGGTTTAAAGATCACTTTGCACTCAATCTGGATGCAGGCTTGGAACCTGAAGTCGAGCCAGAATGTTATCGGCAAGCAATCAGGCACGAGAGATGGAGAGCTGCAATACAAAGCGAAGTTGATTCCATCAAGGCAAATCAGACCTGGAGGCTCATGGACTTACCTCATGGAAAGTCCCCAATAAGTGCGAAGTGGGTGTTCAAAATTAAGAAAGGCAATGGTGGACAGCCAGACAAATTGAAAGCACGAGTTGTGGCTAGAGGATTCGAACAGGTGCATGGAGTGGATTATTTCGATACCTACGCTCTTGTAGTTCGCTGGAGCACTATCAGAGCCATATTAGGTTTGGCTACAAAGAAGCAGTGGAAGCTCCATCAACTTGACGTGAAGACCGCCTTCCTGAATGGGAAGATCTCAGAAGGAATCTACATGCAAATCCCTCCAGGCTTTGAGGAGAAGGGAAGCAAGGGAAAGGTATGTAAACTCGAACGTGCCTTATATGGGCTGAAGCACGCGCCTCGCGCCTGGCACGAGAGAATAGACTCTCACTTGAAGAACCATGGACTCAATAAGAGTTCTTCTTACTATAATCTATATTATTCGTTGATGGATGGACATTAATTGTTCTCTTGTACGTAGATGACTTAATTGTCATAGGGGACAACGAAGTAGAAATTGATCGAATTGTCAAGGAGCTGAAAGAAAATTTCGAGATGAATGAGCTGGGGATTGCCGAACAGTACTTACAAGCAGAGCTGAAATACACCAAGGAAGGAACTTGGCTGCATCAGGAGAGATACATTCACAAGATACTTCAGAGGTTCGACATGACGGACTGTAACTCTGTGTCTACACCAATGTGCGGAAGCACCAATCTGCAAGCCGACATGGGAGCCCCGTAGGTAGACCGAGTTCTATATCAATCATTGATAAGAAGTCTGCTTTACGCTGCAACTATTTCCAGACCTGACATTAGCTTTGACGCTGCAACTATTTCCAAACCTGACATTAGCTTTGCAGTAGGAACTCTGAGGCGGTTCACACAAAACCCACAAGAGCCTCATCTCATAGCAGCCAAGAGAGTCCTAAGATATCTCAAGGGAACTCCTTCTCACGGCATTCTATTTCCATGCAAGGGCCCTTTCGAACTTGTGACATTCGCAGATGCAGACTTTGCTAGGGACGTGGATACTCGGAGACCCATTTCGGGGATTGTCCACAAGCTTGGAGGAGCCCCTATAGAATGGTCAAGTAAACGGTACCCTTAATTTTTGCACAGCCTTATGGATGGTAGACTTAGACCAACAGAGGCCTTAGGGGTGTCAGGCACAGGCTGTAGGGGCGGTAGACAGGCTTACACACTTGGTCATAGTCTTACACAGCGCGACACAGCCTTACACAGACTGTCGCAGTTAATCTCAGCCAGTCACAGTTCGACACAACATGACACAGCCCCACACAGCTTTACACAACCGTCACAGCGTACGTAGGGAACGGTTATCATTGGTAGGGAACGACTGTGTGGGAACGACATCTGCAGAGGGAACATGTTACTTCAGGGGTGACAGTTAGTTAGTTAGGCGGTTAGAATAGTTTGCAGGTAGATTAGGCAGTGCAACAACAGGAGGGGGATGGAGCGACTTGGTCAGAGGGAGAGGAGATGAAGCGGAGAGTGGAAAACGGCGAAGATGGGAAGATGACTTGATCGATGCTTAATTCATGCAAGTTGCAGAATCATACAGTAGGGCAAATTAGGGACACCATGGCATTGCCCTGATACCTGATAAATCTTAATCTGATACTTATTCGATACAAACACACTGTGTAGAGAGACATGAGTGAAGCTGTGGAATGAATGGATGAGTGACTGGAACCTGGTAGTTATTGAAGCAATCTCATGCTTTGGTATACACAGTAAGGTAATTTGCTAACATGAAGACAAGAAGAAATACAAATAGGAAGCACAACCATGATTCACTAGCTGTAGGTCATGACTGATTGTTCTGAGCGGGCTGAGTGCTTAGAGATATCCAACTCTTCTATCTTGGAGTTTCCACCTCGGATAGCGAAGGGATGGGTGAGTAAAAGCTGCTCGACAACATTGTTTGGGGCTTCCAATTAGGGGTATTTTGAGCATGGCATACAAGCCCTTTGTGGCCTATTTTGAAATAAAAAAACAACCGGAAATGGGGGCCCAAACAGTGTGCGTTGCCGCACATTGTTTGGTGCTTCCAACTAGGGGTGTTTTGAACTTGGTACACTGGCCCTGTGTGGCACATTTAGACATCAAACATGGCCCATTTTGAAATAAAAAAACAGGCACTAAGGGGGCCTCAAACAGTGTGCTTTGAAGCACATTGTTTGGGGCTGCCAATTAGGGGTATTTTGAGCATGGCATACTGGCCATTTGTGGCCCATTTTGAAGTAAAAAACAATCGGAAAGGGGGGCCCAAACAGTGTGTGGCAACGTACACTGTTTGGTGCTTCCAACAACGGGTGTTTTGAACTTGGCACACTAGCCCTGTGTGGCACATTTAGACATCAAACATGGCCCATTTGGAAATCAAAAACCAGGCACAGAGGGGGCCTCAAACAGTGTGCTTTGAAGCACACTATTTGGGGCTTCCAATTAGGGGTATTTTGAGCATGGCATACTGGCCATTTGTGGCCCACTTTGAAATAAAAAAACAACCAGAAATGGGGGCCCAAACACTGTGTGTTGTCGCACACTGTTTGGTGCTTCCAACTAGGGGTGTTTTGAACTTGATACACTGGCCGTGTGTGGCACATTTAGACATCAAACATGGCGCATTTTGAAATAAAAAAACAGGCACAGAGGGGGCCTCAAACAGTGTGCTTTGAAGCACACTGTTTGGGGCTTCCAATTAGGGGTATTTTGAGCATGGCATACAGGCCATTTGTGGCCCATTTTGAAGTAAAAAAACAACCAGAAATGGGGGCCCAAACAGTGTGCGTTTCCACACACTGTTTGGTGCTTCCAACAATGGGTGTTTTGAACTTGGGACACTGGCCCTGTGTGGCACATTTAGACATCAAACATGGCCCATTTGGAAATCAAAAAACAGGCACAGAGGGGGCCTCAAACAGTGTGCTTTGAAGCATACTATTTGGGGCTTCCAATTAGGGGTGTTATGAGCATGGCATACTGGCCCTTTGTGGCCCATTTTGAACTCAAAAAACAACCGGAAAGGGGGGCCCAAATAGTGTGCGGCAACGCACACTGTTTGGTGCTTCCAACTACAAGTGTTTTGAACTTGGCACATAGGCCCTGTGTGGCACATTTAGACATCAAACATGCCAAAAAACAGGCACTAAGGGGGCCTCAAACAATGTGCTTTGAAGCACACTATTTGGGGCTGCCAATTAGGGGTATTTTGAGCATGGCATACTGGCCATTTGTGGCCCATTTTGAAGTCAAAGAACAACCGGAAAGGGGGGCCCAAACAGTGTGCGTTGCCGCACACTGTTTGGTGCTTCCAACTATGGGTGTTTTGAACTTGGCACACTGGCCTTGTGTGGCACATTTAGACATCAAACATGGCCCATTAAAAACAGGCACAGAGGGGGCCTCAAACAGTGTGCTTTGAAGCACACTGTTTGGGGCTTCCAATTAGGGGTATTTTGAGCATGGCATACAGGCCCTTTGTGGCCCATTTTGAAGTCAAAAAACAACCGGAAAGGGGGGCCCAAACAGTGTGCGTTGCCGCACACTGTTTGGTGCTTCCAACTACGGGTGTTTTGAACTTGGCACAGTGGCCTACTGTGGCACATTTACACATCAAACCACAACCAGAAAGGGGGGCACAAATAGTGTGCGTTGCCGAAACCATTGGTTGGCAGGATCAGTAGTTACCCCTGGCACTGCAGCATCGATCGTGCAGCAGAAGGGCAGAGTTCATGTGAAACGCGAGGTGAGTATATCCACTACATTAGTGTCTCTTTCAGACTCGTCCTTGGAGGATGTTTCTGAGATTCCTCTACTAGTCCAGACTCCATTCTTGGATGATGACGAATTGCACGAGATAACGAGTATCATTCCGAAATTGAAAGCCCTCGCAGGGGTGCCTGGGTGGAAGAGCGAGCTGAGTTTTGTTGATTGGGAGTCCATTCGGGTGCAGAGGGTGTGATATGGAGCAGCAAAGTTTGACGGGGACATTTTGTTTGAGCTCCACCCTCCCACGTCTTCCAGTGGACTAGCTGGGCTTCTGCAGGGCATGGACAAGAAACATGACGGACACGGTTCAATAGGGAGCGCACATGCCTCTTCCATTGGAGTCAATCTCTAGCATGTCATACAAAGCGTTGTATTCGACCTGACCTTCAGTTGGAGCACAAAAGGCTCTGCCTCGAGTACAAAAATGCCACCTCAATGGGAGAAGCTGAGAGCACTTACCAAGCAATCCAGGCTTGGTGGTTCTCCTCTGGTGCTGCTAGTGGGATCCAGCTGAAGGAGTTGGAGGACTGGTTGGTTTTTTGGCACTTCAGGTACAGACAGTGGGGAGCTTTCATGACGACGGTATGCCTTTTCAATCCCAGAAACACAAATTTCACTTTGCATCGTGCCTGTTCCTTTGGGCTTGTTGGATTGTCACTTGCAGAACCTCTTCCATTTCCTTTCGTTCCTCATATTTGCGTTCAATGCCTCCTGCAGGACATGTCCTTGGAGGACTTGGCCGACATGCCTTCCTGTAATTTGGCGGAGACTGTTCACAACGCCTGGATGCAGCAGTCTACCAAAGCAAGACTTGACTTGTATGTTGCCACTGCTGATGACATGGTGCGGGCACTTACACAACAAACCAGATACCACAATTTTCTGATGGGGGACGGAGGCAAGGGCCCTGATATGACTTTGTTGATGCTAAGGGCTGCGAGCAGGTCCAGAGGCCCATCAAAGATGGCGAGAGCTCTGAATAGGTGCACTGAAGGCTCCCCTTTGCAATCCAGGGTCCCCCATTTGGAAGGCGAGGAAACATTTGGATCCTGCAAAAGGAAATTGAACACTCTTCCAGGGTCGGATGGAGATTCCCATCACCCGCACAGGGTCAATTTCTCTGTACCTAAGGTGTCTCCGGTGCAGACTAAGTCATGTGCCCGCCCCTTCCCAGGTGGGTCCTCTTCTAGTGGAGCAGGTGCAAATCATGCAAGCACAACAGCATGAATCCCATTGGAGAGGTGGTGTCCTTGGTGCAAGAATCTGATTGCATTGACACTGAGTGGCATATAGAACGCACCCCACCAGGATCTAGAGTGGCTTGCATGGCAATTCGGACCCCCTCTTTCAAGAAATGCAAATAAAAAATATGCAAAGGCTCCAGGGGGACTCCAGCTCCAACATTCACAGGGTTGTTCTGACCTTATCATAGTGGGGAGTCAAAGGACTGGAAGTTCTGGTTCTGCCCAAACGATATGGCACGATGTGTCAAGGGAACAGTTCGTCCATCGGTGATAATGAAGCCCCCTCCGCCCGCAATTTGGCTTGTGAAACTTGGGACGTCGCTGTCATCAACCGAGATAAGCATGCTGGAGGAGGGAGGGTTCCGCCTTGCTCAGTCTGGGGTGGTGCCTCATGCACTCTAGGCACAGATGTGCCACATGATCCGGCAATGCCTCCACCCGGTGCCGACTCCCACCCAACAAAAAGAGATGGAAAAACAATGCGCCGTGTCGCTTCGGGTGCAGATCACGACTGCAAGATGGAATCGGCTAGAATTTTGCAGGCTCGGGTGACACGTATCACCGAAGTCCCGCCCCCGGGGTATGGACGGATTTACACAGTGTTGTCTACAGGCTCAGTTCTTCATGACAAAGAATATCAAGTTACCGTGGGGAATTTCCTTGCGTGCACCTGTCTGGATTTTGTAACGATGCGTGAGGGCGCTCTCGGCATGAGAGGGAAGTGGGTCCCCTGCAAGCATCAATATTACATATACCTTATAATTATGTGCTACGACGGTAAGAGAGACCAATTCATTCACCAAGCCACACTAGGCTATGGAGAGGTCATCACTCTTCTGCAGCGGGACACCTACCGTGGGGCTCCGCCAGATTCTGTGTGAACAGAAACGAGCCATGTCCACTTCCCGTGCTGGTTTCTAGCTTATCGTGTAGAGTCTTTGCATGTAGGACAACCACATACATTTTGTTCACGGAACCAGGGGGGCACAAGCAGTTGTCTATCTGAATTGAAATAAAGTGTGACAATCATTCTGAGCTCAAATCTGCTATATGTTCATATTCCTCTTTTTGTGCAGACATTGCAGACATGGTGCATGGTGGCCCCTTTGTTTTGTCCACGTTTGTCCACGGTAATAGGTACTCTTCCGGCAATCCTCGCCTTTAGGGCCTGCTTCTCCAGCACATTTGTGCCGCTCACGCTTCCCTGAAGCGTGAGCTCAGCTCCCAGGCTCACGGGGCTGGCTCACACCGTAGCTACGCTGCAAACAATGTGCTTTGAAGCACACTGTTTGGGGTTTCCAATTAGGGGTATTTTGAGCATGGCATACTGGCCCTTTGTGGCCCATTTTGAAGTCAAAAAACAACCGGAAAGGGGGGCACAAACAGTGTGCGTTGCCGCACACTGTTTGGTGGTTCCAACTACGGGTGTTTTGACCTTGGCACACTGGCCCTGTGTGGCACAATTAGACATCAAACATGGCCCATTTTGAAATAATAAAACATGCACAGAGGGGGGCCACAAATAGTGTGCTTTGAAGCACACTGTTTGGGGCTTCCAATTTGGTGTATTCTGAACATGGCATACTGGCCCTGTGTGGCCCATTTTGAATTCAAAAAAAGGCACAGTGGGGGGCACGAAACAGTGTGCGGCAACGCACACTGTTTGATGCTTCCAACTACATGTGTTTTGAACTTGACACACTGGCCTACTGTGGCACAATTCCATATCAAACATGGCCCATTTTGAAATCAAAAAACAGGCACAGAGGGGGGCCACAAACATACGTGATACACAATTTTTGTGTACGTGCACAAACTGAATTGTACAACATAATGGATTGTGATTTTTCCATTTTCCAGGACAATATCAATGGGAAGCATGTCAGGTTCGACGAGAGGGATACGAAGAATCACAAAGTTGATTTGCTGCACTGCCAGCCAGAAAAAATGAGGCGATCAGTAACTTGTAATCATCCAGATCTCGTTGAGACCTTCGAGACATATATGTCTCATTGGCCGAAGTGGAATGAAAAGGATCTTGATCCTCCTCATCCTTTCTGCGAGCAATTAATGATAATCTCAACCTCACAGAGCCTGGCGTCTGGTACGCAAAGAAAAGAGTGGGTGTAAAGATGATCGCAAAATGGCTGAAAATGATGGTAGCTGCTCTTCCTGGGGCGCATGATGGTAACTATACCAACAAGAGTGCACGGGTGACTACTATATGTCGATTTAATGCAATGGGAGTTCCTCCAGAACTGGGGATGAGAATGACAGGCCACACCTCTAGGGAGGGTTACATGCGTTATGAGATAGATCACGACGGAATAATCATGCGTGCGCTCCAAAATGTTGCTTCTGCAGTGCCAGGTACTAGTGGAGATGTGTCGTGGGAGGCAGCACTAAAATATGAAAAAGATCGTTACAAGAAGCTTCAGGGATTTGCTATAACCGATGGCTCATTCTGGTGATCACTTGGCGAATGTGCCATCGTCGGTTTCTGCATCGAAGGAAGTTTGCACTTCGAAGATATCTGCAGCATTGGCCGATTTTGTTGGAGTATCGAATTCTAAGGCCCTTGTTGTTCGTGCTCCTAATGAGCTCTCGCGCTTGAGTGATGAGGATTTTTGGGAGGACAAGGGGGTTCTCAATGAGGTGAGTGAAGTGATATTGGATCTCTATGTGTTTTGTCCTGCTATGCAAAATGGGGTTTTCTACGAGTCTAATACAGCTCTGGTTGTCACTTAGAATTAGCGAAGGCTCTTTCTCTCCAACCCCTAGTTCTTGAAGGAGCCTCCCTAGTGGCACTAGAAGCATTCGTGTCATTTACCACTGGGGTAACGACTCATTTTGAGTCGTAAAAGTCAAAAAACAGGGATCGACTGGAAGTTACAACAGACCAATTACAACAGACGTGGTAGTTGGGTTGGACATCCAATGATTGGAGTGGTAAAGGACGTAGACGCGCGAACAACTGCTCAGCGATTAATGCGATTAATGCTGAAGAACCACGTGGCGTAACCAGGCGAGCCGCCCGTGTGTCTGATGTTTTGAGCTGACTTTGACTTTTCCCTCCGGATGAGTGGACTGACTCACCTGGGGCGCGGTGACACATGGACGCGGACGTGGATGCGGACGTGGATGTCGATGTGGCGGCGCCGCGACGAGCGGTAATGTCGCCGCATGGCCACGGGCTCAAGACGCCACATCGCAGTTGGCCACATAACTTGGAGTGCTGCATGTCACGTGGCAACAGCCACTGGCGAAGTCGACTGCACAACTGCCGGCAGACGAATCCACGGGGACCACGTGGAGAGTGTGTGGGTCGACGCGTGGCGTCGTCCCCACGCAATGGCAGTGAGGGGTACGACTGCTAGTGGAAAGACGCAGAGTGCTTGTGCCATCTCGGGACTGCTTTGGCCAACTCCGCTGCCACTATGCTAGTTGGTTGCACTGCAGTAGGAAAGCACTGCAAATGAGCACTTGTAGTGGTTTGTGTGAGTTGTCCAACTGACTTGCATTCTAAGCTGAAAATATGGTTCTGATGCATTCTACTGGTTTTAGTGGTTCACCCATATGCAGGGGAATTGAGAAGCAATGATACTGGGCGACACTCAGAACACAGACCACGATGCATGCACAACATCACGCTAATGAACCAAATAGACGAGGCAACAGGGAGACCAAAGACCATCCCACATACACATAGAAGGTGGACGGACACGACGACAAGTCAGGAAATGAAATATTGCATTCAAATTGGAGACCGTCATGGCACACCTGCATATGAGCAAGACTAAATGCCAACATACATGGTTGCCGGACATCACTTAAACTGTCATGGCCCAAATGTACAAACTGGTAACGTGAGTATCATACACACTTCTATGAGTATCATTACACACCCAACAGGGACTACAAACATGAAATGTCATTTGATACCTTCACCCCTCCTCATACTCTTCTCTGGCCACAGAGTCACCGTGCCTTTCACGTGCGCTAGTGTGGTCTGGGGGGGGGGCATCGTCCACATTTGGGCAAGGCAGTGTAACACTTGGAAGCATGATCTCGTGGACTTTCACCTTGTACCACCCGGATGGAATGTCCTTGCAGTGGAACTTGTCAACCCCGGCTATTCCCACCACTTCCGCCTTGGCGGCGGCTGTCTTTGACCGCTTGTCATGGGGGTTCAGGAGAAACACAGGATCTGATATCTGCAGACACCAACATCAGGGTCCACTCAGCAACAAACATAGCAATGACAGGGTGAAAGTCAAGCGCAGCTGGGCATGGAAACGATCTTGGTTGCCACAATACTGAATCAGCAGCAAATTCATGGTGTACCAACCTACCTTGAAGCGAAGCTCGTCGCTGAGGGTGGCAACTGAGGAAAGCTGCCCACGTGTCTTCAACTGCAACAGCAAAAAGAGGTTTAGTCAGACGGATAAGAATAACATGAACTCTGGTGGTTGCAATGGTATAAACACACATCCACAGAGCAAGCTAACTTACACCCTGCTCAGACCGTGCACACTACAACCTCCTGGCAAAAATAACCCTACTAAAAACCAGCCAGACAAAGCAAGGAGCCATGAATGCATGCCTAGGGAACCACGTCCTGCTGCGATGATGGTGCCGGGGACAGCCCACTCCTCTTGCTCACCTGCAATGAATACACATTGCAACGCTTCAGGAAGTGTATCCATAAAGGAAACCAACCAAGTAAGTTTGCGGAGAGGGGCTGGGAACAACCATACCTACGCATACAAACACCCACCCGTACTGTTAAAAACCAGAAGAAGAGGCCGAATGTGCAGGATTTCAGGCATTCGAAGATGGCTGGGTTTGGCATAACACCCCTCGTGTAGCATGCGTGGGGGCCCCACATACCCACCAAATCTTAGTACAACAACAGATTCATGAATGGAAACCGGACTTCAAAACATACCTGGCTCAAAACAGACTCTGATGGGGTGCCAGTCGCATAGTTCTTTTGCTCCGCGCTTTGCGTCTTTTCTGTATTTGCCCATCCACACACTGTCAGTACAAAATGCCAGGAGCATATGGACAAAGCACTGCCCTGCATATCACATAACAACTAATTCTGCACAAGCAATAAAACTCACTCGTGGGTGTCTCTTCCATCAGAACATGCCACAACGTAGGAGCAATGAGAAGGGGGTGAGGAGATTACCAAACGGGCTGCTTGGCCTGCAACTCCTGCCCGGCCCCAACGCGAGGGGTTCGTGACACAAGCACGCGCTTGCTTCATCCCTTCAGCCTTTGCAAGTCCACGAGGGACTCCCAGTAGGCAACAAGCTTATCCCAATAGGCGGGTTCAGTGTTCATTGGCCTCACACCAGTCTTTGCCCATTTATCTTTCAGTTTTGCTCTTTCTCCTTTCATTATCTTCCCACATTGCTTCACTATAAAATCACGATTGGCAAGGATAGGTCTGTACTCGTACATTCCATTTATGCCCTCTATTACTGTTGACAGGGGGTTGCTATTCCATGAGCTCATGAGTGGTGAGCTCATGAGCTCATGAGCGGGCATGGCTAACCCATGAGCCGCAAAGTAACACACTTCGAATTTCGGCAGATTTTTTTCGGGCCAAAAACTATAAAATAATCAAAAATCGAAGATTTCCGCGCTCATGCTGGAAGCACTCCGCTCATGAGTACCAGTGTACGCTCATGACTTGGAGCCTAGGCTCATGGACCGCCAGGCCAGGTCATAGAATAACGGCACCGAAATTATCCCAGAGGCAGAGACGCAAGCGGAATTAGGATCCGGGTTTGCAGACTCCGAAAACGCAATGGCGACCTATAACCGTGGATAGTACTATTGCAGAAGTGCAGGATGGTTGGGTATAACGACGCCGTAATTGGGCACAGGAAAAGAAATAGCGTGCTGAAGGCTCGGGAGTGAAGCCAACAACGGTGAAAGTAATTGGGCTCTGCCAACCAAATACCCGGCTGCATCCTCCGGAGTGCAGGCGATAACGGCGCCGAAATGGGCCCCGGAAACCAAATACTCGGCTGAAGCCACCGAAGTGCAGCCGATAACGGCGCCGAAATTGGGTCCGGAAACCAAATACCCGGCTGAAGGCTGGGGATTGCAACCAATAACGGCGCCGAAATTGACCTGCGGAAACAAAATTCTCGGCTGAAGCTTCCGCACTCCATGTAATAACGGCGCCGAAATTGGGCGTCGGAGAGCAAATACCCGCCTTACGGTGAGGGAGGCCTTGCTCTCATTTTGCTCTTCACTCTTCTCTGTTGTGCCCATCTCCTCCCTGCTTTGAGTTCGTGTTGTGTCGTGAGGCCACGTCGTGCCCGAATCACATCTATCGACGCCAGACGGGAGTCATTTTCCCGAAAGCAGACGACATCATTGTCTTCCTGGATGTTTACAGGGACGATCCTCGACTTGTCCAGCTGAGAGCAATGGAGTTTCTTCCAGGATTGCACGATTCTCCTGGACCCCGGCTGGGGAGCAGGTGGTTCCTACGCATCATGGACCTGGACTTTCCGCATGTGTGGGAGCCGAACAGATCACGCACAGCGTTGCTGTATCGCTGGAATTGTTGCGAGTGGACGTATGATGAGTGCATAGGTGAAAACTTTACGCGTGGACGGACTGGCTCGGAAAGTGGGGACATTCTCTTCAGTTATGAGGATGAGGAGGAGGGGAACACAGGGCCCACTGTGAAAATGTCCTTCTACCAAGGGGGCGCTATCGATAAACACGACATCCTCGTTAGTTTCAACCGGGCGACAGAAACCACTGACATTTTGTTCAAATATAGGCACCCGGTCACTGAGGAGGTCCTTGAGAGGCCAGTTCGAGTTCCTTCTTCTTGGGCGAGGGGACCATAGGTCTTGCATGCTAGAGTAGACATGTTTCAACTTGCTGACACTCATGGCACATACATTTTCATTCAGAAATCAAGCAGCTTTCCTGTGCCATATGGGGAATATACAGGCTTCGATAATCTTCTGTTAATGTTATTTGCAATTCACTGCCAGTATGCTGGGACGTGTCCTTTGTCGTATGGATTGCTGTTTGCACAAGGTGCAGTATGCAAATGCTGGAATGTGCAGTAGGACCCTTCCCACTGGGACACAGAACTAGCAATCTTGTAAAGGCATCACATTTGCAGAACAGTAACAATGTATTTGTAGCAAATTGGAGTCTTCTCATAAAGGTGGACGAAATTCACATGTAGCCATGGCGATGCGGCACCACCAAGTGTATAATTCCTCACAAAAAAATAGGGTGCAAGAAGATGAATGTAATATAATTGCCACTTTCTCCTTCCCGAATGTGGAATGTCAAGCAGTCCGACCAGTATCCTGCCGTAGGGCCTTGTGCAGCTCGTTGAAACTCAGTGTTGGAGCATGGATGAAGACGTCCACTGCGGATATGCAACTCATGCGCTTCATAAAAATGTAATAAAGGTGTTTGCAGGGGACGTATGCTGCATTCCTCGATTCCATAACAAGGAAGTCCTCACAGTTGCAAGCTGGGTACTGTGAAACCGTGATTGCATACACGACACTGCGCGCAGCAGACCCGGCTGTTGACAACTGAAATATGCGCCCCATCCCGGGGTGAGGAACATCCCTGCAACCTTGCACTATGCAGGGCATTGCAAGAGCGTTGGCCATCCTGGTGTCGTTCGCCTTTGTTGGTGGCCGCCGTCTTTTCAGTTTACCCCACCGATGGGTGGGCCAAGCTGCGGGGTCACCCACCGGTATGCGGGGCGAAGAGCTTCTCGTGGGAGGAGGATGACGATTGGGAATTGGATTTCGTGGAACGTCTGTCCTCTCCACCAGTCGAAACCCTGCACTTCCTAGAGCGTCTGCCTCCTCCAGGGTAAGATCTGTACCAGTTGCCACAGGCCAGACTGCCGGTGGTTCAGGCATGCCTTGTACACCATACTTGGGCTTGCCGAACACACACGACATGATGTCGTGCCTGCAGAACCAAAACTCCTTCAGTGTGGCCTCCACAAACTTTGCGCACACAAATCTCCCTGTGAAGCAAGGGGCAGGCACACCGCCCTGCGGGCTCCTCCGAATCATCTCATTGCATCTCTGGTTGGTGTCGACACGAACAGCACAACATTTGCCACGAAATGTCGGACGGGTCCGTGCAATTCTCCACTGCGAGGCCGACACATCTCGCTCCACGATTGGAATGTTGTATTGGGTAACGAAAACAGGAGCAACATGCCCATCCTCGGCATGTTGTCCCGAGTCTGGCAGCGATTCCATGGATGCTGCAGGAGAGGGGGTACGAGTCCTGCTTCGTGGAGGCGTGGGACGCAACATCGTTGCGCCCCGAGGTTGAGTGCGGATGTTCATATCTGATCTCCATGAATCCCCATCCCCTCCGGGCATGTCCTCAATTCTTCTCTTCACCGGCCGGCTGCGGACATCGCCCTCCAGGCAGTTCCCCCGACTGTGTAACGGCGTTGACCTTATAGTTTCCCGCAATGCAGCAGTCCATTTTTTGGGATCGGTCGAACGATGCGCCGCCCTCATCAGCATCTCCTGCCTGTCTGGTCCGATACCCCATTGCTTTCCTCCCAGAAACTGGTAGTAATGAGATTGTTGCATGATGGCCCTCACAATATCTTCTGTTGTTGCTGTCAACATGTCAACGAGATGTGCTGCAGAGGAAGCACGCCAGGAAGAGTGCACCGATTCGGCCATGTTCGTCGTCGGCATATCCGTGTCATCCTCCAAGCTCATGTCCTGTTGAAGGAAATTAGATATGTCACTGATTGTGGAGAATGTCCAAGCACAAAACAGAACAATTGTCAAGTACAGAAATGTGTTACCTGTCTCATGTAGTCTCCAAACTGGCGGAATCTGTAATGCCACCACGCAAGCCACGTTTGCAGTTCTGGCTGATCTTTCACATCCACTGCCCCTGAAGACACCCACCAGGCGCGTATGGTTGCAAACTCGGTCTCCGCCTCGTCGATGGAATTCGCATTTTTCCACGCTAGGCACATACTGATATGATCCTGCCGGTGGCGTGACGCCACGAACCTTTTCGTGTTTTGCGTCAAACTCTGCATGAAGTGGAACCCGCAAGATCTCTCCTTTCCTTCCATTGGAGTCTTTGGGTCGTCCCCATATACCCTCTTAACTGCAGCCCAGTTTGCCTGGGCATTGTCAGCCATGAAGCCCCTAAAATCGGGAGGGGGCAACTTGGCTCTCGCCATTTGCTCATTAATTCCGCGCCACATATGCAACTCCGAATCTGTGTCTTCTCCCTTCATTTCGCAGATAGCAATGGTCATCAACTTTCTGCAATGTGGGTCGTATACATGTGCCCCCATTGTCACCCAATCGTGGTTGGTAATTCGCCGGATGTGGTCAAACATGACCCAACAATTTGAGAGGTCTCCACTGGTCATCCGCTTCACCAAATCGACGCCGCTCCCCGGTCCGCACGTTGACATCTTAAATATGAAGCACCTGTCCATCTCCGAGCCTTGACCAGGAAAGAAGCTGCCTTGGATGAAGTCGTAGCCGCATGTGCGTTTCACTTCCAAGATGGAGTGCATGTCTGATCCTCTTCCGATTCGTTTCTTGCAGCTGACAATGTGGTTCCTGACATTGGGGCTGCACACATGGGAGACAGCTTCCAGCAGGTCCTTCATGTCCCCCTCGCCCAGCTTCTCTCTTGTGCTTCCGTCCTCCGACATTATTCTGCCAATTGCAATCCTATGTGCCGATGCGAGCTGTATCTGCTTTGGTTTTGCACCCGGCCTCAACCTCACCTCCTCCTTGATAATATCCTGGGCTTGTTGAAAAGCGACTCTGCAATTGCCTCTGGCGAGGGGGTGCTCATGCTTTCCGATGTGAATGCATGCTCTGGTGCACGCTGGGCCGACGGTCCCGACGTAGTACTGCTTGGCGTTGCACACTGCCATGCACGTAGGGGCTGCGTTGCAATGGGCACACTTGAACGTCCCTGCAGGAACTCTACCTTGAGGCCAAAATGGGGTCGACGAATTGCCAATCCAGTCAGTCTCATTCCTGGTGCCTTTGCTAGTGTAATGGTAACATGTGCTCGAGAAACATTTAAGATGCCCAGCACACAATACATATCTCACTCGAACTCCATCACCCAGGTTGGACGATGAAGTTTTGGTGACACACCAAGGGTGGCCGTCATGTTTCCTGTTCATTCCTGCGAGCATGCCGTCTGGGCCTGCGCCTGCCGGCACTGGAGGGAACTCGTAGATAGCATTCCCATCCACAACATCAGGCAAAGTTTCCACAGAATGGATTGGAGTTTTGTCGTAATCAAGCCTAAGAAGGTCACTGGAGCGGGAACCCGTTGTCTTCATCCTCCGCAATATGTCGATTACTGAGCGGACGGAAGTTGAGTCGGACGGTGTATGCTGAACACTCCTAGTGACGGACGACTTCGAAACATACGATGGAAGGACCATACAGTCTTCATCGTCACTGGATAAGTCCTGGACGACTGTTTCCTGTTTTCCTGGATTTCCCTTTTCACATGTTTGGGCTTCTCTGCTTGTGAAGAGGTGCCCACATCCTTCACATCTTGCACGCCAGACCCTCTTGTGGAAGGAGGATCAACCAAGTTCCAGCGTGGGAACTCTTTAGGCACGATTTCACCAATGGCACTGTACCGGATGGATTCAGAAGCTGGGAGCCGCCACTCTTTGCCTTTTCCGAAATCTGCATGCAGAATGACGGCACTTTCCAGAAAATTTCCATAAGCATCCTTCGTCTCCTCTTCCAAAAACACCGTTCCAGGGCGGAGCCCGAACTTCACACACAAGTACTGCTCAGTGACAATCGCAAATCCTTGGTCGCAGGGTATTTTAGCTTTCAGAGAATCAGGATGGAAGTACACGTTGACCCAAACACGGGAGTCCATTTTGAAGACGGGACCTCTCGGTACGCTCCGCAGCGAAGTCCTGCAATGAGAAGAGTGTGTCCTACCTAATAACACAAATGATTTTCTGGAGGATTCCGTATCCAACATGATGGGTGATCAGTGCACGTAAAGATGAAGGTGTGTAACGTACGTTAAAAAAACGGACGAAAACAGCAAGTTCACATCGGATATTTGGTGCCTGAATTGTAATGTACAACCACTTGGGGTACAATAAATCAGGCCTTCCCATGAATTTCGGCACCAAAATCTGGATGAACATCTCTGTCATGTAACAGCTTTGGAAGCCAAGGGATGAATTCTGGCAACAGAAATCGTAATTTGTTTACCTCATTAAACTGACCAAGCACCCAACGGATGGATTTCGGTGCCGAAATTCGGATGAACTTCTTCTTCATTAAATTGTATCTGCACATATGGGTTGAATTTAGATGCCAAAATACGGATAAATGTGTTCCTGATTACAGTCGTGATTGACCACGTGTCCGGATATCGGTGCCGACTTCCGAATGACAGTAATCCTGATTCGGCAGAATGGATGTATTTCGGCGCCGAAATTCATTCTTCATCTCCTTTTCCGACCCTAATTCTGCTGCCCTGCGTATGGATTTCGGTGCCAGAATTCATCGGAAGTCCTTTCTGTTTTTATTTTTCTTTGCGACAGATGAACTTTGGCGCCGAATCTCATCCAAGTACTCCCTTTTAATTTTCCTTTTTCTTCGAGAGCAATGAATTTCGGCGCCGAAATTCAACCAAAATCCTCCCGATTTTATTTTTTTTCTTCGCGAGCATTGAATTTCGGCGCCGAAATTCATTCCAAGTCCAGGAGATATTTTTTATTTTCCTTCGCGAGCAATGAATTTCGGCGCCGAAATTCATCCGAAGTCCTCCCGAATTTTTTTATTTTCCTTCGCGAGCAATGAATTTCGGCGCCGAAATTCATCCGAAGTCCTCCAGAAATTTTTTTTTCCTTCGCGAGCAATGAATTTCGGCGCCGAAATTCAGCCGACTTCATCCCTCCAAATTCTTTTCAGGGTTTTAGCGCCGGATTTCGGCGCCGAAATTCATCCAATGCCTTCCCTCCAATATTTATTTTTCTTTGAAATGGATCAGTTTCGGCGCCGAAATTCGTCCAAACCCGGCACTTACTTTTTGCTTTTGGATGATAATTTTCCGTAAATCGTTGGAAATACCCCGTTCCGACGAATATAACAGGAATATTCTGCATTTAATGGAGAAATCGGCATATTAAACCACTTCTGTCAAAATTAATTGCATTTTAGCCGTTTTTTTTCATTTGAAACCGACAGTATCCATGAAGTGGTCTTTTTCGCACGGGACGTTGCCGCACATAAAGTATAATTTCGGCGCCGAAATTATAGTTAAATGTCCAGAAATGGCAAGTCCAACAGGCATGGACAGCATCCGTCAGGGGCAATGATGGCGGCAAAGCATAGCATCGTGCCGATTTAGTCTTCGCTCTGGATGAATTTCGGCGCCGAAATATGGATGATTTCACCTCGTCTACGCGCGGACGGACATATTCGTAATGAATTTCGGCGCCGAAATATGGATGAAATGTGCCGAAGTGCAGCCGTTTCCGTTGTCCCGGAATTAATTCCGGCTCCGATATCCCACCGACAGGTTTGCTCATGACGAATGAGGACTTGGGAAGCGATGAATTTCGGCGCCGAAATATGGATGATTTCACCTCGTCTACGCGCGGACGGACATATTCGTAATGAATTTCGGCGCCGAAATATGGATGAAATGTGCCGAAGTGCAGCCGTTTCCGTTGTCCCGGAATTAATTCCGGCTCCGATATCCCACTGACAGGTTTGCTCATGACGAATGAGGACTTGGGAAGCGATGAATTGCGGCGCCGAAATTTGTAAGTTTGTGTATGAAAGCACTTGAATAGGATGAATTTCGGCGCCGAAATTCATCCGTCCGCTGATGAAACGTACCGACCTGACTGTTGAATGTCATATGCAGGGGATTTTCATGGCGGTTGGGTTTCATGATGTGCGGATATTTCATTCAATGCCGGCTGCTCCGGGAACCGCATCCGGTGAACGGAACGTATTTCGGTGCCGCAATTCGGATAAATCGTCATACACTGGTGGCTGGAACTGGCACGCGTCGTGTTCCAGTCGACTTCATCCGTGCGAACGTGTCAGGGGTCACAATCTCTTCATCACCCATACGGCAGAAAGTGGTGGACGGTGGCAACGCTTCGGGAGACGTGGCTGCTTACGCATCTGCTCGTGCATAGTGGTTGCATGTTCCACCGCTTCGGCTCTCTCGCTCCTTGCCCTTCTGCAGTGACATTCTCCTGCGTTTCCTCTCCTTATGCGGCATAGTGGTAGCATAGAGTTTGTGGAAGGTCAGGCGACTCCGGCAAAGAGGAGGACGCGGGATTTTGGGAAGCCGCCGACGACACGACTTAAGCTCCGTCTCATGCATGAAATGCAGACGTCGTTATCCGGAGACTCGGATCGCCCACCAGTGAGAGATTCGTGCTTCGCGGATGTGAAGCACTCCATACGCAATATTCCTTTTACACCTTTGTTTTGGCGTGCAGTGTCTCATGTTTTCCTGTTTGTTTGACATGGGAGCTGGGGAGGGATCGCAGGGGGGCGAGGCAACACAGTCAACTTTGGATACTCCTGCCCGGGTGCTGCGCTCACAAGTGCATCGAGGCAGACGAGTCCTCATTCAACACCTCAGATATCGCCTCCGAAAAGCCCACCTAGAGTTCGGAAGCCGAGAAAGCAGAAGGAGCCCATGGCTTCGCCAGTAAAACCCCTAGGGAGACTGGAAGCGGAGATATTGGGTTTGCAGTCAATTTCAGAAAACACAGATGCGGTGGAGGCCGCTGGAGATGTGGGAGTCGGATCTGCAGAAGGGCGGCCCATTCAACTGACAGAAGGAGAGGACGATAACGTGGTACGACTTGGCGACGATCAGAACCTGCTGGAGCTTGCGGAGGAGCAAAACCTCCAGGACAGTACACAGGCTGGTGAGAGGGGTGAGGGAAGTGACAGAGGTGATACAAGTAAGAAACTGGTGGCGGGTATGCTCATGAGCGCACGAGACATGAACATAGCAGCAAACAGGTTGCTGGCAGAGACTCATAGCAACATAGGCCGCGTTTTGGGCTCCATGGTGTATCCCGAGAACCTTAAAGTTCCTTTGTGTCGCATGGTAAGCCTTCCAGTTGTAAGGCAAGCACTGCCAGGGGATATCGATCGACTGAAGCACAACTTCAGAGAAGGGTACAGACGGGGGTCGGCAGCATTCTACGTTTCCATTGAGAATGACCAGGGTGTCACAAGGGGCCCCACTGCAGAGGAGCTTCAGAATTGGGGCCCCCACTGGCACACTGTTAATGCCGAGTTTGAAGCCTATCTGAAGACTAATCCCACATTCGCACACATGGAAGGGAAGATGTTCTTCGTTTGGGACGGGAACCACAGGATGCTTGCCTGGACAGAGTACATTGCTGAAATGCATCCGCAAGATATCAGTTGGCATTACATGGTGGACTGCATTGTCGTGAAGGTGGACGTCAGGGACAGGACTGTTGAAGGGTGCCATGGCGGATATAAATCTGTAAGTATACAATTACATCCTTGTGTACTGCCTATTGCGGCGCCGAAATAGGCAATGTTCACCACTGTCATGCACTCTATGAACTGGAAATTGGATTGCTGTGCCGAAATCATATTTTCATGTTGTTTTTTTTCTCCATGGCAGGGTAACAGAGAGGGCCTTCGTGGAAACTCATCTGGCACATACGCTCTACAGAGTGCAAGAAGTGGGGACAGCTCCGCTGACGGACTTCCAAAAGTCCCTCGATCCCGAGCTGTACAGGAAGTCCCTAGCGAAAGCAGATCGCACCTGGTACCGACCAACACTGGACGCCATGGTGGAGATCCTCTATTCGGTGAGGTTCATCTCAAATTTCAGTATCAATTTAATGTTATTTGTTGCAGGGATCCGTGGCCTGACTGTATCTGCTGGGTATGGGAATGCAGACGAACATCAGGGATGACTTGGCCTATGCCAAAAGGCAGTTCTTTGAGAATGATGCCCCCAACAAGGCGGACGCGTCGATAGAGAGTCATATTGTGCAGGCAGGGAAGCAATCCCGAACCAAGTACAGGTCCAAACTTGTTAAGCAAGTTGCAATCGCTGACCCTGGTCTTGGTGCCGAGTTCCTGGCAGAGATAGGACTGCATTACTCCAGACCCATGAAACCGGAAATGTCCATGGAGAAACTTCATCACATCGCAGTGTCCTGTGTTGAGCCGGCGGAGAAGGTAAGCATGTGTTTATTCTTGTTTTGTGACTTCTCGCGATTCTTATGTTGGAGCTCTTGTCTGACCGATGTGAGGTGGCTGCAGACGAGGTGGCTGCGAATCTGGAACGGCCATACAAACACGAAGCTGCTGTACCACTTTCCCATCGAGCCAACAGACGACAAAATGAACGACTGGCTCAATGTCATGACTTGGTGGCATCAGGTATAATTTTCTCCTATTCTGTGTTGGACATCGTCGCAATTTCAAAATCATGAATGTTTTGGAAACCTGCCATGATGCAGGTACTGACCCACGCCCAGGAGCAATTGGACTGCAACACCACCACTTTCAAGTTACAGATCGACTGGACGAAGCCTGAGACAATGGAGAACTACGTGCAGTCGTGGCGAGGGCGCTTCGCAAACCTCTTTTTCAGAGAAATTGCAAAGGCAAGACGCAGCAGCGTATACATCGAAGAGCAGGAGGGTGCCGACAAAGCGGCAATGCGTGTCCTGTTCAGGTAATCTGCTGACAATGCATCCCCCTATTTGCAGTTTAGATGATTTGGTTAAGCAGCGATGGATATTGCGGCGCCGAAATATACCTCTGCAAGATGTGAGTTCTGGGTAATTGGGGCACGGTCCACTCCGTATTTCGGTGCCGAAATACCTTGTGCATTGACAACTTCCACTTGCATGATGCATCGGTAGAATGATTTTTGTTGAACTGCCTCGTGATTGCAGGTACATAAACTTTGCACTCATTCCGTCCGGAGCCATTCAAAGGGTTCCACCATTCTTCCTGGCGTGGAGGACACCTGGAGGTCGTGGAACGATGTACACAGAAGTAATGGCGAAGGAGTGGCATGCCGAGCATTTGGTAAACTGCCCCTGGTATGTGGATCTCCCAAGTGGGACCGTTGACCTCTCGGAGGTTAACTTGAAGAAGGAAGCGAATGCCAGGGCTATGAAGGCGCAATCGGATCCCCAACCAGAGGACGCGGAAAGACTGAAAGCAGAGGAGGCAGCCAAGCAGAAAGCACTGAGAAAGTCAGCCAAGGCGGCAGCGTTGGTGAAGGAGCAGATGGAGAAGCAGGCAGCTGAGCAGCCCAAGGACAGGAAGAAAAGAACGCGCAAACAGGGGCAAGAGACGAAGACCCCCACACCCAAGAAGAAGAAGCAGCAACACAGTCAGCCAGATGAGGAGGATTCCGACGACGATTTCCAGCAGGAAAACACCCAGGGGGCCACACCTCGTCCGAAAATTCACAAGGGCCAGCGCTCCGGGGGTCGGCTGCGAAGAGATCACTATACGAGGATGCACCTGGCAGACCCTACCGTGCGGTGCACATTGCGGGCAGGGAAGTCCTCAAAACACCCACAATTGTGGAGTGTGTTAATGAAAATTTCCTAACTGCTCTGACCAGAAGGCTGGAGATAACGAGTTTGAGGAAGGCGATCGAGGCCCACCGGGGAAGGGGAAGAGGAAGGCCACTGGCAATGATATGGAGGACACTCCTGGCTACACAAAGATGATGGAGTATTTTGTGGCGATGAGCCACGGCAAAAAGAGCACAGTCGGGGGCAGGGCGGTGAAAGCCTCCATCGACATGATCCTTGTGGATATCCCGGATGGGCAGGAGATACTGGGGCTGGGCTCAGTTCCCTGGTGGAACAAGTACGACGAACGATACTGGAGCCACACATTCGGGTTCGCAGCCAACATGTTGGACGACGTTGGCTGTGTTGTTGTGCTAGCAGCCGATGGAGAAGTCACTGAGAATGATATCAAAGTATGGACGGGGAGAAGTGCAGCACCCATCCTGAAAAAGATCTGGACTTGCATCAACACGCAGGGTCTTCTCAACGATGGCCAGAAGGTATGCTGTGGTTCTCCTCTGCTATGTCAATTTCTGGGCCGAAATTGCCCCTGTACATGTAGGCCACCTCTGACGTTTTCATTTCCTTCTCTGCAGACTCTTATCTTTCAGGCATTTTGCGAAGGAACATTCGAAATTCAAATTACGTGAAGCAGGAAGACTTGTTGATTCCACAGTTGATCCACTGGAGTATAACGTCCTGTTCAACCATGTGGGAGAGAAGGACATTCTTTGTGATTTGTCGGGCAAGCCATGGAGGTATGGCAGGACCAGGAGTCCTGCATTCATCCAGACGCTCATGGAAACGTGTACGGATGTTGAAGGCAGGGTCCTTGACGTCACTGCAAATACAGGTGAGAACGTTAATTGAATGCGGCACCGAAATTGACACCATTTCCGTTTCTGTATGTTTGCTTGTGCGAGGAAGCGACTCATTCTTGAGTTTGGCTGTGGTTGTCGTATGAATTCGCAGGTGCCTGTATGTGGGCGGGAAGGATGTCGAACCGATTTGTGTTCTCATTTGAGGGGGATACGGCCTTGTACGATTACAATTTGGCGGGCCTTCAGCGTCTGCCTCCGACTGAGGATCCCAAAAACGCAGAAGAGGACGTGGAAGGAGAGGAGGAAGATGAAGAGGAGGAAGTCCGGGAAATTCGTTCGATGCAGGGGCGCCCGAAGCCGCTTCCCCCAATGCCTGTCTTCGAGTGAGTTGCACCATAGTAAGTGTATTGGTTTCGGTTGTAGGGACCATGCAACCTGCCGATGATTCCCTGTTTGAATTCTCTAATGTACTTCATTCTATGTTTGTGCGTACACTCAGCCTTGCAGAGTCGTCCGACGAGGAGAAGCTGGGAGACTTGCTCGAATCGGACCCCGTTGCAGAGGAGGAGACAGAATCGCATCGGCCATTCTTTGCCAGAAAATCGTTTCTCGCGAGTCCCCAGAAGCCCTTTTTTCTACCAGCCTATGTAGACACGGCTGCCAAAGAAGCCATCAGGAGGGAGGATAGGCCTACTCGGTTAGAGCAATTGACATACGGGAATGAGCAGAGAATTATAATGAGGCGTGAGGCCAAACATAGAATTGTGAAAGGCAGAGTAGGGAAGTTCGTAATAGAATCCGCGTCCGAGAGCGAGGGGAATGTCGAGGACACTTCCGCACCCAGGTGGACAGTTCCGGCTGGTGAGGATGGTATTTTTGAGGGGAGGGCTTCTTAGAGTAACAGCGGTAGCGGCAGTGCAGGTTCGGAGGCAGGTGGAAGGCAGCCATCCTTGCATGAGGGCGGGGATGCATCGGACAGTGATAGCGGATCCTCACCATAGCAAAGTCTCATTTGGATCCTTTTGTTGTACAGTTCTGAAACACTTAATGAATATATTGACGATTTGAAAAATCATTGTGTTCAGACTGCTTGTCCATTCCCTACATTTCTTCCGCCAACCAAAATCTATAATAAAAGCAGAAGAGACGCAAACTTCAGTGAAGAACCCTACAAGTAATTTATGCACACCATCGACCCGGGAACTTGAAGCCATGAAAACCCTGCCGTTTCTAACATTCCTATTGGGAAATTTGGCGCCGAAATAGCCCAGTTTGCGCCTTCGTTATATGGGCCTCAAAAATTCCACGGATGAATTACTGCACCAAAATATTGCGATGGAAGCCTTCAGCACAAGACACTTCACCACATTCCACTTGGGTATTTCGGCGCCGAAATTGCCCGTTCTGCGCCTTTAAATACCGCACTATATCACATTTTAAGAGGTAATTTCGGTGCCGAAATACCCCGGTGGATGTCTTCAAAACACCATTTTAGCACACTGCTCTTGGGAATAACGGCGCCGAAATTCCTCATTCCGCATCCTGGACCAGGAGAAACAGACCCTATTACCGAGGTAAGAGGACATAACACCGTCAATAAAGGCAGGAAAATTCCAATTCCGCGGATGCCCGCTCATGAGCTCATAGGCTCATAGGCTCATGGGCTCATGCGCTCATGAAATAGTAAACCTCCTGTTGACATGGCACTCTTGGACTGCTGGTCAATGTCTTGTATGCTTGAGTCAAGGTAACGCAATGCCAGGCCACGCAAATCACGCTGCCAGTGTTCCTTACCTTCGCAGCCAACATTGATGACTCCATTTCCATGCACCTCCACCTTGTGGCGCTTTAGCCCTGCAGCCACCCTTCCCTCTCCATCTCCTTCCCATTGTTTCATGGCATGGCGTCGTTCCTTCCTCAGCTCTGATATCCGTTTCCTGCCCCCATGCTCTGGAGCAGCGCCGTCATACGTTGTGGGGGGTGACTGATGTGTGCCGGAGGGGGGAGGGCCGTATGGAGATGTGGGAGGCCCCCATTGTGACGTGCCAGCATCAGGAAGCCAGCGCCACGACCCCGAAGCAGGGGGGGCTCCCCATGGTGCACTTTGTTGTGGAGACCATGCGGCAGGGGGTGGGTGCCAAGGTTGGTGTTGGTTGGCATTGTGTGGTGGCTGTGAGTGCTTTGCTGCAGCTTCACTCCCCTTCCGCTGCCAAAAACATCCCACACACAAGGTGCATCAGCTGTAGTCCTACTGAACACAACGTCACCAGAGCACAAACGATCCCACAACCACAACTATGGATTGGCTGACCTCAAACCCACTCCCCTGCAGCGCAAGTGCCAAAAACTGAAAATGAGAGGGACAGAATGTCCTCATAACATGTAAGGCCATTCATTGGTGAAGAAACATAATGTGGGCGGGTTCACATCAGTACCATCATACACACTTACCAGGAAACATAACATCCATCTGGGTTTTGCACATAGGGAGTGGACATCTATTCACACAATCAGCAAATGGCTGTATGGCGGAGCCCAACATCGGAGCCCCAAAAGGCCTAAAGACTCTCAATGTTTGTAAACACAGGTGCAGACACAATTCAATTGATAGCTTGGATATCCGGTGGTCTATATGGTGATAGCACCCCGGGCAGTGAGTCAGACAATGACCCTATGATGTTGGTAGTAAGACTTACCTTCGTATAAAGCATTGATCCGGGTTTTCCAGATATCCTCTAGAAATCCCTTCACACAAGCATCAATCTGTTGTGTGTGATTTGCCCAAAAACTAGGCCTCAGGAGGGCCTGGGCTTTTGGCTCAGCCTCGAGTCTTTCAAAGTTGGTAAACAGGGGTACAGGCACAATTCCCTTGATAGAATTGAAGAGAGCGTCTCTTTGGTGAGAGAACCCCGGACAGCGTATCAGAAAATGAATACTGTCTTCAGATTGCCCACACAACGGACAATTGCACTCTCCCTTTCCGATCTGCTTCTGTTTGCTGTTCAAAGGTAGGCTTCCTGCCCTGAGTTTAAATTTCAGTCTAGTGTCGAGAGTGGGTGGACCCTTTAGGTCATCCAAGATGTCCACCCCCATGTCACTGACTGGAAACAAGTTCAGGGAAGTTCTCTGCCTAACTTCATTTTCATCAGACAATCTCATGGCAACAGACATGGCTTCAGACACTACAGCCTGTAAGGCAGATTTATCCAGCAGGGTCAAGACTTGCGGATCCAGGTCCAGGTCCTTGAGAATCTTTTCTACTCTCTTCTGCCAGGACTTAGTCTGTTTGACAGGGCGGTCCTGTTTCCAAGATTTAGAGTCGATCAACTTAGGATATCTGGTGTTGGGCATATGTTGCAGCTGACCCCACCATCTGACCTTGAATTCATCTCGTCGGGAGCTTAAGGATGGGATGCCAAACTCACCCCCGAACAGCCACATTGGCTGTTTTCTCCATGCTGACATACACTCCTTAAGCACCCCCACTTGAATGGATTCTAGAGACTTAGCCTGGTTGGAGTTATCAACCCATATAGCAGATCCGTACTCCAAGGCAGGTCTAATAACTTGACAAAGCATGGTTTTCTTAATTCAGAGATGACCCCTCTGCAGTGGAAAAATTTAGTGTGCCCCAGAGCTTTGCCCTTACCAGTTTGAACAACTTTTCCGTATATGTGCATCCCAATTACAATTGGAGGAAAACTCAACGCCTAGGTAAGTGTAGGAAGGGAGGACCGGGATCTCTTGGCTACCCCACTGCCACTTAAGATCACTTCCTCCCTCTCCTCTGTCGTTGATTGCTACCACTGCACATTTTTTGTTCATAGTCGAAGATAAGTCGGCACCGACTTTTTGTTCTTTCCTTTTTGTTTTTGTTTTTGCAGATTGAAGAGTGCAAGAATTGCAACGACAAACTTTCGTTTTTGGTAGTATCCTCAATCAATCCGCTCTTGGTCTGGGCTTATCCTCAATCAGTCCGCTCAGTGGTTTGCAATTTGTCTTGGCGGAGTAGTCTTGAATGCACAATGCTCGCATTTCCTTCCTAGGCTACACAGTTAGAATTGGATACCGTTTGCAGCTCGGCCTGACCCATTTTATTGCCAAAAGCTAGAAGCTTGCTTTTGCTTAAAGCAACGACCAGCGAAAATCAGTGCTTTCCTTTGGAAATTGGCCAACATAATTCTTCCAGTTGCTGCCTTCTTCAAAGATGGCGACCTCCTGCTTATTCTGTAATAAAATAGCCATTGAATCCATAGAACACTACCTTGTACACTGCCCCCTGGCCAAGGCACAACTAGACTTCGGCGGGCAG
This sequence comes from Takakia lepidozioides, assembly GCA_030704615.1. Taxonomy (NCBI): domain Eukaryota; kingdom Viridiplantae; phylum Streptophyta; class Takakiopsida; order Takakiales; family Takakiaceae; genus Takakia; species Takakia lepidozioides. Next base: position 32,898,936 of record CM060732.1, on the reverse strand, counting down.
TAGCTTATTTTTGCTTAGCTCTCTTCCTGCTCTTCTTGTGCCTCCTCCCCCTCTGATCTCTCACTCTGGCCGGACATCTCAAGTGTGTTGGTTTGGAGCAAGTCTTGTATAAAGAGTCCGGAAGAAAAATCGGGCAATTAGCATGGACTTGCAAAGAACATCTGAAGGAGGGATTGGAGAGTCGCGCATTGACATGATCTGTATGAAACAACGAGAGGGGTCACAGTGGATGGGGTAATACTTACAGAGATACCAAGGTACTACAGACCCAAGGTCTCTCATATACTCGATGCCCAAACATGCATTGAAGTCCATCTCTGTTGGTGATTCATTGAAGAGGCCACAACACCAAAGCTGCATTCCATTGGAGGACTGGAAGCACATGGTGTGGTGGGGACAAACACGGATCTATTTTAAAAAACAATACCGGCATCATCGGGTGCCAATCTCCTATTGCATAATAGGAGGCGATCAATGAGCACATTTTAAGGATCAGTTGAGATTCAAGGATGACTTTTACACTAACTTGTAAATTATGGACTCTCAATGTCCCTAGTCCGATTTGCAAGAGATAGATTGAGACTACGAAGAACGTCTCTTCTCGTTCATTAGTCCCTTTATTACGAGATGGCTACCTTGGCCCATTTTTAGAAGCAACCATTTACTCTCAAAGCATGCAATGTGGGAGCTGGCCTACCTTCAAGAGTGGTGGGGGCTGCCTGCTGCTGCGGCCTCCCTGCTCTGCTCTGCACAACCAGCAAAACAATCCACATCTTAGCCTGGCGGACCCCGCACGTCCCACCCTAAACAAGTAGAAAAATAAATTCAAAGATAGAGAGAAAATGAGGTGGACTATCGTGGTACTTGCAATAAGTTGAGCAAGTGAAGAAGGGGAGGCTCGTCTCGAGGTCTCCCGGGGTAAGGTTCACATTTTTTTTAATAATTTTTAAATATAAATATATATACATATGGATACATATATTTGTTAGAACTAAAACCCGGACCCAACCCGCTATATTGGCCCCGCGGGTAGCGGGTTTTGCGGGTTCTGGACTAGCAGGTGGGTCCGGGTCTGGGTCCAAAATGAACCCGGGTCAGGATCTAGGTTTTTCTAGATTAGGTGGGTCTGGGTCCAAGTAACCCGGCTCCTAACCCGCGGGTTACCCGGGGTCAAAACCTGGATCCACACAACACTGGAGCGTACCATTGTCTTGCATACCATATAAGGGCCTCAGCTCTGTGAAAAGCTTTAGGTTTGTATGATGAGTCATTTTCTTAGAGTACACGGGCGGGCAGTTTCCAATGCTATATTCAACTCAACTTGGATCTCTAAGGCACTAGTTTCGTGGACGAGGCACTCGTACATGGCCTTATTTGGTTTCATTTGATCGTTATCTTTGGATTGAAGAAATGCGCTTATGATCCCTCATATTATTCACAACATATGATACAATCAGCCTCATTCTTTTTTTTAATGAACGGGGACCAAGGGCCTGGAATAACTTTATTTGGGATTATTTGGGGAAAAAAAGTAAACCCCCTGGTACACCATGAGGCACACACACCGTAGTCAGTGAGGAAAGAACCAAGTCCATCTTTCGAGGAATGAGAACGAGACTAGGCTCAGAGCCCGATAATTGTCAGAATTACCATTGACATCACTATGAATTAATAAACTTTGAAGGCTTCTTATTTGAGGAAATTAGTAACCAATGAGCTGCTAAGTCATCGGGAATGGAGCCTCGAAGCCTTTGTATGAGGTTTTGAGGTGTTTCGAGTTGATATCACGTTCGAACTCGGGGGGGCTGAGCAGGCTAGAGGGTGGCGCGGAGGTCTCTTCGGTTGACAAGGGGAAGGTCGGCCCAATCACAGCGGTCATGTAGTCACTGTAGCAGATGAGGCATTGTTTTCCCCAAGAACTTTGAAAAAAACAACATGGAGGGTAGACGCGTTTCGTGGGTTCCGCTTGATATCTGCACAAAATTTGTCCCATGCTTTCGGCCTTGACTCGGTTCTTACAAGATCCTGAAAGATACTGGATAGAATAGAGGAGACGGTAGAAGTATTTCCTAAGATAGTTCTTGCACAACAGGCTTTCCAGAGGTGCCAGAGAGTTCAGCCCCTGAGGGTTTCGAAGACCGGACAGTTGAGAGATCTGTGCTTGGTGGTTGTTTCATAAGTAAGAAGTAAGTCAGTAAGGATTGTGAGGGCCCGAAAATTGAACGAGGGCATTACAGGGCGTGCCTACAAAGTGGGAATCCATTGAGGGTCATAGACTGAACCAAGTCTTGATAACCATGTGTAGCTCTTGCCTTGGCAACGATTGTAGAAATGGACTCCATCCCTTTTAGCTTGTTGTTGTGCCATAAATTAAGCATTTGGCTAACACCGAGTTTGTCCCATGCTGACCAAGGCTTTGCTTGGCTTTGTTGATGAAGGGTTAGAGGTGTTGGCGCATGATTTCAAAGTAGGATTTGGGTTCTGCTTTTTTGAGGAACTGTCCGAGTCTTCCCCAAACTTGCCATATGGATGCCTAGAAGCCTCATCCTAAAATAAAAATAAAAATAAACCAAAAAAATTGATTATAGAAAAAAAAAAAACATGGGGATTGTAGCCCTGGAAATTTTATTAAGGTAAGGAAAAAATAACCTTACAAAAGCCACTTGAAGGCAGAGAACCGAGGTACCACTCCGAGCCTTAAAAATCAAATTTTGGTGTTTTCAAATCATTTGCATAAATTTTCGTCTGCTTCTTTTGTAGATTCTGAATACATAGGTGTCGATATACTTGCATAAGAATTAAGATCAAAAGTAGATTCATATTTATAATATTTGAACTATAAAAAGTGCAGTACTATTAGGCTTGTTTTCACAATATTGAGTAGTATTTTATCAAATTCATCCGTCCATCAAAATCTTTGAAGGAATTGGATGTATGAACATCAAATGTGCAATGAGTTGACAAACATAATGTTCAAAACATGATTTTTATGTATAATTTGAGCTTCAACTTGGTTGAGATTGCATTGTTATGAAGATGAGACTACCCTAGAGATTGTTCTATTCCGATTTTAATTGGCTGCCAAGAATCCTAAGGCTGGAAACATAGCAACCAACTAAAGCCACGATACAACAGCCTGAAGAGCAAAAGGACAAGCACCAGCAGGTGCAAGGCAATAAAGCCAGCAGCTAAGAAGGAGTCCAAAGGAACTATAGCCAAGGAGCTGTGCTGAGAAGCTGCCCAACAGAGGGGATAAACACCTCACAAGCAACAAGAATCCCAACTAAGAACCAGAAAAGCAGCAGAACAAACTGCACCAGTCCAAGAAACAAAGTACCATAGATCTAAGAAGACGAGCATGAAAAGGCCAAAGAAAAGGGCAGCACAGGACTTGCACCAGAACCTGCAAACTGAGCGCCAAGGAAGGTACCCCAGAACAGCAACAGACAAAGCGCGTGCAAAAACTTCTCCAAATACTAGCAACCTCTTTTCTTTTTAGGTGCTTTAAATGACAAGTGAGCTTTGGATTTCCCATTCCGAAGGCTGCGTTTGTGCCGCCAATTCACCTCTTCTTCATCTGCATCCAAGGGGGAGATCCTAGCACTAACGGAGCTCCAGTAGGTAGGGATAGAGTCAGTCCATTCAATTCGCGAGTTTGAAATTCTCCGACAAAAGGTTCCATGTTTCCCGCAGGTGTTTGTCGAATTCTGCAAGAACCTGTTATTTTCTGTTGTCACTGCACCTGGAAATAATTGTCACAAGAACAACCAATGCTTTACGAGCTTCAGACAATAAGTCTGAGTGAGCTAAGCAAAGCCTTTTGCAAACTAGGCATAGTATTTTGAAAAAGAGTAGAGCATCCCATCTTCCGGATGTGCCACAGAGTCAAGCCCCTAAGGGCAATCCACACCGGGCAAACTGAATTCTCCTTGATATTGAGTAACAAGGCAGAAGCAAAATAGTCCAAGGATCTGTCCCAGATTATTCCCATGTATGCCACTGGGACAGAACATTAATCAATTAGTTATATTTTTGAGTTGAGCATCACAAATAAAAAAACTTCTTACAATCACTGATTACAGTGTGTGCCTTATGGTGTAAAAGGGGGGTTTAATTTTTCCCCCGAATAATTATCAAATAAATTTTCCAAGGCTACAATCCTCTGTACATTAAATAAATAAATAAATAAATATCATTTATTTACCAGAAAGGGAAAATCATTTATCCTTATCCAGTCAAAAATATTGGCCTTTAATCTTTACCCGTAGGATAAATAAATGGACATATAGATAATCTACCCTTATCCCGAGGATAAATAATCATATGATTGTTATTTACCCTTATCCAGAGGGTAAGCAAAAATCTATGTACCCGCACAAGCACAACAGTAGGATCCCCCAAACACTGGTACACACTACAGACTGAGATTTGAGTGGAGATGGAAGAGACCTATAACCGTTCAACACAATGTGGCAAAGATGCATCCGTCACAATAGGACGATATGGCGTACGAGCCTACTCTACAGCCATAGGTCTCTATTCGGTGATAATTCAACATACCCTCAGTATAACTCCAAGACATTAAAAACAAGCGGCTAGTCACGTATGGTTATATGGTTCAGTGTTGTTCTGGTATCAGGTTCAGGACATACTAGACTGGTCCTGGTACCCAACGTATCACAAATTTTTTTATATCAGTCTGGTCTATAGAATGCGGGATGTATATTTTTCTAAATACTGGTATGAGTATGAGTATCATGACCACAATACCAGCTGGTACGAGATATCAATTCTCGTATCATTCCAAAGCCATCGTTTTTTTTTCTTTTTTTTGGTGGTGAAAGGGATGGAGGCCCTTGTTAGTTTTATTGATAATTTTTGAAGGGAAAAAATTTAAAACCCTTACATGCCCGAAGGCTGCCATGAGGCCTAGCACACGAGGAACGTGTTGGAGATACCAATGAACCATAGTCCGACTCTTGCTAAGAGCCCAAAGAGAAGAGAGCCTATCCAAGACTTGGATAGAGACCATTGCCCTATAGAGGGAGGGAGCCATATTGGCGAGAAACAAGACCATCCATGAGCAGAAGCCCCGAATCGAGGGGCCCCAGCCATCTTGAATTACAAGTTTATCACATACTAAGTATCAAGTGAAAACAAAGACAATACAAATAAAGAAATAAATATACGTAAACGTTGCTTGAATTAAATCCTTGTATTTTCGGTTGGCTAATACTTGTGAACCCTAACCCCCCAGGAGCTGTTGAATTACGCGATGGAACACAACCGGAATTTACGGAGCGGCGTTCCATCATGTAAGGCAACTCCTGCCACCATTCCCCATTTCCGCGACTTTCCAGCATCTTTCCGAGATCAGACGAACCAAAGGAAGTGGGGAGCAAAGAAGATGCAGCAGTAGGGGAAGAAGGCTAAAAGGCGCCTAAAAGAAGGGACACCTGGTGGGATTTTATTCATGGAACGTTTACACGGGGTAAGGGCCCCACGCACGGGCCCTCCGCCTTCCTAAAGGATTTTGCGTGCCTAATATGGCGTATTTCCAGGAGGTTTAAAAAGCAGAAATCTATGCCTCATGCCACTAGCACATTATGCCAGTTGCACTAGCACATTATGAAACATAATGTGTTTGATTAGGACTGGCAGGCCAATGATAGGGCGGCAGACTCAATCCTATACGTACCGGATATGGCGGTTTCAGCAGCAGCTCGCCTCCCGGCTAGCCACCACCTGACCCACCGCAATGTCATGTGGCGGCCCATTCCATAGTACGTTCCCAGTGGCGCAAACGTGTGACAGCCCTGCCTGGGTCCTTACCCTACACATAAATATAAGTATGTAGGCATATATACACATAAATTAGTATAGTATACATACCAGAGTAAATGAGGAAGACGGCGGTGGAGTACTGGTATTGTGGCTGGTATGAAAAAACTGATACCAGCCTGGTCTGGTATATGACCAAGTATGATACCAGACTGGTCTGGTATCTGACATCAGTGCATATACCAGTACTTCACCTATATATACCAGACCAACACTTGTATGGTTCCTCTTTGTGGAGAGTGAAATCTACTTTCTCATAGTTTATTTGCTGTAAACTGTTCAATAATGTTACCTGGAGAAGGCAAATCAGGAAGTAGTTTGCAAAGGAGAGGAGATGTCAGCTTGGTAATAAAGCAACAAGGGCTTAGCATTCCTACATGCTTCATAACAGCCTTATTACCATTATGTGTGCTCACCTCTCTCTTGTAGTAGTGAGATATCCTTGGAAGTTCATGAGTGCAAGTCAGGCAGGATTCATCGTGGCAGCAAGCCTAGTCCTCTACCATGCCCCTGTCCACATTTTATGAAGGGGCGACTGTTTATGTTTCACACAGCAATGGCGTGTCTTTTTGAGTGTTGCAAAGGGTGCGGGCTAGCAACTCACTTCAGGAGGCGACCTTACCAGCTTAACGAGTGGTGTTGAATTGCACACTGGATAGTGATTCCTGGATTACACTATCATTTTTACAGCAAGCTTCATTAGTTGGGAATGAGTTGTCTGATGCCTTTAGATTTCAGAGGTTGGCCGGGAGAGACATCAAAACCCTAATTTCTTACAAGTCTTCGATAACTCCTGGGGAAAATTTGGGACTGGTGCCTGTTAATCTGGGAAGAGTTTGGCTTGTCAATCGATGGCTTCCGAAATCGAGGTAGTATCGGGTGGATTACCCCGGGAGAATGGGATGAGGCTGGAAGGGGGTGTGAAAGTTCAACATGATCCAGATGATGTGTATACGGCAGCTGCATATGGCGATGTTGACAATTTGCAGCGGATCGTCGAGCAAGGAGGGTGCTCCGTGTCAGCTCCAGACGCCGGCGGGTACCTCGCGCTTCAATGGTGTGCCCTCAATAATCGCACTGCGGCTGTTCAGTATCTTCTTGAGGTCTTCCCACCCTCGCCATTTCCCCGTTGCTCTCTGGATTCACCCTCTCTCTCTCTCTCTCTCTCCTGCCTACCAGGTAGTCAGTGGCCTCGCCCAGCCGATGGCCGCAAGGCTAACGGCTAGAACAAGGAAAGGGGAATCAGTACATTCACGAGGTATGGCAACTACGACAAATGTCCCAAGCAAGAATCCTTCTGAACAAATTCTGATTGTGCTGCCTGACCCCAGCCTAATTTCAGACTCTGGAAGATGAACCAAGAGGGAGAAAATCCTTTTTCTTCCTGTCTGGGACGTTTAAGAATCTATCCTGTAGTAGTAGATCCTCGAAAAAGTTGGCCTGCTGAGCCCCCTCCTCGACTTAGGGCCTTTCCATGGCGATGAGTTTCCCTGGGCAGACCTGATAGTGAGATGTTGATGTGGTAGATGACTAGGCATCGTAACGCCTACCTTGAAATCTTACTTTCTCCGCAGGATGACTATAATTACGATATGAGTGCAGAACACTCGAGAGGAAACTGGGACAGAGAGGAGGAGATGGGAGGCCATACAGGGACTGAGAAAAGAGATAGAGGCGAGCACCATTGTTGAATGTTCTTTCCTATGGTGTGACCTGCCTTGGAAAATGAATGTGACTGTAGCCTTCCATATTCTCTCAATAAATCTCTTTACCATAGCAGCAGCTGTAGTCACTCCAGAATTTGCATCCAACGATGGCTACGGATTTTAGTGCTGTGGATCTTCTGTCAAACTAAAGGAAGGTGCAGTGACAATATGTTTGGCTTCAAAGAGGAAGTCTTCTTCAGAGGATATCCTGTACAATGCAGCAGAGAACATATGCTATCCACACCATCATTGCCATAGATCAGACATGTTGTTGCCTTTCCTAAGCTCGTGCGCATCGACCACTCGCCGCGGACACTTCCCATGAAAGCCCGAAATTGCCCTGGTGCTTGTGCTCTGTGTGTGCGCGTAAGAGAGAGAATGTTCTCAAAGGACTTGTTTGTCACAGCCTTGTCACGATAGACCCCGTGCCCAGCTTACATATTAACCTCACAAGTCCTGCAAAACTCAGATTTGTGAACATGTATGCTTACAACTCTTGCAATTGTTACTTAAGGTGCCACATATGCAAGCAAGTCTTTGACCATAAGTAGAGTAGAAACCTGGATAGATTAAAACTATAATACTTCTAGTAGAATCTATGTAGTCAAAACTGCAGCTATGAGAAAAGCCATAGCTCAGCAGTTAGGGGATTGGTTCTTTGAACTCCATGTGGGCGTACTTGAGCCCTAGGAGGTCATAGTGCCAAAGTGAATCCATTTAGCCATCTACCTATTTCAAGGTAGGCATGAAGAGTTACAGTAGGTGTATTCTTCTGAATGGGATCAACAAGGCTGCCTCTGGTGATCAGATCCTAACATCTTCCAACAGTCAATCAAAAAATTGAGAATACCACAAACAACTGTTTACTCTCAACACCATTCTACCCTCGCCAACCAATCGATTAGTGATTTGCATATAATTCCAGGCTTAAACAGCTTGACAATTGGTATCCATGTCCACTTTAGCTAGGAGACATTTATGGATTCCAAAACATAAGGAAAAGACAGCAGACTAGTGGGTGGGAGGGTGGTAGTTATCATAAAGATAGCACCAGTAAGCACCCATTCCCAAAAGGGAGGTGTTACCGGAGCCGAGTACTCAAACAAAGGCACATATAGCCTGGGTGAGTACCTTGCTTGCAGCCTTAGTTCAGCAGTAAGGTAACTGCTCCTTCAGCTCTTGCGTCCTCGCCAAAGGAGAAGAGTAGAGCCAGGGCTTCTAACCACATAGGGCAGCCTCTCGTATGGCCATATAGGGTGGCTGCTTTAGGTTAGGAACTAGGGAAACCTAACCCGTTTCCCCGTTCTGTTCTAGGAAAATAATTCCCAACAGAGTAGTGGGATTAGGCAATTCTTGAGTGGTGTTACCAAGAACTATCACAAGCTGCTATCACAAGAACTACCACCCATTTACCCGTTCTGTTCTAGGCAAAACATTCCCAACAGATGAGTGGTTTCATCATAAGCTGCTGAAAACAAAGTATCTCAGAATATTAACACCATAGCTTGGAAGAATGAGCCAGTATATTGAAAGAATATGCTTCATGCGGTTTCGAAACTCTATTCTAAGCAACCAAAGCTCACTGGGAGAAGAAAGTCATTAGACAGTCGCCACTCCCAGCAGTCAAGGGAAAAGTGAATCCTCATCTGCTCCCATCCCATCTAGAGCCACAAACATACTTGGTGGTTAGTGAGGAAGAGCATTCTTTGTCGGCCTTGCCTAGCTGTTATCCATGTAGAAAATGGAGCAACTTCTAAGTGACAATCAAACATATCAGCCTTGCTAAGTTCTAGCACATATATCAAAGAAGTAATGAAAACCTGTTAGCTCATACCCTCTACTCGAGTGTGGTTTAGAGGCCATGGCTGTCAATCTCTACTTTTGAAGGTGGACACCTTCTGACGGCCATAACTGGGGCAATGTGGTTGCCCAAACCTCCCCAAGGACTAGAAAGGCCCAAGGTACCCACACCAGGTGGACGAATGACTGAGCGACCTTTCATAGCTCGGTTGGCTATAATTGGTGACATCCAACATACACCTATGTGGCTTTGAATCGACGACCACGTGAAAGGCAGCCTTGTGTCCTAACCACTGGGCCATTGGATGCTTGTGATACTTGCAGTATACTATTCGTTTGCATGATGATTGAATTCTTAGCAAAGCCACATGTGGTTACAATGTTGTGTATGTTGTGAAGTGAATGTAAACAAGCATGCATCTAATTCTCACAGAAGCTGTTTGTAAACTGGCATGGCAATTCCAGCTGCAAAATTGATGAATGGTATCCTCTTGTTGTGTCGGGGCCATTGATTGCAGCATGGAGCAGATGTAAATGCCACTGATTTTACAGGACAAACTGCGCTCCATTGGACAGCTGTGCAGGGGTCTATCCAGGTAGCAGAACTGCTGCTCCAGAATGGAGCGCACCTTGAATGTGGCGACTCACATGGTTATCGGGTATGCAATATTGTGACTTCAATATATGCACGAGACATTCTAATTGTGATGTGGGGGGAAGGATTCCTTGTGTGGTAATTTGGTCTGTTTTAACCAAATCATGTACAGGCTTCCTGGCTGTTGATTCTGACACCTCTTTGACATTGGACATCTGTTTAGGAGTGGATCCTGACCACATCAACTCAATGAAAGAGCTTTGGTTTTTTGCCACCTCAGGCAGGACTAACAAAGGCGTGCCTACATCGCTGAAGTTTGTTTGATTGAAAGATAACCTCCTTCAGAATTGTACTGCAAATCGTTGTGAGTATTTTGTTAGCAGAAGAGTGGTGGATAATTTCAATCTCACAAAAGAGCTAGGTGGACACTAGGGGTAATGAAGCCCAAAGCTATTAGGCTGCTGGATTGTTGTAAGGATGTTCTTGGTTTTGGTGGATTGGTTGCTCCTGCAGACAAGCCATGTTGCAGCACAGTATGGGCAGACGGCGCTGCTTTACCATATTGTTAGCAAATGGAGTGCAGACGTGGATGCCCCTGACAATGATGGTCGGAGTCCCTTGCATTGGTAGGTGGGTCCTACACTGAAGATTCCAGGCACTGCTAACACCTATGATTGCAATAGTCTAATCCTTTTGGAAGTACTAATGCTTCTTTGTTACATGTTTTTTAGTGGTAGGTTTTCGATTTTGAGTCCTCACCCTCAACTTCAACCCTATAGTGACCTGCATTTCATCAAATCACTCCTGCATGAGATTAGTGATGGTGGTTCTCAGCCAAGCTCTTTAAGAAGTATTTCTATTTTCTGTGTTGTCCCTCCTTGCAAAAGTTGTTGCAGGAGCTTTGCTGCATGTGGTTGTCATCTTGTTTGTGGGACTGGATGACAGGTCTGCATACAAGGGGTTTGCAGATTGCACACGTCTGCTTCTTTTCATGGATGCCGACCTTGGTCGAGCAGATAAGGAAGGTCAGTAGGCTGCACAGGAGCACAGGGCTGTGTGGTGCATTGGTGAAAGGGCTTACTCTATCTGACGTGACTGTCAAAGTTGCCCTTTTGGGTTTATAGAGTTGGATGGTGTATATCGCATGACCCAAGTTGGTGGGTATGGTTTGTGAAGGAAGCATTGTACTAGGTAGAGGGACACTTTGGAGATGCATCTTTTTGAAAGGAGTGAGTGGGGTGATGGTGGCATCTGGAAAAGGTTGTACACCAATGCACTGGGCAGCGATTCGTGGCAACCTGGAAGCATGCACAGTGCTGGTACAAGCAGGTACCCTGGATGACCTCATGGCTACTGAAGGTTCTGGTTGTACCCCAGCTCAGTTGGCCTCTGACAAAGGCCACCGTCATGTGGCTCTTTTCCTTGTGAGTTTTGAACCTTGCCTGGAGGCCTCTGTGTGTTTGCCAGTGTTTTAGACGGCTACCAGGGTGGTTGACTGGGGGACTATCACAAGCAAGGACAATGAAATAGCCCTTCATGCCTCTTTAAGCACACAGCTCTGTCTGTCATTGCAGCACATCCTCTGTTGTCTAGAAAGGCCAAATGAAGACTTTTCCAACTATCCAGTTGGTTTCCTACTAAATTGTTTCCTGATGTCCAGATTGTGGGGCTGTTGCTTCTGCTGGAGGTCAATCAGGCTTTAAAAGCACTTTCATGCATGTTCTTTCTCACTCTATTGAACTAAAAGTTTACAGAGTTGTCAGGCTTACATCTGGTCTCACTTTAGAGTACATTGCCATGTGGTAGAGAGCGGGCTGATCTTGACCATCTGTGAGTAGAGTACCAAGTGTTTGAGCCGGGTCACTGACGGAGTGATATACATGATTGTGAAGCAGAGTGTGGCAAGGGGTTGGGACTAGCCGGTTTTAGCCCAAGGGAAGGTGTCTGCAATCTTTGTAGAACCTTCCAATACACCCTCATCCCGCAGGACCGCAAGGCACTGCCGAATGAGTTATGTTAAACTGGTCATAGATAGACCTCATTGACATTACGGGAGATAAGTGCTGAGATAGCCTGCTTTTTAAAATGTCTAATGAGGAGTTTGTTTAGGTGATTTGTGGCCTCATACCTAATCACAGTCGCAACATAATCATGATCAATTTTCCACCTATCCTATCATATACGGATGTTGTACGAATGTCCGACATATTGATCCACTGGTAGGAAGGAGTGAGTTTGTGAGCTAAGTCGTTTGGGGATCTGATTTGGGGCATTTGGTTACAGTCAAATGCACGCAGGATCTTCCACAACCGATGGTATAGCAAGGGATGGATAGGCAAACTGCGAAAGTTGGGCCTGGCCCCTGTACTTTGGGCTGTTATCATCAGCATGATCTTTGCTTTTGTTAACTCTGTAACTACCTGTAAGACCTCTTTTTCTTTGGAACGTAGTGGTCTCTCTCCATTGTTAGGTGGCTCTTCATCAGTTATTGACCTCTGTTTGGAGTTTGTGTTCAGGCTGGGCTTGCACATGGATCTCAAGTTAGAGGTTTGAGTTTAGTGTCTTCTGCTGTTCTCACTGTAGTAATGTTGGGTTGGGAGGATGATTGCTTTCTAGATAAAATTGTCACAGTACTCTCTTCTTGAAGCAGTTTAATTGCAGTTCTCAGCCTCTTGAGATTTGATTTGCATTGTGAGCTGTTGATATGTAATAAACCTGCCCATTGCAAAGCTGAGCCTGAAGTACTGATGGTGTAAACTCTTCCCAGGCACATATAATAGGCTTTGGAGTATAGGTTTGGTCTGGTTGAACTTGGGAGAGTTGGCTTATTTGATGGGGGACTTGGGTGTTCAGCACAGGCATTGTCGAGAATAACAGCTGGCACTGGATTTGTGGCTTGTATTGTTGTGTTCTCGGGCACGTGTGGCCTCTTCTTTCTCTATCGATCCAGCAGGTGCAGCTTCATTTGGGTTTGGGGTTTTCCTCCTCATTCTACGCAATTGTTTTAATCAATGTTTTGCAACTCTTTGCAGCTCCTTCTTTTTGCAGTTGTTGATACAAACTGATTAGGATGAAAGATCCCAAGCTGAATAAAGGATAACACCATTGAACTTGAAGTCGAAAGCACCCTGGGATGTCTTGTATTGTCTAGTCACGGATGAGGAATCTCTCATCTTTGATTTCTATGTTTGGTGTACATATTACTCAGCGTTAGTTGCACTCTTGTGTACATAGGTAGCTGGTTTAGGTGGACCTACAGGAGTACTGACAGCAGTGTTCATATAAGAAGCATATGTGTGGCACTATGACAATCTAAACAAGCTTTGTTGGTGGGTCATTGTGTTTGGCAGTAAGGATCCAGGATATATCAGTTCTATGCAGGCACAGAAGTTATCCAGTCAAAACGATGTGGATGTGAGTGGTCAACTTTCAAGCTACTTCAGTCTGGGACAAGGGCTGGGTTAGGTCCATTTGCCACATGCTCAAGTTTAAATCAGTAAAGCATGGTTCTTGTACATGGGATATGTCTGAAATCTATCAGGTCTTAGTTCTTCAAAATATCCACTGGTTGATTTCATTATCAAATGTTGTTGCACGTCTCTCTGATACGGCTGAAGAAGAGTAGGGTGTTTGTTTGGCTTATTTTCAATCTGTCAGCAGATGGGGATATGTTGTAAATGTGGCAGGAGCGTCTCTTAAAGAGTGATTTGAGCAGCCCAGCTCTGTGGGCTGGTTACTGGGCTCAGTTGTGCCCCACTTGCAAGGTGTTTCTCTTGTTCTTTTTGAAGCAGCAGGAGACTCATATACCAAGTGCAATATCTGCAAATATTTTTGATGGAATGGTGTGAATGGAGATGCCATGATTAGCAACTCTGCTGGAATTTGATGTGCGATCTGGAAGTCAGAGCTGGCACTTGCGGTGCATACAATATTTTAAACTAGGGGTAGTGGCAGCAACAGAGATGAGTAAAGCGGTTGAATTGTTGTTTGTGCAAGGCTTGAGATATTCGTGTTTATGACAGATAGTGAGGCCATTGCGATCAAAGCATTGCTCTTCGTGCAATCGCTGTGTTGAACAATTTGACCATCATTGCCCTTGGATCTCCAATTGTGTTGGCAAGGTATAACCCACCCCCAGTCTTATCTCTGTTTCTTAACTTAATGGCTGTTTGGGAGCCGGGAAGAATGCGCATCAAACATTCAACTTAGGTTTTAGGGTATATGGTTTAAGGTGAGGACAATGTAAGGACTTAAGTATCCTATTCAAGTTCCTCACTAGAACTCCATGAGGCAATTGCACATTCTGGAAACTTTAGGTGCATTTTTTTATCAGTTGCACCCATTTCATTGAAATTTTATGGAGTGTTGACTATATTTCACTCCATGACTTTCTTGAAAGGCTTCAGGTTGTAACAGATTTATAAGATGTCGACATGGACAGTTTGAAGTAACCCTCAATTGAGCAAGAATCAGTGTGCTGTCGGCCAAGTCTGTGTCTGGTGATTGGACAACATGGCTAAGCACGGGTCACCTAGAACTTCACCTGCAACTTACATTCTATCACCCAGTCAAGCACAGCTTCTTGTTGATTTATTTTTCACTGTCTGTGCTTGCAGAAAAATAAGTGGGACTTTTTTTTTCTCCTTTGCATGGAGGTCATGGCCCTTTTCCTCGCAGCTGCTGTAACAGTTCAGCGTATGTAGACCTTGGCCCCTCTTTTTGAAAATGTGCATGGAGAAAGAGGCACACCGTTCTACTAGATTTGTTGGTACTATTTTAAGTCACTTTGGTAAGCCACAAGGTCCGAAGAAATGACTTGCATTGAAGTATTTCTCTCCAAATAGATGCCTTTTTTCAACATTACAGTAAGGGTGTAGCTTCGCATGACCATTTTATGGCTATCTTATGGGGGGGGCAGCTTTGCAAAGAAATGACCTAGGCCTTGTAAGATAAACAATCCTTAAGAAATTTGTAGGCATACCGTATGGTGTCTCAACAATGGTTTAATAAGTGGAGACTCATTGTTGCATTCATCAATAATGAGCCAAAGGGGACAAGTAGTCTCTATAATTCATGGGCTATTTGCTGCAGGGCTGTGGATGGACCCTCAGGCACCATCGACCTCGGGAGCATTCGTCCGTCATGTGGGGACCAACCATGCAGGAGCGCTGACCTTTCTCACTGCTGATTTGTTCTTCCTGTGTTGTGGAGCTACATTGATGGGCATGCAAGCTGTGCAGGTATATTATGATTTTGCGTGCCGCTGTTGTAGTTTTGGGAGCAGTCAACAAGCTTCATGATGCAAAAATATTTGTGCTCACAGCTGTCCAGTTCTTGCCATCTTGGGCATTTGGAGTAGGATGCAACTCCCGAGTGTTGCAACCTTGATTTACATACAGGCGTTTTGCAGGATTCAGATGTGTACACACATGCAGATAGATTTAGAGGCAGAAAAAGGTTGTTCAGGGCGGGGATGGTGCTGTATCCATTCTGGAGCTCAGGCTGTGTGGTTATCGATGATGCATATTTTCATTTACAATTGTTTGGAAGCCTTGCCGCCTCTAACAATTACATCCTTTTCAGATTGCACGCAATATAACCACAAATGAGATGGCCAACTCACTGCGGTACAGATATCTCAAGGGCGATGATGGACGATTCCACAACCCCTACGACCGTGGTTGCCGCAAAAATTGCAGCGACTTTCTGCTTCTTGGTCATACTGAAGATGCCGAAGTTCCTTGGCAATCAGTTCAGCAAAATGGTGCAGACATGGTTCAAATGAGCAGCAGGTAGAGTTTGTATAGTGATCACACTTTGTTTGATGACGAGTATGTGTTTCAGCTCATGTACTTCACATTGGGAAAAAGGCCATGAGGGATCCAATTGACACTTTGATGACTGATATTTGATGATGTCACCCACAGATGTGGCTTTGGCAAGTAGGTTTCTGCTTCTACAGGTGATATCACAGGATTCCATGATTGTGTTTATGTGGAAGGATCTTGCTTGTCCTTGGTACTACTTAAGTTTGCACTCCACGATCATTGGGAAGGAGAGTGGAACTTCAGTGCCCCATGCAGCTTCACAATGTTCTTGGAAAGTTTGGTGAGCTCTTGGTGCATTTGTATGTGATGGAGGTGAATGATCTTGTGGCTGTAACCCATTAAGTATTATCTTTGTAACCGTGTGGAGCCACCAATTATCTTGGGTTGTTGTCACTGAACCAATGGTTGTGAGCCAGACCAGGGCAGAGGTGGCGGGGTGATTGGTGGGTAATTGGGGGAACTAACTAGATGCAAACTAACTAGAAGCAACTAAATGCACTGTTTGACTTGTTCCTGATAATCAAAGAATGGTCATGTACGTTCTATTCGGTCAGCTATGTTGATTCTAATTGAACAATGTTGGTTATGGTGATTTCCACACTGCTTCAGTTTGGAATGTATTTTACAAGGTATGGAGAGTGATCTGAATATTAGGATAGGGGTGCCAGGTTTCAGTATATGGCTCATATGACTATGTGATGCACCTTCAAGGAGAGACATTTACTTGAACAGCTTGCCAACTTGTCCAGTAGGAAAGAGAGTGTGATTAGCTTGTCCTATACAGCAGTCTGGTGTCTTTGTTCTCTTGAGGACCCCAAGGACCGGCCTCTGAATGGTATAGCCTAGAAGTGACATTTATTGCTAATTGTTGCATTTAGGCTGTGGATTTCAAAGCAAAGTCAGACATAGGGGAAAGCGCTCGAGTATCCTTCAGTCTCCTTCCTATATTACTAGTGTCTGAACAACCTCCTCAACCTCATCAGCCATGCTTGAATGTCTCACAGAATCTTGGAGTCAAGTAGTCTGAATGTTTTACTGGGCAGCTAGCATAGTCACAAAAGCAAGTAATACATGGACGTGCCAGAATCCAATTCAGCTCTCTCTCTCTCTCTCTCTCTCTCTCTCTCTCTCTTTATACTTGAATGTGGATATGTTCTTTGTAACAACACTCAAGAACTGCCTGATCCCTTCGTCTCCAGCCTTGAACATATAGGGACATTTGATGGCAAACTAATACATGATATCTTGAGCTAGGCCCTGTAGCAACAGCACACCTTCTACATGATCCGGTCAATGTACATTGCTCTCTTGGCTGGTCTACTGTAGCCAATGCCTTGTATCAGCATTAGGAAACCTGAAAATGAGAGGCTTGAGGAATTTTTTCTCTCTCTTTCTCTCCTTAAATGTTGCTAAGATCTTTATAGACAGCATTCAAGAATTGCCTGATCCCGTTATTCCGTTCATATTTTTTTGTCTAGAACGGAACGGGGAATTGGATAACGGGGATGACTCACTAGGATGACTCATGAGGGTGACTCATTAGGGTTCACCCTAGAGGTCTTATCCTAAAGCTACTGCCCTATATGGTTAGTATGCTTGGCCACTCTTCTCATTTGGAAGAGGAGCAGGCAAGAGCTGAAGGAGCTGACTACACTATGTCTATAAGCAAGTTATCCATTCAGACTCCTTCAACACTGTGATGGGCTGCTTAGGATGGCAACACAAAGAGAGTTGATACTATGAGGAACTTACGTGGACCTGTCTAAGCTTTACTCTGAATCCAGGAATACTTTTGCAAAACCAAGGGCTTCTATATGTCCCCTTGCTTGAGTACTTGGCTCTAGTGACACCTTCCTTTTGGGAATGGGTGCTCAAACATGAGACCACCCCCCCTCCCTCTGGAGCATGGGCTGAAATAGGTGTACTGAGTTCTGTACCTATGTTGAATGGCTGAAAGGACTCTCTTACCTCTCCTCTCTTGCTAGTATGACTTGTTGCAGGGATGACATTGATAACAAATGTGAAGGGGTTTAAGCCTGGGGTTCCATAGGGATCACTAACCTGTTGGTTGGTTGGTTGGCTATGATGGATCCAGGTGATGCCACTTCACCTTCTTTTGTTGCAGGAAATGCTACCAAGGGCAAGAGACTAAGGGAGTGAGGCTTTGAGCTCTCTCAAACCTCAAATCTGCTTGTATGTGTTGCTTATGTACACATACTACTGCTGTTTCTGCTCTGTTTGGTTTGACGGATCTACCTACATGGAAAGGAGTTGCGTTACCTGGTGTGCAATTGATTGCCACTTTGTACACCTAAAAATTGGTTTTCCAGCAAGGATATGTAAAGGGAGGTATGGAGGCAGATCTGGGTAGAGACAGTTTGATGGTGCCTAGAATTAGGATATATGATGTCGTTAAAAAGAGGCGAACACAGCACATTGTGCTTAGTGTTTCCTTGTCTAGCTTTGACATGCTATGTGAATCTCTCTCTTAGAAGCTGAAGTTTCCGAAGCCATGTCTATTGCCAGGAAATTGTCTGAAGAAAATGAAGTTAGGCTGAAAACTTCCCTGAACTTGTTTCCAGTCTGTGACATGGGTGAGGCCATCATGGATGACCTCAAGGGTGTACCCACCCTCGGCACTAGACTGAAATTCAAACTCAGGGCGGGTAGCCTACCTTTGAACAACAAACAGTTGCAGAGAAGAAAGGGGGATTGTAAGTGCCTGCTGTGTGGGCAACCTGAAGACAATATTCACTTCCTGATTCATTGTCCTGGGTACTCTCATCAACGGGACACCCTCTTCAATTCCATCAAGGAAATTGTGCCTGTACCTATGTTTAACAACTTTGAAAATCATGAGGCTGAGCCAAACGTCCAGGCCCTTTTGGGGTCGACCTATTGGGCAAATCACACACATCAGATTGATGCTTGTGTGAAGGGATTTCTGGAAATCTCGGATCAACTGTTTATTCCAAGGTAAATCATACTACCGGCGTCAGCCCCTGACAAAGGTAGTTTCTGTCCCTTTATGTTCCGTTCAAACTGGGCGCGGGGTCAATGGCCACAAGGCTACGGCAAACAATGTCTTATGAGTACAATCTCTCTCTCTCTCACACACACACACACAAAAGTAGTATGTAGAAGTGCTGGAACACTCTCTTGCTGATGAATGTTGCCCAAACTACCCTTGCTTGGCTTCAAACTCTTGTTTTTGTGGGGACCCAGCAATGTCTTCCCATCCTACTGCACAATTTCTTGCATCGTTCATCCCTCAACTCATCGTCATCCACCCGTTAAGGCACATAAGCACAAATTAGTATTTCTAGAGCCCATCACCAAACTTATATTTATTTTTACTCTCGCTTGACTCTAAACACACTCTAGTTTTACCTCTTAACTCTCTATTCTTTGCTTGTTCTTTGGTGTGTTGTTCTACTCGGCCCTTTGGGTCTCCTGCGGACCTCATGAATACAATTTGTTCTTGCTTGTTGTTTCTCTCTCTCATGAGTACTTAAGTTATAGGGCGTAATCCTAACGCCTAAGCAGGCCCAGTGGGGAACGTCTCCGCCAGGCTGGCGAGGAGCTAACCGGATCACTAGTTCAAATGTGAATGTTTTTTTACACTCGGTGAAGAACTGGAGCGCGGGCATTCACCAGTTTAAGGGGCTGATTTCTCTTCATTAATATCGTTTCGTTAGATAGCATAATAGTCAGCCACGAGTACGAGGGCAATACAGAAATATATAATCCACAGTGCTGGTTACATTCTCGTGTCGGGCTCCCCTTGATATTTATGCCCTAGGGCCTCGGCTACCGGCCTTGGCCCTGGGCATAAAATTCAAGGAGCGCCCTCCACTCGGGGCCTTCCTCTATCATACCCCGTGTAAGCTTCATTCCTGCTCTTGTGAGCCGCCCGATCAAGGAAATCGCAGCCATCGAAATGCGAAAACATTTTTGTTTCTTTACGCAGGGGGTGGACAGAGGACGGGGGGCTTCCTGCAACTCGAGGCTTCACCAAGTTACACATACAGTACCCATCTTTCTGTGCCAAAGGCCCCGATGGATGTGGCTGCGAAATATCCGAACCGTGATGGTTCTGCACCAACGGCCCCGATTCATGTGGCTTCAGAAAATCCTAACCGCTTATCTGTCTATACCAACGGTCCAGATTGATAATGCGGTTGGCCTCTCGGGGAGATAGAGCTAGCCCCGAGTTTAAGGAAGCTCCCTGCCTCACGCTACACATAAAGTCCTGATCTTTCTAAACCAAGGGCCCTGATGGATGTGGCTGCGAAAGATCCGAACCGTGACCTTTCTGTACCAAGGGCCCTGATGGATTTGGCTGCGAAAGATCCGAACCGTGATCCTTCTGTACCAACGGCCCGGATGGATGTGGCTGCGAAAGATCCGAACCGTGATACCAACGGCCCCGATTGATGTGCTTACGAAAAATCCTAACCGCTTATCGTTATGTACCAACGGCCCAGATTGATCATGTGGTTGACCTCTAAGGGAGATAGAGGTAAGAGAGAGTATAAAAGGCAGAGGGCTTTGAGCTTCATTCTCACCATCTCTCTCCTCCCTTCTTCCTTGCTTCTCATTTCCCTCTCAGTGCGCAGCGCCCACGGACTGATCCCTTGTGTGATTTTAGCCGCCCACTAGCTAGCGCATTCGTTTGTGTGTGCTGTTTGACAGGAGGAGGAATGGGGAAGCAAAGAGTGACAAGGAAGCTGAAACCAGTTAGAAAGGTTCAGCCAAAGCTGGCTACCATGCGCACAGACGATGATACGTGATTTTATGATAGTCATTGTATGATAGTGATCATTTTTTGATAGTCATTTCATCACTTTCAGACTATCATCACTTTTCAATGAAATTGAACAAAGATGGTGAATAGTCATTTTTGCACATATTCTATTGAACCCTGCGATGGTAGTCATTTGGCACTGTAGTATATAGTATATCCATTTGGGTGGAAATGATGGATGTAAATAAAGTTGAAATTTGCAAATGATGGGTGACGATTAATGTGGCTAATCATGGCATCCTAGTTGAAAAGTTCGGCCAGGACCAGTGTAATTATTCATAAATGGATTAAGAACAAATGTATCATGTTGGGTGATCATATCACTGACTCAATCCCCATGGTTCATTTTTATACTCATGAAATGAAGTGTATTTAAAAAAATCATATGTATTGTTTTGCTAATGTGATAATATTAATTATTTAAAATAAATATAATGATGAAGCCGCATATGGGCTGTGTTCACTGTACTAAATGTGTCTCCATGGCTCTTTACATATTATTTTTTCCTTTCTTTATTAATTCAAATTAAAGGACTTCTGTCCCCTTTATCGAAAAATAGATAAATAGAAAATTGATGGGGCTTCATCCCCTTTCCAATAATTATATATATATATATATATATACCAAGTTTTTCTTCAGTCCACCTGATTGATCGTGAGATTAATTCACTATACTGATAGTTGATCAGTTGATATATAAAAATATGAGTATTGTTTATTTATTGATGTTTATATTTCAATTTGATCAGATCCAGATGATGTGTTTCATTATTTATTTATTTATTAAAATACTTACAAAGTTTACATCTATGTGGGAGTTACCTGATGAGTACATAAAAAACAAGGTACTATAGGACACCATGTAACCGAGATGACGAAATTTAAAATCATTGTATTCACTTCGGATCTTGTAAAAAATCATTCCATAACCACCCATGTTTAGAGGCGTCTTCTGATGTGGCATGTTTGTATTGGATATACAGGATCTCATTAGTTGCTCACCACCCTCTATTTATCGAAATGTGTTGACTTGACAATCGTCAACTTTTTTTTTTTTTTTTTGTATGGTCACTATTAGTTCGTTAATGGTGGAAGGGCAAGTTAGCCCGTGTTGCCAAGTTGATGTAATCCGCGCCCCCACTTCATAACAGGAAATTCAGGGTTGTTATATACGAGTTTGGCTAGCGTGTGACCGAACGACCATACCGCAAACTAGAATATTATAATTAGATTCTTGAAATATCTTCTACAGCAAAATGAAAATACGCTCATGCGACAAAGTTTGTGCTCGTGCTTCAAAATTTGGCTCACGCAAAACTATCTTTTCAAATTTCGGGTTTTTTTGTGTTGTTTTTTTTTTTCGCCAAGGAAACTCATTATGCTTGCCGCCGTGAGCACAAATTTTGATGTAGTTTTGTGGGCGAAATACTGCTGTTTTATAGCATTATGATATTAAAGATTATGGGTGAATATGGGGTCAAATCCTGCTACTTGACGGGTCTGGTATACTCTTCTCCCCCTTCCCTGGGTGGTGTGGTTACTGTGAGTTACTGGAGTTAGGGGTACTCTTAATTCTAAGAATTTTTATATTTCATTAGCTATTACCATAATCATATTTATAGGTATGCATAATCATAAAATATCAGTAAATTGAAAAATGTTTATCACAAACCCAAATAATATTAATTTTTTCCCCGAATAAATTATTAATAAAATTTACCAGGGCCTCTGTCCCCTGTTCTGTAAAAAATAAATAAATAAAAATAACGTTAACGCAGATCTGACAAAAATGATTTTCATAATCCGGTTTTTATTTATTTTTAATAGAATTATTTGGGCAGCAGAGGCAGCTTCAGAAATATGCATTGATGATGTGGCCTACGAAACGTGGCGATGATGAAGTCAAATTTTTTTTTTCCTTTTTTCCATTGTTTTGTTGACAATCTGGGCAGATTCGAAAAAAAGTACATTGATGACATGGCATATGAAAGGTGATGATGTGGCATTGGAGCACCCCATTCCTTCTCTACACTAAGGGCCGGTTTACACAAGGGACCGGGCCCAAGAAATCATGGGCCCAAGACTAGAGCTTTTGGGCCCTCAATTGGGCTGATTGAACTGATTAAATTTTTTTTTTTAAGGAATTGGGCCCTCTCCGTGTAAACCTATTGGGCCCAAGCCTAAGGCCCAACCTACACTATATCAGGTGTTTCTACCTTAGATGGCATGATTTATGGCGCCAAATTCTTGGGCCGAGCCCAACAAAAGGAGCGCTCCTAGGATAGAGACCCAACTTGTTCCCTGGGCCCAAGAAACCTAGCATTAAAATATATTCGTTTAAGCCTATCACAGCTGTAGGATGGAAACAGGTCACAAATGGGGTTGTGCGCAGGTAGAGACTAGAGACTCTCGACGGCCACCACGCGACGCAGGTGTTGTCATGTAGAATCATTAGACCTCTCTATCTCTTGGATCTTCTCTTTCCATGATGAAGTCATCAACAATCCTGCATATTGCAATCGTTTATACTAAGTTGTTGCAATGCCAAAATGGTTGTAATCATGTGCTCAAGGCCATGAAGAGGACCAAGGCCATAGGAATATTATTTACTTCTTGCTTCCATGGTTCAGGGATTCAAGATTTGATGGGAGACATGGCGAAGCAAAGAAGAGAGACCGTGGAGGGGGGGAGAGTGGCCAAATGGAGATGTACCCAAAACGGACCCCTAGAAAAATACATAAAACTAACCATATGTCATCTTTAAAAGGTGCTTTGATCACAAGTGGTCCAAATTAGGTCATGTGGTGGGCCACAATGGAACTCTAGTGAACCCTTTTAACTCATACATGATCATGATGACACCACTTAATGGACAAGTTAATAACCACCGGCGCGCACTTTGAGAGCAGTATCAAGTTCGAGATAGGAAGAATGAATCCTAACATGTAGGAGAGGGGATCACATTCCATGATCAACGATCCCGATTGAGTTTCACCTAGATCAACGATCCAGGATTGAGTTTAATCCAAATGGACCTTGAGCTCAGTTTTCTTTAAGGTGGGAGGTTACTTTAAGGTCAATAAATGGTTATGTTAGTTGATTGACATGGTATGTTGTTCAATCAGTAAAGTGAAAGAGGATGCACACTTTTTGGGCATCTTTGGCTCCAGACAAAGTGCACTTGCTGTTCAAAATAGTAACCCCTACTGGTCCATTCAAGGTTATTCCATGATTTCACTTTGAATATTCACCAATATTACAAAATAATTTGGATTTTTTATTTTTTATTTTTTATTTTTTTTGCATTAAATTTCATTTCTATGTGCCCACATCAGAAATATATACGACGACAATGCACGCCTAAAACTGCACACATTTCTTAAATGATCCATTTTAGGTGTTTCTACCTTAGGCAGCTTGGTCTTGGGCCCGGACCCTCGTGTAAACCGCTTGGGCCCGATTTGAGGCTCTTGACCAATAGGATTTCTTGTTTCTAGCTTGGTCTTGGGCCTGGGCCCTCATGTAAACCGGCCCTAAAACTAGTCTCCGACCTTCAGTCGACTCTAGAATTTAATAGTGAGTCCAGGTAATAGGGGGTGGGAATATTTGATAGGGGCCTGCCCGAGAAGGCCGATGCTGGAATCCGGTGAAAGCACCGTCAGATCACTTGTTTGCTTTTAGTTCTTACATTATTCTTCCATACTTTGATTACCTAAAGATTTTGGTAAAACCCAAGATGATTTTTTTGTTTTAGAATTTTTTTTTTTGCATTTAGTTTTGTGTTTTAATTTTTCTAGCAGGGACACAGGGTCTGGAACAATTTTTTTTCATTTATTTACTATTCTTAAAATAAAGAGGGGGAAAAAAAAAAAAAGAGGGGACAGTGGCCCTCTAGCATTTTGATAATTTTGGGGGAAAAGGTAAAACCCCCAAAGAGCGAGAAAGCAAGCAGAGAGGGCGAACCCATTTCTTTATATTTTTGGTTTTACAGAAAGGGCAGCCCTTCATTACATGCACCTTTATCATGGAAACGGAAAACAAAACTCCAAGGGCTTCCTTGCGTATTAGGCCCTTTCCACATGCCAATTTATTTGGCCAAATCGGCCACCCAGGGTGTACTGTCGAATCGGCAAGCAGAATCAGCAGGGATGGCCAATTATGCACTATACACTCCGGATGGCAGCATCTACCCAGATACATGCAACCTCTCCTGCCCGCCTTCCCTTTGAAGCTAACCCCACCTTTATATCCTCTACGGGGGTCTGAATCTGGGCAATCGATATGGGATAAATCATGCCCAATCAGATTGCGCCACATATATTCCACCACCTGCTTTTAACGCCAGAGAACGGGCCGTGTAGGGCCGATTCTGCCCTATAAGCGGCCTTGGGCGAGCCTGTCACTAGTACAAAAAGAGTACCAACAATGAGTAGCTCAGTTGGTTAAGTGCACTTAGTGCCGCCCAGATGATTCTGGGGTCAAATCTTGCTACTGACGGGTGTGGTATACTCTTCTCCCTGGTTCCTGGGTGGTGTCCCATTACTACGCCTCATGGCGCGGTTACTGGGAAAGAGGTTATTTTCTCCTCTCACTATCAAGGGGCCTGATTTGTGAGCGGTCGCTCCCAGGTGTTTCCCTAATAAATTTATTAAAAGAAAATTAAAAGTAGTGTTTTGTCCACCTATGACTTGTATTTCAGTTTGCAAACATATTACCCCTCCCTATAACCATGGATCGTGCTCACGCTTGTTTTTTTTTTCGGGCTCAAGCCTTTCCTACTCATGCTGTGCTCACGGGATACCAACCCCCATCAAATACCAGTAACCAGAGGTTCTTTTGAGTTTGAAGAAAAGATACCCGGCGGGTCTTTCACAGGGCCATTGTCCCCTGCTAACAAAAAGAAGAAAACAAAAAATATATAACAACCTGTGAAGCCTTAAAACAAGCCTGAAGCATATACTCCTTTCCTCTCAAGAAGCGAACTTGCACAACAAAGGGGCGAGCGGAAAGAGCAAGCAGCGCGCGAGAAGAGGATCAAACACACGAATCAGACACTAAGCAGCTCTCATCCAAAAACTTGTACACTCAAATCACATATACAACAACGCCGTCTTTATACAAAAGCCCTAACCGTAGTGGCCCGCCGCGTGGCGAGGCATTATAGGCCCAAGCCCACGGTGCTGCCTTGCAGCCCTGGATCTAACGAAGGGCCAGGATCAAGCCACCAGCCTAAACTAACCCTAACCTAAACATCATTGTAACGGATTAACGGCTTTACACGCCAAAAAAATATACGATGAATGTGTATCGCCGTGTTGGATGAAACGAGTGAATCTGTGATGAGGAAAGTTTGGGGCATCACATCTGTGAAGCCTACCCCCCACGAAAAATCCTGAGCTCCGCGAAGTACAATATAAGAAATAATAAGTAAATGTTGGGGATAAGATCACCCTCCACTGCTGGGTCAAAAACCTACCAAAGGAAAACCTGGCACCTGCAAATTGGGCCGAGGACAAAACCTTTGGCTAGGAAAACCGTGCAGGGAGTATACGCGGTGACATATCATAGGTCTACAAATGCATCAAGAGCTAGAACAAAAGACCAGATCCGCAAGCTAACACTAATCCGCCGAGGAAGCCAATCTGAAGAAGAGCAAGAGTTTCTCTCACGGATCTGGTGCATTCCGAGCTGGTCTTTGATCTTACGTGCATCAATGTGGAGGGACGTACGGTGGGATGGGTTCATCATGCGCGTGGACATTGAACCCCTGTGGAAGAAGGAGAGCACGTCGCCCATGTAAAAGCTCATAGATCAAGTATGGACCGTCGATCTTTAAGCTTAGATTTGCATGCATGTTTACCATGCTGCAGCCGAATGCACACGGCCTGTCCTACGTGAAAAAGGTTAGAATATTGGACACGCTTGATAAAATTACGAGCTTGGGTGAGCTGAGCCTTACCAATGTTCGTCTTGGCATCATGGATGGACACCGCAGAGCATGAAGATCCTCAACAAAGGTCTCAAGATCAACTGGCTCAGCTACAGTAGAAATAAGAGGGGTAGAATGTAAAGGAGAAACACACTTGCGACCATACAACAACTCAAAAGGAGTATTCTTAGTGCTAGCATGCACGGCGGTGCGATAAACAAAGAGAATAGGGGGAAGAAATGTATCCCACTCCCTGGTAAGTACGCCATTCTTCTCCCAACATGCGGCAAAGAGTTTGGTTGAAGCGTTCCGTAAGGCCATTGGTCTGGGGATGGTATGGGGCTGTGGTGGAATGCTTGACACCAAAGTTGAAGCACACCACCATGAGGAGCTGGTTACAAAACTCCTTGCCTTGATCCGTTAGTATCTCCCGAGGACACCCATGGTCACATAAGGATCTCATTGAAGAAGAACTGAGCTACAACATCACTTGCCTTGGAACGCAAAGGCCGGACTTCTACCCACTTAGTCAAGTAGTCGGTAACAACACAAAGGTAGCTTCGACCCTTTGATGTGAGTGCGAGGGGTCCTACCAAGTCAATGCCAACACGAGCAAAAGCATGGGTGATAGGGAAAGGCTGCAACTCCTACAAGATCCGGGCCCTAGGGAGAGCAATGTTAGCACGACAACCTTCACATTTAGAGATGAACTCGGTGACATCTCGGTGAATTCCCAGCCAATAATATACCTCTTGGATGCGGGCCACAGTTTTCTTGATACCAAGGTGACTTGCATACAAGGAACAATGGAAACGCTCCAATAAAGCATTCAGTTGGCTCCGTGGTGGCACCTCCAAGTAGCATGGCACTCCTCCTCTAGTAAGCTCCTTGAAAAGCTTATCACCCATAAAACGGTGAGTAGACACATGATAGAGAATTTGTTTACGCAAGGACTCGGAAAGGCCAGCTGGCGAATGCCCTGATTGGCATCGCTGGAGTAGCGCAGCATGTAGCTGAGCATCCATGACTTGCACTGCACATAAGAGGTAGACAATGGGTTTTTAGAAAAGGTGGTCTGGAGTGCCTGCCCCTATGATCTCCAGCCAGGGATACCTTCACCTCATTTGTTACTACTCATGGACAACCAAGTCAGGCCTTGAGGCTCAAGCCAATAGTCACATTGGAGTGCAGCAGCCGAAATACAATAAACTCGGGAGCCTATGAAAGAGAAGGACTAAAACACAATAGGGAACTTCCACCAAACTTGTCCGAATTCTCGCGAAGCGATAGATCCACCACACATGCTAACACATGAATAAATCAGCCAGGATCATCAAATAGGCTGGACCAGCCCCAGGTAGACAATATGCCATGAGAATCCAGGGCCAAAGGCTGCTGATCTGCACAAAGAAGGTTGAGAAGAGGAGTAGGATCAAGAGGAGTGGCAGCATCAGCAACAACCTGCAGGTCATCCAAAGTGAGCATCGGCCTGCTGATAGGAGGATCAATCCGTGTGAGTGCATCAGCATTCGTGTTTTCCTTGCCCTTCTTGTAGACTATATCCAAGTCAAACTCATGTAGGTACATAGCCCATCTAGCAAGTCTGCCATGAAGTTCTCTAGGCTTAACAAGAGCTTTTAGTGGAAGATGATCAGTCTCTATCACAAACCGGTTGTCAAGTTATTTTATCACTAGTGTGAAACTAGCTAGGAAATAGCTAGCTTTTACATATTGACATTTGGGATTGGCCCAAGTGTCAATCCAAGGGTCAAAGCAGATTTAGGCCCTGGAGTGGTTATCTTCACGGCAAGCGCGGGAGGCTCATCTTTCTCGAGTTGAGCCTCACCGCGCCTAGCTATGGCGCCGTAGTGTGGATTCCCCATGGCGTGGGGTGCACTTGGCTTGACTTGTATTTGAGTGATGAGGTTATATATGCATGAGTTTATCCTTCAAATTTGTGAGCTCGTGCTTGTATTCTTCTTCTTTATCACTCGAGAAAGATCAGCTCGAGTCTGTGAGTGCCAGGTTCGAGTTGTTTTGTAGCACTTGTATTTTCATGAGAAGCGGTTCAGCCTAGAGTGCAGGGATCCGTGCATGAGCCTATCCAAAGTGGATAGAGTGCAAAGGCGAACAGGTTGCAGGTTTGCAATGGATAGAGAGGCGGATAGCCTACGTCGAAGAGCGGCGTTGCATAGCTCAACGCTATGGCAACCAAGTTTGGGCTTCTAGTGTGAAGCGGGGGAGATGCTGGTCTCGAGTGGGTGAACTGGTGGTCGTCTTCTTCAGCTGCAGGCCAAGTTAAGGAGCTGCAGCAATGTGGAGCTGCGAGGGTGTTAGATGTAAGTCACAGTTATCGGGAGCTCCAACTTCAAGCTCATAAGGAGGTATGAGTGAAGAGAGATGGCTGATTTCTCTTGTATGCAAGCCAATGCATTTGTGGCTATGTTGAGTTGGGGGTTTCAATCTGAAACTCCAGCGGTATGAGGGCTCTTGCCATGGCAAGAGCGGGGCTGGAACAGGAGCTAAGAGGTGCGGCAAGGCCATGTAATGTGCACCTAGGGTTTCAGAGCTTGGAAGAAAAGTTCTTGCACCACAAGAAGAGTGTCTTGTGGCTGGAAATGTTAGCCTTAGGGTTTCAGGAGCTTGGCAAGGGCTGTGGAGTGCTTAGTCTTGTCTTAGAGAGCTTCAAGGAGCCAAGGAGCCAAGATAGGGGGCTGATATCTCTTGTGTGAAGAGGTTGCATGTGTGGAGCATGTATTCAGCTCATTGAAGCTTCCATCTTCAAGCTTGGAGGGCAAGCAAGGAAGAGGGAAGGGCTGACTTCCCTTATGTGAGGGCAATGCATGTGTGGAGCATGCTATCAGCCTGGTGAAGGCTTGCACTTTCAGGTGTGGGAGTGCAAGAAAGGAAGGAAGGGGCTGGTTTCCCTGTAGGGCATGTGGAGCATGCTTTCAGCCTGCTGAAGCTTGTATTTTCAGGTTTGTGGGTGCAAGAAATGAAGCAAAGGAGCTGATTCTCTTATGGTGAGAGTGGGGCATGTGTGGAGCATGCCTTCAGCCCATTGAGGCTCTTGTTTTCAAGCCTTAGAGAGCTAGAACGGAAGGTCTAGGGCTGGTTTCCACTTGGAGTGAAAGAAAAGCACTTGTAGGGCCTATGTGAGTTGGGGTTTCAACTTCAAGCTTGAAGGGAGCGCAACTCTTGAAGCAGCAGGTGTAGGGGGCTGGAATAGGCTCTAAGACAGATGCTATGGCCAAGGAGAGTGCTTGAATGAGTGATCACAAGGGCTGGGAACCAGCAGGGCTTGGTTGTTTGCCATTGAGTTTAGTGGCATGTTTGGGGAGGCTAAGTGAGAAAGAAGGCTTGGTTTGTGGCAACCACCTCATGGCTTAGGGCTACTATGGTGGTGTGTGGGAGCCGAAAGAGCAAGAATACCTTGTTGATTTCCTCACAGCCGCCATAGCTCGGTGGAAAGAAGCCTAGAGTCCAAGAGACACAAACCCTAGCTCGGTGGAAAGAAGCCTAGAGTCCAAGAGACACAAACCCTAGCTCGGCGTGGCTAAACCTCTTGGAGAAATGGCTAAACTGCCAGAGCGGCCATGGATGGGGCTGTGAGGGGCTGTCCCTGTGGCCTTGGGGGCAGTGAGGGGCTGTGAGGGGCTGTGCCGGTGGCCTTGGGGGCTGTGCCGGGCTGCGCCGGTGGCCTTCGGGGCTGTGAGGGGCTGTGAGGGGCTGTCACGGGTGCACCGGTGGCCTTCGGGGCTGTCACGGGCTGTGAGGGCCTGTGAGGGCCTGTGCCGGTGGCCTTCGGGGCTGTGACGGGCTGTGAGGGCCTATGACGGGCTGCGCCGGTGGCCTTGGGGGCTGTGATGGGCTGTGAAGGGCTGTGCCGGTGGCCTTTTGGGGCTGTGACGGGCTGTGACGGGCTGCGCCCCTGGCCTTTGGGGCTGTGACGGGCTGTGAGAGGCTGTGACAGGCTGTGCCTAGTGGCCTGTGGGGCTGTGACGGGCTGTGAGGGGCTGTGATAGGCTGTGTTGGGCTGTGACAGGCTGTGCCCTGTGGCCTATGGGGCTGTGAGGGGCTGCGATAGGCTGCGGCCTTTGGGGCTGTGACCCTGTGACCTTTGTAGGGCTGTGGCAGGCTGTGCCTGTGGCCTTTGTGGTTGTGATGGGTTGTGACAGGCTGTGACATGTGGCCTTTGGGGCTGTGACATGCTGCGGCCTATGGGGCTGTGACCCTGTGACCTGTGTAGGGCTGTGACAGGTTGTGGCCTGTGAGCTGTGTGGGCCTGTGCTGGTCTGTGGTGGCCCGTGTTGACCTGTGGACGGCCTGTGCTGACTCGTGGAGGCACTGGTGGACTACCTAAGGACTGATATGTGGTCTTGAAGGCCGAATTTTGAAGCTCGTGGAGGGCGGTTTGAGGAGTATCTTCATGATATTCCCATGGTCATGCAAGTGAGGGAAGAGATGAGAGGAAGAGTGTTGGGATGAGGGCATTCTGGGGTTAGGCATTGCTTTAGCTTCTCTTCCTCGTAGTTTCCACCCTCTCACTAGGCCAAGACCTTTCCGTAGATGGAGGCAAGAGTCAGTCTGGGTTTGGGCTGGGGTGTCCTTGCAGGAGCAACACCGTGGAGTTGTTTTTGGTGTGGGGGAGTTGTCGTTCTGATTTCTTGTGTTTGGATCCCCTCCATACCTGCATGCTTGACTGTGTGCCATGCTAGTTTTGTGTGGGCGCTTGTTTTTATAGGTGATTGGTCCGGATTTGATCACCGCCCAGTCCTAGAGCATGCTGTCGATGGTGAGGCTGGGGTGATGACCAGCCAGACCATCATTGTTTCTCATGTGGTGAGGTTGGAGGTGATGACCAGCCAACCATAGGAGTGCTTGCGGTGGATGCAGGTACAGGTGTAGGCTATGTTAGGAACTTAGTATTCCAAACCATAAGCCGCAATAGGTTCTCTATCCGGTTACCTTGTGGAGAAGGGGTTAGGAACATGTTCATGACCGGTTGAGTGTCAACACGGAGGTGCCACTAGTTGCTGGGGACAGTGCCGGTTCGAGCACTAGCGATACTAGTGGGTATACGAGACGAGGTGTGCGGTTTAGGCCACCTTCACCTCCTGTGTCTTCTACGGAAGGTTCTGATTCGGATTGTGAATCAGGAGGACTCATACCGGCGGTGCAAGTTGTTTCTTTGTCATTGTTGTGGGACACAATGGAGGAGATGTATGGAGCTATCAAAGGGCCACGAAGGTACTCTGGGGCGGTGGGCACCATCGAGTTGGATGATTTTATCCAAGAGTTTGATAGTTGGTATGATTTGCAGCAAATGCGCAATCCACAACTATTTACGCCTTTCATGGCATGGAAGGGGCTGTTTCAACACCTTGAGGGACCGCCTATGGATGATTACCATGAGTTCAGGCAGGGGCATGAGGTTGAGATCGAGGAGTAGAGGATGTACTGGTCACCCGACTATGTCTCCATCACTAGGGGCACTAGAGCCACGAGGGCAGTGACTACACCTGCCGCTGCACCGACCGCTTCAGCAAGTAGCAGTGGGACTAGTGGGACTGGTGGTACAGTAGCTACGACGTCCACCCAAGCCACTACCGCACCAACACTAGTACTCGTGCCTGCCTTCAACCCTGTTGTGGAGTTCTTCGAAGAGTTGAGAGGGAACTACCAAGGGGTGAGGACAGAGAAGTTGCGGAGCTTGCAAGAGTTCCAACGGAAGCCGACCGAGAGCTTGAGGGAGGCTTTCACTCGCATGAGGCGCTTGATAAATGTAACCCAAGGGGTTACGGAAGCTCAGGCAGTCCAATTCTGATATGGGATATTGGACAAGGAGCTGAGGAGAAGGGTGCGGGATGCAACTCTCCTACAAGCGACCCAACCCACCTTAGCAAATGTGTTTTTGCTGGCAGAGCGGATAGAGCTCAACATGGTGGAGGAACGAGTGGTCATGGTGGGATTTGCTAAGGAGACACCACGGGGTAGTGGTGCTCCTAGCCAACCACTACCTCAACGTGCTCAAGGCAACAAGGGGGCTCAGGTGAAGCTCAGGGAAGGGCAGAGAGGACCTCAAATGCAGGGGTCTCTCCCTTCATTTGCTAGCCAACAACGGGCGGATATGGTGTGCTGGACATGTGGAGGACCCCATGTCAAGAAGGATTGCCCAGAGGGAGGCAAATGGTCGGCACATGCACAGCCTACACAGTTGCAGTGTGGGCATTGTGGCAAGCACGGGCATGGAGAGGCCCAGTGTTATGGTTTGCATCCTGAGTTGCGCCCAGGCCAGTTCTAAGGGAACAATGGTGGCCGGGGGCGAGGTGGAGCAGCCCAGAGAGGACGAGGTGGCCAGCCACGAGGTGCAGGGCAAGGGCAAGCTCAACATGGCCAAGGACGCGGAGGTCAGGGTGTTGACCAAGGCATGGCCAACCGGCTTCAGCAGCTAGAGCAGAGGCTCGCTGCCATGGCTACAGCTCAGGTGGTACCGGCTCTAAGGCCGGATGGTCCACCTCCTGCTCCTGAGGGAGGAAATATGGGAGGCATGGGATTCATGTGTGGATCAGCACTACCACTAGTGCAGGTGGAGTCTGCTGCAGCCGTGAGCCACGAGGTGCAGAGGTGGAGTTGGATCCACAGCGTGGGGAGGCAAGTCATCAGGCTAGGCTTCCTCAGTCATTCACATTGGCGGAGACAGTGTCGACGCCATCCATGGCACCTAGTTCTCGCCCGACTGTTACCGAGGCGGAGGTTACTATGCCATTGGGGAGAGCTACACAGGTAGCACCACTACCTAGTGTTGCCAAGGCTACGATAGCTAGTGTGCTGCTAGGAGCAGCCACATCTGTGTGCCAGGCTCCATTGTTCTCGGCTACCATGATTGCGACGCCGGGGGTAAGACCAGCTGAGGTGTTCAGGCTGGCAGCTACACTCTGTGAGAATGGGGAGGTTACTTCATCTTCTGCGGAGATAGTGGGAGGTGTAGTGCCGGAGGGATCCTTGGATTTGAGGGTCAAGACTGCCACGGCGGCGCCATGGCAAGCTGCAGCTGCCAGGTTGATGGAGCTGCCAGCTAGGCCAGCCATTGAGCGCGCCATGGTGCTACCTGGAGTTGTCATGTTAGACAACCAGGATGGCATTTTCTGTTTGAGTGGACCGGCAGGCAAGAGGTGCCGGCCACTGCGGGTCTTGTTGGACTCGGGAGCTCAGCCATTGATGCTGGGCAGAGCTGCTATTGCAGGCTTGGGCCTCACGGAGGCAGATATGGAGCCTTGTCCTTTCCAGATACAGACGTCTCTGGGAGGATCGGAGCAGGCTTGGGGCATGACACGGCATGAGTTGGCTATCAGACTACGGCCGGATCACCCTACAGATGGCTCAGTGATGCGAGCCAAGGCCATTGTGACAGACGCGGTCTCATACGATGTCCTGGTTGGTGGGGCAGTGTTGTACCCCATGGGCTTTACCCTAGATTTTTGGGAGGAGTCAGCTTCCTATAGGCCTGCATGGCAGTCAGGGGAGGGACGGCGTGTGCAGCTCCCTGTGACGTTCATAGGAGGAGTTGCGGTTGCCCAGCGAGGCAAGATGCCGACACTAGCAGCATTCATAGCGGCAGTGAGTTGGCCTAGAGAGTTGCTTGAGGGCAACGCTCATTCAGAGGATGTGCCACCTCCGGGAGAGCAGGATGACATGTATGGTATGGCGGAGTTGCCTACCATGGTTGCTCAGACTCCATTGTGGGGCACGAGCAAGGATTTGCAGCGGGATGCTGATCGATGGGTGCAACAAGCCTGCGGGGATTGCACCAGGACCACCTCAGTTGTCTCCATTGGACACCACACCTATTGTGTGGCAGTATCCGGATGAAGGCATTTGTCTTCTGGACTTGTTTGGCGGGATCAGCACCGGATTGGCTGCTGTGTTACAGGCAGGTGTACGAGTTCGGCGTTACCTGTATGTGGAGAGGGATGAGACTGCATGACGCGTTTCACTTTGCCATGTTGCTCAGTTGGTGCAGCGGTACCCTGAGTTGTTGTCAGTGTCTGCAATTCGTGGATATCAGCAGGCCTTGCCAGCAGACATTTCGTTGCTGGGGGCGCAGGATTTGGAGCGGGTTGGCTCCATTGATCTGGTAGTGGCAGGTTGGCCCTGCCAAGGGCATTCATCAGCCGGGCATGGCAATGGATTGCGAGACTCGAGGTCGGGTCTGTTTTGGGAGATGGTGCGGGTTTTGCGCCACTTGCAGCTTCATCAAGCTGTATCTCCAGCATACATCTTGGAGAATGTGCCACTGATGGGCGATTCTCGGGCCAGGGTGATGGCCAGTGTGCATCAAGTCCGGTCGTGGCTTGGGTCAGCAGTGTTGCTAGATGCAGCTACAGTGGGGTCACGGGCTCATCGTCCACGGCTATGGTGGACTAACTTGATGCACCCGCACTGCTCAAGCGTGCGTTTGATGGGGTGCAGCGGCCAGCACATCTCACAGTGGATAGCATTCTGGACACAGGGAGGCAGTCTCAGTGTGTGAGACATGATGACTGTTTGTCTTTGGCAGTGGTCAACAAGGTGGGTCAACCACGAGCAGCATTACCTACACTGCTCAGCTTCCCAGGATTGCATGTTTTCTGGGATAGTGGACCTGGCCTCCTGTGGGATGCTCAGTTGCAGCAGTTAGTGGAGCCTAATGCTGACGAGCGTGAGCGGGCAATGGATTTTACCACTGGTACCACGGCGGTGTCGTCTCTTTCTGAGGCATCACGTCCTCAAGTGTTGGGGCAAGCAATGGATCTCAATTGCTTGACCTGGATTATCAGCTTGGCTAGGGCTGAGCAACGCAGAGTGCGGAGTACACTTCTCTCGATGGTCTCTCTGCCTACCGAGACGGTACAGGCAGTGAGTGGGGGCGAGCATGTGAGGACCACGGGGTGCAGGCATCCATGGCACACATGGGAGGTGCTCGAGGTTCAGAGGGAGTTGGCAGCCAAGGTGGCAATGAAAGATGAGGTTGGGGATTTTTCTCGAGTGGAGGAAGTCATTGAGGATGAGATGATGGGGCAAGATGAGGCCTTGTCACTGACTGAGCAAGTAGGGAGTACTGCTCAAGAGGTTGCAACATAGCAACCACTGGACTTGTCCTCTACCTCTAAGCCCACTGGACTTAAGGTTGCAGTTACAGAGGACAATTGGGAGCCTGACATTGGACCCATTGTCACCGGAGGAGAGAGACGACGTATACGGCGGTTCCTGAGGGCTTACAGGAATTGTTTTGCCTTCAGTTTGAAGGACTTGGGAGCACTGAAGGGTCAAGAGATCCGTATTGAGTTGGCCACTGACACGCCAATCTTTCGGAGACCCTATAGATACAGTGACATGGAGAGGTCTTTGATTCAGATGAGGACTCAAGATCTCTGGGAGGCAGGTTTGGTGGGCTCTTTGGTGGAGAGTATGCTTCAGCCACAGTGATGCCAGCCAAGAAGGATGTCTATGGCAATTGGACGGAGAGACGTATGTGCGGTGATTACCGGCCTGTAAATCGTCAGACCAAGTCCGATAAGTATGCCATGCCAACACCAGAGGAGATCTTTGATGCCATCGGGCATGCTAAGGTCTTTAGCACTTTGGATTTACGATCCGGATATCACCAGTTGCCAATCAAGGAGGCGGACAAGCAGAAGACGACATTCTGG
Organism: Takakia lepidozioides; assembly: GCA_030704615.1. Classification (NCBI taxonomy): domain Eukaryota; kingdom Viridiplantae; phylum Streptophyta; class Takakiopsida; order Takakiales; family Takakiaceae; genus Takakia; species Takakia lepidozioides. Next base: position 32,862,738 of record CM060732.1, on the reverse strand, counting down.
GGGATCAATGAGCACGGGAAGGATTGCCTATATCAGTGGCGGTTCTTACCATTTGGGCTTAAGAATGCTCCTGCAGAGTTTCAGAGAGTCATGGATAGGATTCTAGCAGGGGTGGACTTTGCTCGGTGCTACATAGATGACATCATCATCTTTAGTGTTACGATGGAGGAGCATGAGAGACACCTTCAGGTGGTATTGGAGCGCTTGAGAGCGCACGGATTGAAGTTGCATCGGGGAAGTGCAAGTTTTTCCACAACCAGATTGAGTATCTGGGTCACATGATATATCCTGGAGGATTGGGGGTACAGCAGACTAAGGTAGAGGCCATTGCACAAATTCCACGCCCCACGGATGTGAGCCGAGTTCGAGCTTTCATGGGGTTGGCAAACTATTATAGACGGTTTGTCAAGGGATTTAGTACCATTGCAAAGGCTCTAACCAAGCTGACCAAGGTGGAGGAGTGGCAGTGGGAAGATGAGCAGGAACGAGCTTTCAAGAGCTCAAGGCGAGGTTGACCTCGGCGCCTATCCTGAGACGACCTATCAGGGGGCGTCCCTTTCAGCTGCATACGGATTGGAGCATGCTGGGGCTTGGAGCGGTGCTCACACAGGTGGATGATGAGGGAAGAGAGTTCGTAGTGGCTTATGCTAGCCATTCGAACAACACTGCAGAGGCTAAGTACAACTCATATGAGGGAGAGTGCTTAGCTGCAGTGTGGGCCGTGGCACACTTCAGGTGCTATCTATACGGCAATCTTTTCACCTTTGTCACGGATCACCAACCACTCAAGTGGTTGTCAGACAAGCTTACGGAGAAGCTTGCACGGTGGGCACTCATACTCCAGGAGTATGACTTTCAGGTTGTGCATCGACCGGGTTTGGTCAATCGGGATGCGGATGGATTGAGTGCAATCCATGCATGAGCCAGCAGGATGACACTGGAGCTCGGTGGCATGGTGAGACGGACGAGGAGATGGTGTCGGGATGGCACGCATCTGCATTTTTGTGTATCTTGGCATCGGGAGGTCAGGTTGGACCTACAACAGGGATGACTGTAGATGGAATGTCTGAGGACCCTGAGGCTAGTGATGAGCCAGGTGGTGCCAGAGATATACATGAGGATTCGGCTGTGTTGGACTACCTCCGCACGGGAGACACGACAGCCACTGTGACTGCCAGGGAGAGGGATCGGATCTTGCAACGAGCCAAGAGGTTCAAGTGGGAGGGGATACACCTACTTCGAGTGTGGGAGGATGGTCGGGTGAGGATTGTGCCTCACCCCACACAGCGTGCACGGTTAGTGCGGCATGCCCATGAGGAGTTGGGGCATTTTGGAGTGCGACGCACTCACAGTTTATTGCAAGGGCAGTATTGGTGGCGTGGTATGCATACAGAGGTGCAACAGTTCGTGGCTAGGTGCATGGTGTGTGACAGGGTGTGTGCTTCATTCAACACCCCTACACCACAGTTGCATGTTTTACCAATCATGGGATTGGGCTACAGGTGGAGTCTTGACTTTGCAGGACCGTTGCCACTGACTATGCGCCACCATAGATATGTGTTGGTGATGGTGGAGCACTTCTCCAAGTGGATTGAGTTGGTTCCATTGCCTGACAAGGCTAGTGAGGGGGCTGCGTATGCATTCTTGGATCGTGTGCTTAGCCGATTTGGTGCTCCAGCTGAGGTACTCACGGACCAAGGGAGAGAGTTCTTGGGGGAGTTTCAGGCTTTGTGTGATAAAGCCTTGATAGACCACCGCACCACTTCTCGGGATCATCCTGAGGCTGATGGCTTAGCAGAGAGAGTTGTTCAGACGGTGAAGAGGGATTTGCGCAAGTATGGCTTGCAAAAGGGACACCTAGGAGATTGGGATCTTCAGGTTCCTTGGTTAGTCATGGGCTACAGGTTCAGCAAACAAGCATCACTTGCCTCCTTCTCACCATATTTCCTTCTCTTTGGCCGAGAGCCGGATTTGCCTGCAGCCATTCGTAGGGACACTGCTCAAGTCCTTAACCTTGACGATCCGGACGTGTGGGTACGTGCATGTGATCAGCGTGCAGAGTTGTTCAAGAAAGTCATGCCCATGGCTTTTGAGAACCTTGCCATTGCACAGCACCGTGATACGTTGAGGTATGCCACTATACGTGGTAGAGGATATCGTCCTGGGGTTCGGAGGTTTAGCCCTGGTGACTATGTTTATTTGCAGCAGACTGCTCTTATGACTCTGGATGTTACTGCAGGGCGTGTTATTCTGAGGGTTCGAGAGGTGTTGCCCTCAGGGGTCCTGATCTTGGAGGGTCGGGATGGCATGACTTGGAAGGACCATGTGCGTAATTGTGCGCCATGTCACCTTCCCAATGTCGATGGCAGAGTTGACCCTAAACTTGGCAGTGGTACCTGCAGGTTTGAGGTGCATGCTCTGTGGGTCTGCCAAAGGCAGCCACCATGCTGGTGTGTGATCGATGCTCAAGGGGTTGGCATATGGGATGCTTGACACCACCTCTTGAGAAGGTTCCTGACGGAGATTGGTTGTGTCCACACTGCTTGGGATAGTGGCAGTGGACATGACTGGAGGCAGCTAACAAGACATGGGAGGCCAAGCTCATAGGAGTCAATACATGAGATCCCAAGCTCAAGTTCACAGGTTGCAAGACGGCGACTAACGATGGGGCAACTCTTGCACCCGGCCTCTTGATCTATCGAGTTTGAGTGTAGTAGGGATAGTGGTGGAGGACTTAGTGAGGCTATGGTCACTATCACATCTTGTGGCTACCTGGACTTAGAGGGACCTAAGCACCAGCTAGGGGGGCGATTGTGTGGACTAGTGACTGCCATAGTGGGCAGCATAGTGGCAGCCTAGTGACTGACTAGTTGTAGCCTAGTGGTTGGACTAGTGGCTGGACTAGTGGTGGACTAGTGGTATACTAGTGTGTGGTGTGCACATGTGTTGTGTGGTTTTGGACATCGATGTAGTTGTGTAGCGATATGTATGCGCACGACAGCTGTCGAGTTATTTTACCACTAGTGTGAAACTAGCTAGGAAATAGCTAGCTTTTACATATTGACATTTGGGATTGGCCCAAGTGTCAATCCAGGGGTCAAAGCAGATTTAGGCCCTGGAGTGGTTATCTTCACGGCAAGCGCGGGAGGCTCATCTTTCTCGAGTTGAGCCTCACCGCGCCTAGCTATGGCGCCGTAGTGTGGATTCCCCATGGCGTGGGGTGCACTTGGCTTGACTTGTATTTGAGTGATGAGGTTATATATGCATGAGTTTATGCTTCAAATTTGTGAGCTCGTGCTTGTATTCTTCTTCTTTATCATTGTGTGGACTAGTGACTGCCATAGTGGGCAGCATAGTGGCAGCCTAGTGACTGACTAGTTGTAGCCTAGTGGTTGGACTAGTGTCTGGACTAGTGGTGGAGTAGTGGTATACTAGTGTGTGGTGTGCACATGTGTTGTGTGATTTTGGACAGCGATGTAGTTGTGTAGCGATATGTATGCGCACGACACGGTTACCATGCAAATATTGCCGAAAATGCTTCACACCAAAGACCAGGGCTAGACCCTCCTTATCAGATATGAAATAATTCCTTTCATGACGATCTAGACGACGGGATGCATAAGCTATGACATGCTCCTTGCCTTCTACAACTTGACATAAGATCGCAAAGATGGCAACATTAGATGCATCAGTCTGAAGCAAGAAATGTAACTCAAAGTTGGAAAACATCATGATGGGAGCTGAACACAAGGCCTTGCGAAGGGTGTCAAAAGCAGCCTGTTGGGAGAAGGTCCATTCAAACCTGGCATCTTTGCACAACATCTTGGTCAGAGGGTGAGCAAGCTTAGCAAAGTTCTTTATGAAGCGCCGGTAATAAGAGGCCAGACCAAGGAAGGATTTAATACAATGTTTATCCCTGGGGATAGGAAAGCCCCAAACAGACTCAAGCTTGGCAGGATCAGGAAGCAAACCATCTTTGGACAGAACATGGCCAAGGAAGTGGAGCTCAGGCATGAATAGTTCACATTTCTTGGGCTTCACTTTAAGGCCTGCAGTGCGCAATTTGCTGAAGACACGCTGCAGATCAGCTAAGTGAGCATCAAAGCTGGCTGAGTAAACATTGATATCATCAACATAAATTAAAGCACACTCCCAGCGAAGATTGCCCAAGACAATGTCCATGAGGCGTTGGAAAGTAGAGGTGGCATTGCACAAACCAAAAGACATGGTCTCATATTGGCACTTACCCATACGACACACAAAAGAGGTATTTTCCTTGGCTGCTTCAGTAAGATGAACTTGCCAAAAGCCAGATGCAAGATCAAGAGAGGAGAAAATTGTAGCACCATGTAGTTGATCCAAGGTCTCATTAATCCTGGGTAGAGAGTAGGCATCCTTTTTTGTGATGTCATTCAACTTTCAGAAGTCAACACAGAAGCGGGTTGTGCCATCTTTCTTTCCAACTAGGACAATTGGACTAGCCCAAGGAGAGACTGAAGGTTTAATCACACCAGCATCAAGCATCTTCTGGACTTCTTCCTGGATTATGGCACGTTCCTTGACACTCTCTCGGTAAGCAAATTGTTTAATAGGAGCCCCTTCAGTGACAATGTCATATTGAAGAATAGGAGTGCGCCCTAGGTCAGTGGATCCCAAACTGAAAATATCTAGATTCTTTGCAATAAGCACTTCCACCTTCCTCCTTTGTCTAGAGGAGAGAGTTGTGCCTAACTTGATTTCAGATAAAACTTTGGTGAGGGCCTTCTTACCTCCCAGGCTGAGATTAGGAACAGGTGGTGGTGCAACTGCAGCAAAGGCAACAACTACATCTAAGGGGCCATGTTGGATGCCAATGGCCTCAAGACCAAAACCAGCATGCACCTCTTGTATGTCTGCAATGGGAAGAGCAGTGATGCGAGCCAAAACCTGCCCCTTTTTAATAGTCACAGGGAAGCGTTCAGGATTAGCAATCAGGATCTTAACCTCCTGTCTATATCCTCTATCAAGAACACCAGTGGCCACCAGGCAGTGCTTAAGAGCAGTCAATCTCCTCCAACCCTCAATTTCTAGGAAATGAGCAGCGGGACACAAGAAAGCCAGACTAGACTTGACCACCCTTTGGGTCAAGGCAGGGATGGTGATGTTGAGAGGTGCACGAATTAGAGTAGAATTCTTTGGAATAGCTATGGGCACCCTTGTTCTTTCCTTAGCACCAGGAACATGCCACTGATATAAGAGTTGAAGATCAGGCTGAAACTTGTAGAAATCATTCCAATTGAGATTGGAGTGAGAGTTCTGCTATACCTCCTTTACCAGGGCTTGGACTCTGGACAGATTGGCTGTAGCAGACCCAGCCTTGATCTTCATTGCTTTCAAGGGAACCACTACTTCATGCCCTTCTCCATTGTTAAAGTGAAGGGAGTAGTCAGCTAGCTAATGGTGGCACCAACTCTGGTCATCCAGTGAAGGCCTAGAAGGAATTGATCTCCAATGGTGACTATACAAGTAACCACAACCTCCTTTTTATGAATTCTGATGGGAATAGTGACTAGTCCTAAGGGCTCATACCTGGATCCATCTGCAACAAACACCTCAATACCTGTGGCAGGGCATAGTTTGAGACCAAGAACTCTCACAACACTCAAAGGTATGGCAGATATAGTGCATCCAGTATCAACCACACAGGGAAAGCTGAGCTCATGGATATGGCACTGCGCCATGAGGGGACTGATCTGCTGGCCAACAGTCTGCCTACTGAGAGGACAATGCAAACCTTTGATGTTAGTAGATAGAACAGTTTGAATCGGAACAGAAGAAACAGGGTTGGTAGATGATGGACCTCTTGCCCCCTTCCCAAGAGATCGTGCTAGTTTAAAGGAGGGGAAGAGACATTGGCTGTTTTCTTGTTCTTGATCAGCTCTGGTAGCCCTGCTATGTCTGGACAATGCTTCGTCTAGTGTTCAAAAGACCCACAAATGTAATAGGCAGCACGATTGCACTCATAGGCTTGCCCAGTCTGGGTTCGACCCCTATTGTTATCTCCTGTTGTTCCTTGGTTGTGGCGAGGCTGCCATCTTTGTTGATGAGTCTGCATGGCAGCAAACTGAGTGGCCACAGACTCACTAAGACTTCCCACAGTATTAGCCAACCCCTGAAGAGTAAAATCATCAGCCTTACATGTCTTAGGAGGAGCATAGGGTGAGGATGTTGCAGACATGCCAAGCTCTGAGCCCACCGGAGCTTGAAACTTGGCACGATGGTGCATTGATTTGACGTCAGCCAAGTCTGCCATTTTAACATTAATTTCTGCTAACATAGTCTCGTCATCAACAAAATGACGCTGCTGAGCCCAATTCTGAATAGTGGAAGGCAACCCAAGGAGAAAATACCTTTTAACCATACGATCCCTCTCTACCGAGTCTATGATGTTTTCAACAGCAGCAAACTTAAGATCCATGTAATATTTCCACAAGGATTCCCCAGGTTGGTAAGTCCTGGCCGAAAGCTTGGTAAAGCAATCCAGAGGCCTCTTAGGAGGTTTGAACAAGGTCTTTGCCCATTCCACCAGAGTTGCCCAGTTGAGGCTGGGATCATCCATCACGGCTGCATGCAGTAAGTCCCGAGCTGGTCCCTTCATACTCATCCTAAAGATTGCCATCTTGAAATTCTCAGGAACCCCATTCACACTAGCAATGACCTCAAACATCTGAAGATATCTATCAAAGTCTTCTCCCATTGTATATTTTGGGTAAGGTTGAGTGGTCAGCTGGTGGATTAGATGACAAGGTAGGCTATGGTTGATATGACCAGGGAGGACAGATCCATGAGCAGGGCAACAAGGAATTATGGGAGCAGCATTACCATGCACATATCCAACATTAGATGCAGAATTACCACACACATTATTATTACTAACTGATCTTATAGCAGTTGAGGCTGACAGACGTGGCGCCACCGTGCCCATGGGAAGAGCAGGTATTGCCACACTTGGCTGAGCAGCAGGGTTAGTAGACTGCAAGTGGGTTTGTGGCATGCCGCTCATGGGAAGAGTGGATGCCACTCCCACCGGCTGTGTTGACACAGATCGGATACTGCTAAGAGGGATATTGCTAGCATGCATATCTATGGACTGGCTAGAGACAAGATGTGGTGGCACCCCAGCCCGTGTAGCAGGGAGAGCCCCCACAGATTGACCAGCTATGGCAGGAGGCAGAGTAGCAGACATACTAGAGGGCCCTTGCATCATGACACCCCCACCTTGAACAACACCATGCACGTTCAACACAGGAAGACTGCTCACATTCATACCCGAATTCACGGGCAACAAGTTCCCTCCCCCGAGAGTGGGACTAGGGAAATTCACAACAGGCAGCATCCTAAGACTCAAGTTAGCAACCTGGGCCAGCATACTGCTCGTAGTAGCCCATACATCCGAACCAGACCCTTCGATCCCCATGAGGAGGATGGGAGGGCAGAATGTGTAATTCCCGAGCCAGCATGGGCTCAGTCCGTCTAGTCTCCAAGTCCTCATCACGCCGATCATAGACAGAAAGGCCCTCGAGGGTGGCTATCCCAGACACCTCATCAACTAATGGAATATCAGTTGGGGACTCCACAACTGCCCCCATTGTCCCAACATTCAAAATTCATCATCACTCACCATGAAATTACCTGCCTGCAGGTTGTCCGATTCCTCATTCACCTCTACTATACTTTCGACCAGCGGTTTTCCTGAATTATGCATGGACCTCTGTCTTCCAGATCTCAACCAAGTGGTACTAGAATCACCTAGCATGCAAGAAACAAGGTTGGATTGGAGGCATAACCTTCAAGCCGCAGGGATGTGGAGCGTGGGCCAAGTACTTGGCGAGCTGTCTTCTGGAACCCAAGTGGAGCAATACACCACCCTCAGCACCTTGTGTGATTCTAACTCGTAGATCCCCAATGCCAGCCACTCCCAACCATCAGCTCCTTTAAGCCAAAAGCCAACGCGGGTGGTGTCACCCTCTCTCCAGGTGCGCGAAAGCACAGTCGAGTTTGAACAATCACTCAGTCTCTCAAACGCGCTCGGGTGAGCCTACTGTGAAGCAAAGGCAGTGCCCACACCCAAGACCACTAGATCAGACGACTGTACTATCAAGGCCCCATCCGTCAGACCATCAATTAACTGTGAATAGGTAGGTGCCAAGGCGCAAGGCCGGAGCTGAAACCGTAAAGATCAAAGCCCCTATGCCTTGTAACATCAACGACAACCAACTTCTCCCTACCACGCCAAGGCCATGATGAAGCTCTGCACTTCGAACACCAGAAAGAGGCAGATACAAGCCAACTTCCAACCAGGTTAATTCACGATGGTTTAGAAAACGCGACTTGGTCGCCTTGGACGGTAGACGCTCTTCAGTGCGTAGCTCAAATTCTCGCTTAGCAAGCTGTCTGGCCCTGGAGATCACCGCACCAGGCTCAAGCAAAGGTCGTGTGAACAGGGCCTCGTGATGACTGGTTAGTGCAGCAAGATCACCTACAACAACTCTCTCTACACGCTCAAACCAAAGCTGATCTTCGTCACATACTTCACACAACAGATCATCTATTTCCTGCAACAATTCAATGTCTCTTTCTAATTTTGCTGCTTGCTGCCTACTTTCAAAATATTCAGGGCCTGGATCCACAAAATTGTCAAAGTTGTAGTAGTCCGGGTCACAACTATCTAGAGAGCTGTCAGACCTCTCAAACCTTGGCGACCACGCCTCTACCTCCCCCAGATTATCATAATCACTACCACCAGGAGAACCCAATGAAACAACAAGGGCTGGAACGCAAGCAGCAGGCTCAGGAAGAGGCGATGCTGGCAAGGCAACTGTCGTGCACCTAAGCATCGTGCCACAACATACATCGCTGTCCACCACACAATCTAAGCACACAATCCTAGAAAGCTATACCACAATGATAAGAGATGAGAAATGAGAGAAGTAGAAGACAATGAAAGCTCTCAAAGCATGAAGCAATCACATGAAGAACAAGCCCTAGTCCTTCCAAGTGAAATCCACTCTATCACAAACTAAGTCAAGCCAAGAGCACCTTTGCTAAATGAATCCACCCTACAAAGCCCTCAACACACTCCCTCTCAATACCTAGAGCTATGGAGGTGAGAGAAGCTCATGGAGGCTCAACTACAAGAAGATGAGCCTCCTCAACACTCACAAGGGGAAAACCTATCTCCATGTCTCAAGTGAGGCTCGACACCTCACTTGGCATGTGAGACCAAATGAAGTCCCAACACACAAAATATAAATATAAATATCTAAAATGTCATAGTTAAGAAGTAGGTAATTCTAGATAACCATGACTAAAACCATAACAACTGTCGTGCACTTAAGCATCATGCCACAACATACATCGCTGTCCACCACACAATCTAAGCACACAATCCTAGAAAGCTATACCACAATCGCCCCCCTAGCTGGTGGTTAGGTCCCTCTAACTCCAGATAGCTACAAGATGTAATAGCCACAGCCGTACTAAGTCCTCTATCACTGTCCCTATTGTACTCAAACTCTATAGACCAAGAGGCCGGGTACAAGAGCAACCCCATCATTACTTGCCGTCTTGCAATCTGTGAACTTGAGTCAGGATCTCGTGTGTTGGTCTCCTAGTAGCTTGGCCTTGCATTTCTTGTTAGCCTTCCATGGTTGTATCCACTCTCACTATCCAATGCAATGCGGACATAACCAATCCCCATCAAGAACCATCTCAAGAGGTGGAGTCAAGCATCTCATATGCCAACCTCTAGAGCATTGATCACACACCAGCATGGTGGCTGCCCCTCTAGCAGACCCACACAACATGCACCTCAAACTTGCAGGTACCACTGCCAGGTTTGGGTCAACCCTTCCATCAATATTTGGAAGGTGACATGGCGCGCAATTACGCACATGGTCCTTCCAAATCATGCCATCCCGACCCTCCAAGATCATGACTCCCGAGGGCAAAACCTCTCGAACCCTCAAAATAGTACGTCCTGCAGTCACATCCAAGGTCGTAGGAGCAGTCTGCTGCAGATAAACATAGTCACCAGGGTTGAATCTCCGAACCCCAGGATGATAGCCCCCACCACGTATGGTAGCATACCTCAACGTATCACGATTTTGTGCAATGGCAAGGTTCTCGAAAGCCATGGGCATGACTTTCTTGAACAACTCTGCACGCTGCTCACATGCATGTGCCCACACGTCTGGATCGTCAAGGTTAAGAACGGTAGCAACTTCTCTGCGAATGGATGTAGGCAAATCCGGCTCTCGGCCAAAGAGAAGAAAGTATGGTGAGAAGGAGGCAAGTGATGCTTGCTTGCTGAACCTGTAGCCCATGGCTAACCAGGGTAACTGAAGGTCCCAATCTCCTAGGTGTCCCTTCTGCAAACCATACTTGCGCAAACCCCTCTTTACTGTCTGAACAACTCTCTCTGCCAAGCCATCGGCCTCAGGATGATCCCGAGAAGTGGTGCGGTGGTCTATCAAGGCCTTGTCACACAAAGCCTGAAACTCCCCCAAGAACTCTCTCCCTTGGTCCGTGAGTACCTCAGCTGGAGCACCGAATCAGCTAAGCACACAATCCAAGAATGCATACGCAGCTCCCTCACTAGCCTTATCAGGCAATGGAACCAATTCAATCCACTTGGAGAAGTGCTCCACCATCACCAACACGTACTTGTTGTGGTACATGGTCAGTGGCAACGGCCCTGCAAAGTCAAGACTCCACCTGTAGCCCAATCCCATGATCGGAAGAGGGTGCAATTGTGGAGTAGGGGCGTTGAATGAAGCACGCACCCTGTCACACACCATGCACCTAGCCACAAATTGTTGCACCTCTGTGTGCATACCACGCCACCAATACTGCCCCTGCAGTAGACTATGAGTGCGTCGCACCCCAAAATGCCCCAACTCCTCATGGGCATGCCACGTGTTGGGTGAGGCACAATCCTCACTCGACCATCCTCCCACACTCGGAGCAGTGTGTCCCCTCCCCCTTTGAACCTCTTGGCTCGTTGTAGGATCGATCCCTCTCCTTGGCAGTCACACTGGCTGCAGTGTCTCCAGTGCGGGGTAGTCCAACACAACTGAATCCTCATGAAATATCTTTGGCGCCCCCTTCTCATTGCTGCCTCAGGGTCCTCAGACACTTGATCTACAGTCATCCCTATTGCAAGGTCCAACCTGGTCTTCCGCTGCCAAGATACACGAAAATGCAGATGCCATGCCATCTGGGCCCCATCTCCTCGTCCGTCTCACCATGCCACCGAGCTCCAGTGTCATCCTGCTGGCTTGTGCATGGATTGCGACTCAACCATCTGCATTGCGATTGACCAAACCCGTTCGATGCACCACCTGAAAGTCATACTTTTGAAGGATGAGTGCCACCGTGCAAGCTTCCCCGTAAGCTTGTCTGACTCATCAACCACTTGAGTGGTTGGTGATCCGTGACAAGGGTGAAGAGATTGCCGTATAGATAGCACCTGAAGTGTGCCACGGCCCACACTGCAGCTAAGCTATTCATTCCTCATATGAGCTATACTTAGACTCTGCAACGTTGTTCGGCGGCTAGCATAAGCCACTACGAACTCTCTTCCTCATCATCACCTGTGTGAGCACCGCTCCAAGCCCCATCCAGCATGCTCCAATCTGTATGCACTGAAAAGGACGCCCCCTGATAGGTCGTCTCAAGATGGGCGCCGAGGTCAACCTCGCCTTGAGCTCTTGAAAAGCTTGTTCTTGCTCATCTTCCCACTGCCACTCCTGGTCCACCTTGGTCAGCTTGGTTAGAGCCTTTGCAATGGCACTAAATCCCTTAACAAACCGTCTATAATAGTTTGCTAACCCCATGAAAGCTCGAACTCGGCTCACATCCGTGGGGCGTGGAACCTGTGCAATGGACTCTACCTTAGTCTGCTGTACCCCCAATCTCCAGGATATATCATGTGACCCAGATACTCAATCTGGTTGTGGAAAACTTGCACTTCCCCATGTAACTTCAATCCGTGCGCCCTCAAGCGCTCAAACTCCCCTGAAGGTGTCTCTCATGCCTTCCACCATCCACCGTAGCACTAAAGATGATGATGTCATCTATGTAGCACCGAGCAAACTCCCCCCTGCTAGAATCCTGTCCATGACTCTCTGAAACTCTGCCGGAGCGTTCTTAAGCCCAAATGGTAAGAACCGCCACTGGTATAGGCAATCCTAATCCTTCCGTGCTCATTGATCCCCAGAATGCCGTCTTTTGCTTATCCGCCTCCTTGATCGGCAACTGGTGATATCCGGATCGTAAATCCAACGTGCTAAAGACCTTGGCATGCCAATGGCATCAAAGATCTCCTCTGGTGTTGGCATGGCATACCTATCGGACTTGGTCTGACGATTTACAGGCCGGTAATCACCGCACATACGTCTCTCTCCGTCCAATTGCCAAAGACATCCTTCTTGGCTGGCATCACTGTGGCTGAAGCATACTCTCCCCCAGATAGCTCCACCAACCAGCCTCCCAAAGGTCCTGAGTTCTCATCTGAATCAAGGACCTCTCCATGTCACTGTATCTATAGGGTCTCCGAAAGATTGGCGTGTCAGTAGCCAATTCAATGCGAATCTCTTGACCCTTCAGTGCTCCTAAGTCCTTCAAACTGAAGGCAAAGCAGTTCCTGTAAGCCCTCAAGAACCGCCGTATACGTCGTCTCTCTCCTCCGGTGACTATAGGTCCAACATCAGGCTCCCAGTTGTCCTCCGTGACTGCAACCTTGAGTCCAGCAGCTTAGAGGTAGAAGACGCGTCCCGTGTTGCTATGCTGCAACCTCTTGAGCAGTGACCACTGCCTCCTCTGTCAGTGACAATGTCTCATCCTGCCCATCATCCCATCCTTGAGGACCTCTCTCAATCCGAGAAAAATCCCCAACCTGATCCATCACCGCCGCCTTGGCTGCCAACTCCTTCTGAACCTCGAGCACCTCCCACGTTGCCATGGATGCGGCCTGCACCTCGTGGTCCTCACCTGCTCGCCCCAACTCGCTGCCTGTACCGTCTCGGTAGGCAGGGAGACCATGAAGGGAAGTGTACTCCGTACTCTGCGCTGCTCAGCCATAGCCAAGCTGATAATCCAGGTCAAGCAATTGAGATCCATTGCTTGCCCCAACACCTGACGACGTGATGCCTCAGAAAGAGATGGCACCGCCGTGGTACCTGTGGTAAAACCCATCGCCCGCTCGCGCTCGTCAGCATTGGGCTCCACTAATTGTTGCAATTGGCTATCCCACAAGAGGCCAGGTCCACCATCCCGAAAAGCATGGGATCCTGGGAAGCTGAGCAGTGTAGGTATGCTGCTCGTGGTTGACCACCCTGTTGACCACTGCCAAAGGCGAACGGTCATCGTGTCTCACACGTTGAGACTGCCTCCTGTGTCCAAAATGCTATCCACTGAGGTGTGCTGGCCGCTGCACCCCATCAAATGCACGCTTGAGCAGTGCGGGTGGCATCAAGTTAGTCCACCATAGCCGTGGACGATGAGCCCATGACCCCACTGCAGCTGCATCCAGCAACACTGCTGACCCAAGCCACGACCGGACTTGATGCACACTGGCCATCACCCTGGCCCGAGAATCACCCATCAGTGGCACATTCTCCAAGATGTATGCTAGAGATACAACTTGATGAAGCTGCAAGTGGCGCAAAATCCGCACCATCTCCCAAAACAGACCCGTCCTCGAGTCTCGCAATCCATTGCCATGCCCGGCTGATGAATGCCCTTGGCAGGGCCAACCTGCCACTACCAGATCAATGGAGCCAACCCGCTCCAAATCCTGCGCCCCCAACAACAAATGTCTGCTGGCAAGGCTTGTTGGTATCCACGAACTGCAGACACTGGCAAAAATCAGGGTACTGCTGTACCAACTGAGCAACATGGCGCAGTGAGACGCGTCGTGCAGTCTCATCCCTCTCCACATACAGGTAACGTCGAACTCGTACACCTGCCTGCAGTACTGCAGCCAATCCAGTGCTGATCCCGCCAAACAAGTCCAGAAGGCATATGCCTTCATCCGGGCACTGCCACACAGGTGTGGTGTCCAATGGCGACAACTGAGGTGGTCCTAGTGCAATCACCGCACTCTCCTCTTCTCCTGACGGTACGAAGGCCTCTACCCAGGCTTGTTGTACCCGTCCATCAGCAGCCTGCTGCAAATCCTTGCTCGTACCCCATAATGGAGTGTGAGCAACCATGGCAGGCAACTCCGCCGTACCATGCATGTCATCCTGCTCTGCTGGAGGTGGCACATCCTCTGCATGGGCATTGCCTTCCAGCAACTCTCCAGGCCAACTAACTGCAGTTGTAAAGGCGGCTAGTGTTGGCAGCTTGCCTCGCTGGGCAGCCGCAATACCCCCAATGAATGTCACAAGGAGCTGTGCACGACGACCATCCCCTGACTGCCATCCAGGCCTGTAGGATGCTGACTCCTCCCAAAAGTCCAGGGTGAAGCCCATGGGATATAACACTGCCCCACCAACAAGGACATCGTAAGAGACCGCGTCTGTCACAATGGCCTTGGCTCGCATCACTGAGCCATCTACATGATGATCTGGTTGTAGTCCAATGACCAACTCACGCCGTGTCATGCCCCGAGCCTGCTCTGATCCTCCCAGAGATGTCTGTATCTGGAAAGGACAAGGCTCCATATCCGCCTCCATGAGGCCCAAACCTGCAATAGCAGCTCTGCCCAACATCAGTGGCTGAGCTCCTGAGTCCAACAAGACCCGCAGTGGCCGATACTTCTTGCCTGCCGGTCCACTCAAAGTGAAAATGCCTCCCTGGTTGTCTAACAAGACAACTCCAGGTGTCACCATGGCGCACTCAAAGGCTGGCCTAGCTGGCAGCTCCGTCAACCTGGCAACTGCAGCTTGCCATGGCGCAGCCGTGGCAGTCTTGACCCTCAAATCCGAGGATCCCTCTGCCACTACACCTTCCAGTAACTCCGCAGAAGATGAAGTGACCTCCCCACTCTCGCAGAGTGTTGCTGCTAGTCTGAACACTGCAGCTGGTCTTACCCCTGGCGTCACAATCATGGTTGCTGAGAACAGTGGGGCTTGACACACAGAGGTGGCTGCCCCTAATAACACACCGGCTGCACTAGCCTTGGTAGCAGGTGTCAGTGCTGCACGTGTAGCTCTCCCCAATGACATAGTAACCTCCGCCTCGGTAACAGTCGGGCGAGAACTAGGTGCCATGGATGGCGTCGACACTGTCTCCGCCAATATGAATGACTGAGGAAGCCTCGCCTGACGGCTTGCCTCCCCACGCTGTGGATCCAATTCCACCTCTGCACCTTGTGGCTCAGGAACTCGTGCTGCTCCTCGAGTCACGGCTGTAGCAGACTCCACCTGCACTAGTGGTAGTGCTGCTCCGCACATGAATCCCATGCCTCCCATATCTCCTCCCTTAGGAGCAGGAGGTGGACCATCCCGCCTGGGAGCCGGTACCACCTGAGCTGTAGCCATGGCAGCGAGCCTCTGCTCTAGCTGCTGAAGCCGGTTGGCCATGTCTTGGTCAACACCCTGACCTCCGCGTCCTTGGCCATGTTGAGCTTGCCCTTGGCCTGTACCTCGTCCTCTCTGGGCTGGTCCACCTCGCCCCCGGCCACCATTGTTCCCCTGGAACTGGCCTGGGCGCAACTCAGGGTGCAAGTCATAACACTGGGCATCTCCATGCCCATACTTGCCACAATGCCCACACTGCAACTGTGCAGGCTGTGCTTGTGCCGGCCTTCTGCCACTCTCTGGGCAATCTCTCTTGACATGGGGTCCTCCACATGTCCAACATATCACCCCTAGTTGTTGTTGGCCTGCAAAAGATGCCACGGGCCTCTGCACCTGAGGTCCCCTGTAAGCTCCATGGAACTTGGGTTGGGCAACCTTGCCCCCCTGACCACGCTGTTGGGCAGTCCCTTGTACCTGTTGGCTGGCAGCTGCACCTCGTGCAGGCATGTCCTTGCCAAATCCAATGGTAACAACTCGCTCCTCCACCATGTTGAGCTCAATCCGCTCAGCCAGCAGAAACACATCCGCTAATGTGGGTTGGGCGCTTGTAACAGGGTTGCATCCCGCACCCTTCTCTTGAGCTCCTTGTCCAAAATTCCATACCAGAACTGGACTGCCTGAGCTTCAGTAACCCCTTGGGTCACACTTATCAAGCGCCTCATACGAGTGTAGGCCTCTCGCAAGCTCTCACTGGATTTGCGCTGGAAGTCTTGCAAACTTCGCAGCTTCTCTGTCCGTACACCTTGGTAGTTCCTCCGCAACTCCTGGAAGAACTCCACCACCGGGTTGAATCTAGGCACATGTGTTGTAATTGTGGCAGGAGGAGTAGTAGCACCTTTTGAACTGGTACCACCTGCAGAAGTGCCAGCACTACTTGTTCCACTACTAGTGCTTGTAGTTGGAGATGTTTGTGTAGCTGCTGGTGTCACCGCTGCCCTTGTGCCTCTAGTGATTGAGACATAGTTAGGTGACCAATACTCTCGCCACTCCTCAATCTCCACCGCATGTCCCCGCCTAAATTCATGGTAATCATCCATGGGCGGCCCCTCAAGGTGCTGGAATAGCCCCTTCCACGCCATAAAGGGCGTAAACAGTTGTGGATTGCGCATTTGCTGCAAATCACACCAACTGTCAAACTCTTGTATAAAGTCATCAAGCTCGATGGTGCCCACAGCTCCAGAGTACCTACGTGGCCCCTTGGTAGCTCCATACATCTCCTCCATCGTGTCCCACAACAATGGCACGGAAATGACTTGCACCCTCGGCGAGAATCCTCCTGACTCCGAGTCTGAACCTTCCTCAGAAGACACTGAAGGTGAAAGTGGCCTAAACCGCACACCTTGTCTTGTGTACCCACTAGTATCGCTGGTGCTTGTACCGGCACTCCCCTCAGCAGCTGGTGGCACCTCCGTGATGAAAACTCACAACCCAACCGGTTGTCAACCTGTCTCTAATCCCCACTTTCTACAAGGTAACCGGGTAAAGAACCTGTTGCGGCTACTGGTTCAAGCAGGAATAATAGGTTTCTAATGTAGACCTGTACTTGCACCTGCATCCACCGCAAGCACTCCTATGGTCTGCTGGTCATCAACCCAGCCTCACCATAGAAGAAACACTGGTGGTCTTGCTGGTCATCACTCCAGCCTCACCACCGACAACATACTCTAGGATTGGCCGGTGATCAAATCCGGACCAACCTCCTATGAAAAAATGCGCCCACACAAAGCTAACATGGCGCACAGTCAAGCATGCAGGTGTGGAGGGGATCCAAACACAAGAAAATCAAGACAGCAACTCCCCCACACCAAAAACACTCCACAGTGTCGCTCTTGCAAGGACACCCCAGCCCAAACCCGGACTGACTCTTGCCTCCACCTACGGAAAGGTTTTGGCCTACAGAGAGGGTGAAAGACTATGGAGAAGAGAAACTAAAGCAATTCCTAACCCCAGAATGCTCTCATCCCACCACTCTCCCTCTTGTCTCTATCCACTCGCTTGTATGGCCGTGGCAAGTATCCTTCAATATCCCTCAATCAATCCTTCAAGAGCTCTTCAACATTGTCCACCAAAGCTCCTTGAAGGGTCCTCCAAGGACCCCAAAGATCCTCCAAACACTCCTCCAAGGACCCCAAAGATCCTCCAAATACTCCTCCAAGGGCCCTCAAATATCTTCCAAACAATCCTCCAAAGGCCCTTAAATTTCACTAAGTCCTTTCACTGTTGATACCTTAACAGAGGTATAGTCTGAGGTTGCTAGGGTCCTTTATGTTGATGATACCTTTACAGAGGTATAGTCTGAAAATGAGGGTTCTGTTTGGTATACTAACAGAGGTATAGTCTGAGCTGATTAGGGTTTACATATGGTGATACCTCAATAGAGGTATAGTAAAATGGACAAGCTCCTGTTTGGTATACTAACAGAGGTATAGTCTCACATTAGGGTTCACATATGGTGATACCTCAACAGAGGTATAGTCAAAGGGACAAGCTCCTGTTTGGTATACTAACAGAGGTATAGTCTGAGCATACACTACTAGGGTTTGTAAGAGCTAGAATGCAAGTCCTTGACTTCTATGCTTCTACTCAAGCAAAAATATGGTCTCTAGGTGGTCATAAGAGGCATCTTCTTGCTCTCTTCCACCCCAATGTGCAACCAAGAGTGGTCCAACTCAACTTGCAAGTCATTGTCCACCAAATCAATCCCCCTTCTAGTCCTTGGGATTTAACTACCATATCTCCATTGCCGAATAATCATGCATTTGTCTCCTCATCACTTGACAATTGCTCCAAATCAACACAAATTATCTCAATGTGTAGGAGCAATGCTTGTCACTTACAATAATGCTCCCAAGCAATCCGCCTTGGATCCCACTCTCACGCCATATGCCTCATTTGGGGTCTTGCACCAATCCATCATCCATGTGCTCCCCGTGGTCATTTGAATGCATGTTTCATGACCTCTTGGCCTATGTGTTGCTCTCCTTCATCATAACATGAATCAACACCTCTCCACTTCACACACAAATGGATCTCAAAGGCCTTCACCTCTTGCTAGTTCAAGAGCTCCCCTTCTCAAACTTGAACTTACAAACTCAAGCGAGCATGCTCCACACATGCACCACTTGCTTGGTCAACTATCCACCACAAAGCTCGCACTACCAAGAGCATGAATAGCCAAGTATTGCCTCCCCCTCTTGTCACATTACATAGTTAGGGTGAAGCTATGCATACATTGAATGATGATTTCCCTTCAAGGATTTCCCACCACATGTTCTCCAAGCCCTTCCAATGGCACCCTAAGCTTGGCTCCACACCACCATGATTGGAAGATTTCTTCACATGCTCCCTTTCAAAACCTCTTGAGTTTCTTAGTGCTCTCCAAGTGCTTGCCCTTGTTGTCTTCAAGCCCAAGCATATATAGCTCATTGGCTTCTCTTCCACAACATCCACACTTTGAACTTGCTTAACCCTAGCTTGATAGTGAAATGAGCACTAACAAGCCTTTAGTCACTCTCCACAAGCCATGGCGCACACCATCGACTCCATAATGCATACAAAGGATTCTCAAACCCTAGAATCCATGCTTCCACACACACAAGACTTCCTCCTTACAATCCTTGCAAAATCTTGTGACTCAAGAGCTTTCTTCTCAAGCTCTCCAACTCCTTGGTGCATGCAATACTCGAGCACATTTCCTTGCAACCCCTTGCAAGCCTTGTGCTACAAGAGCTAAATTCTCCTAGCTCTCAACCTCTTTAAAATACAAGTGCAAAATTAATCCTTACACTCCGCACTCACAAGCATAAGGTGATCTTCTTGTATTGATAAGAGATGAGAAATGAGAGAAGTAGAAGACAATGAAAGCTCTCAAAGCATGAAGCAATCACATGAAGAACAAGCCCTAGTCCTTCCAAGTGAAATCCACTCTATCATATAAACTAAGTCAAGCCAAGGGCACCTTTGCTAAATGAATCCACCCTACAAAGCCCTCAACACACTCCCTCTCAATACCTAGAGCTATGGAGGTGAGAGAAGCTCATGGAGGCTCAACTACAAGAAGATGAGCCTCCTCAACACTCACAAGGGGAAAACCTATTTCCATGTCTCAAGTGAGGCTCGACACCTCACTTGGCATGTGAGACCAAATGAAGTCCCAACACACAAAATATAAATATAAATATCTAAAATGTCCTAGTTAACTAGAAGTAGGTAATTCTAGATAACCATGACTAAAACCATGACACAACAATGCCAGGCCGCGTGCCGTCAGTAGTGTTAGTAACAGCAAGAGTGTCAACAGGGTTAGAAACAACGGGAGGAGCAACAACAACAACACTAGCAGAATGAGAAGTGGCAGCAGGGTCAGTCTCTACACTAGAAGCAGCCTCGATGGCAAGTGCCACGCTAATATGAAGGAACATGCTCTCCCCCTCTCTGCGAGCTACACAAGACAAATCACGAACTATAGCTATCCCCTTCAATTACACCCAACGCACATCATGAGACGACAAAATCACAACAGCAGGAGAAAAGAGGGCAAAGCGAGGAGCCGCCATCGATAACACGCATTAGCGAACCACTTAGGCAGCATGACGTAGAGCAAATCCCGCGAATGACCTAACTGATCCTGACAGTGCGGGCAGGATCCACCACGCCTAGAATACCCGGCTTCTCTCCACCATAAAACAAGCCTGAAGCATATACTCCTTTCCTCTCAAGAAGCGAACTTGCACAACAAAGGGGCGAGCGGAAAGAGCAAGTAACGCGCAAGAGGAGGATCAAACACACGATTCAGACACTAAGCAGCTCTCATCCAAAAACTTGTACACTCAAATCACATGTACAACAACACCCGAGTACACCGCCCTGACCTTGTGTCAGGGCGCCGTCTTTATACAAAAGCCCTAACCGTAGTGGCCCGCCGCGTGGTGAGGCATTATAGGCCCAAGCCCACGGTGCTGCCTTGCAGCCCTGGATCTAACAAAGGGCCAAGATCAAGCCACCAGCCTAAACTAACCCTAACCTAAACATCATTGTAACGGATTAACGGCTTTATACGCCAAAAAAATATACGATGAATGTGTATCGCCGTGTTGGATGAAACGGGTGAATCTGTGATGAGGAAAGTTTGGGGCATCACAAGCCCAACACTAGTCTTTTCTGTCTTTGATTGCAATGTACATGTAATTTGCAATAGAAACAAATATATATGCAGATTCGTAGAAGCAAGTTAGGGGTGATCTTCAAATCAATTGAAGTGTGTGGTACCATTCCATCCAGTCCACCAGGTGGGGGTGTTTTTGTACTGTTGTGATCGAGTTGTGTTTGTGGTCACGTATAGAATTCTCAGTTGGGGTTAGTTTTCTTGGAGTCAAGTACTTCAGAGCCAGTGTTGTAATTCAAGATGTATACCCATTTCTCTGGTTCTGAAGGTATGAGGACTTCATACCGTCATCTTGAGGTACATTGTACAGCAAACATGGTTGGACTCTCAATGGTAATTTCATAAGTCAAGCTAAGCATTGAGACGTGTACACATTTGGGCATCTCCTCAATTGTATAACTTCTGCCTCCAGGCTTGGGGAAGTACCATTGCTGATATTGTAGATGGTGTCCAAGAAATGACACCATCACCATTTCTGACACCATTTCTTCATTGATGCAAACTCGGAATTCCATAGAAATGAAGTAGCTGAGGGCATGGTTGTTGCATATTAAAAATCATCTCAAACACAATGTCTGTGGATCTAGTCAGGTATAATGTTACACCTACAGGACTGTTGTCAGATTCTACACACACTGATGAAGTGAAAGGGGAAGAGGGTTTAAGTTTTGCATTTGCTTCAGGTAATTACTTTGCGTTCTACAAAGACGCCTCCTTTGTCTTCAGAGACACCTACATCATCATTGTTCTCTACCTCTCCGTTAAGTTCCTTCGAGAGGTGGGAAACTTGTAAGTCAGTTTGCACGCAGTATGGGTGGAGACAGGCCGAAGGAATCAGGATGCTTGAACTTATCCAGTATGTAGAGGCAGAGCATCAGTTCTCTACTTGTGAGAGAATGTACTCATAATGAGGGAACCTCGAATCACAATGAATCAGAAAATGAAGATTGTCTTCAGGTTGCCCACACAACGGGCAATTGCACTCTCCTGTCCTCTGTTTGATGTCTACTTACGAGGAGAGAGCTGAATTGGATTCTGACGCTTCTACGTTCGACCTGCTTTTGTGATTATGCTACCTCCACAGTAAAACAGCCTACCAGTTCTATGTACTCCTTGAGTGTGAGAGAGAGCGCCTAACTGTGGGTTTGCTTTGTGAATTGTGCTGAGGGCAGAGAGGAGCCCGACTGATCATCCTCTCTTGGATTTGCATTACAAGGATTCGTACTTGCCAACTTGAACCCAGGAGATGGATTAGATTCCTTGTTGCTTCTTGATCAGTATTACTTCTTGGCATAGGGCCAGCCCCAGAAAGGGCAGTAGCCGCAAGGTGAAGTGATCCTTAGTTAAGCCGGCTCTGGCCTGCATGTTCTCTCTACTTCTTGGCTTATGGCCTCAACAACCCATTCCCCTTGGTACAGAAAGCATAGCCTTTGTGGTCACCCCCCCAGGCTCCTACAAGCATCCATTCCTCAGAACCATAAAGTTTTGCCCAAGCCCTTTTTCATTCTGCAGTTCAAAATCATGACCTTGGGCCATACCTAATTGATTTTAGATCTTACAATCAATCCATATCTATGATCAATCTCAATATCCTTTGACAAAGATTGATTGATGAAAGAAACTTCACAATTCTGAGAAAACTGTGTGAAAACTCCACACAGGAGTCCACAAACTGCAATTGGCTTCCAGCTCAATCAGGGTTTTGCATGTGCCCCACTAGGTTGTTCATGAGGGGTGAAGATTGTGAGCCAAAACATCCTGAACAGTCAAGCAATCGAAGAGTTGAAACATGGAACCTCTACTTAGCATTTAGCAAAGGTTTGGTTGATTCCTGCACCGTTTGAGAGCTCTTGCCCTTGCGAAGCAGAGCCCTTGATCCACAAACCTGCAAGACACCTCTGAGAGAATCCAAAACCTCAGTGAGATGAATTAGAATGTCACTTCTTTGATTTCTTTTGGGGGGCCTGAATAGCGGGGGCATCTGACTCAGGTGCGAGTGTTGTCTCCATGACCAGACCTTGCGATAATCGCTCCTCTCGCCTGGCAATCTTCCGACCCCGGGAAGCTTTGTTCTTCGCACGACGGGCCTCGAACTGGTCAGAGAGAGTCTTCTCACGCGCCTTCTCAGCCTTTGACTTGTGGATGCTCTCCATCAGCACCCGCTTGTTCTTGAATACATTACCCTTGACCTTCATGTACATGTCGTGGTACATATGCTTGTCAATCTTCTTTGCCTCTCGATACTTGCGGAGGAGACGTCTCAAGACACGCAGGCGTCGCAACCACAGAACCTTCAATACCGACGGAAGCGATTGCGTTAGCAATGGAAGCCTCATAGGTGGGACAGGCCCAATTCATGTGGCACCCCTGGACCGAATCTAGGAAATTGATAACTTCATGTGAAGATTCATACAGCTACAACAAGCTGCAGGAGGAAAGAAGAAGGGGCTCGGCTTGTGAGGCAACCGAAGTCCCCGTGGACTTCAAGGTCCAAATTACAGCATCAGGATGTACAACCACTTAAAAATGCGGAGAAGGCATCCTTGGTGAAAACAAACGAAAGGATACACCATGAATAAAACCTCTGATTTCGATGCAGTGTCTACCCAATCATAAACCTAAAACCAGTCAAACACACCCCACATCCATGCGCACGAGGAAGGGATAAGAATTCTACCTTGGTTGGAAGCCTAGCCTCCCTGGTACCGCGCCGCTTGCCATAGCCAGAATGCCGGCCCTTCTGCTTGGCCTCCAAAGCACGACGGGCGCGAGCTCGAGAGTGAATTTTCTGAGGCTTTCTAATCACAAACCCATCCTTCACCAGCTTCCTGATGTTCTGCCGTGAATTGGCCATGGAAATTTCATTCACCTCATTTGGGTCTAGCCATACCTTCCGCTGCCCGCACTTGAGCACGCTGGCAGCCAGCCGCTTCTGCAGCTTGAGCGACACCATCGCGCTTCAACCACCTTACACCGACACAGAGAGAGAGAAGGCACTGAGCTCTCTGCTCCTTTTATCCAAAACCCTAGCTCAGTGGCAGACAGGGAAAGAAAATAAAACAAAACAAAACAAAAAGAAATTTCTTGCCGTGCTGCTTACTATATGATTCTATCCATCTTGGCTTCTTGGCTTCTTCTCCTCATACTTACTTGCTCCTTGTTTCTTTTCATACAGTTTTCATCAAGTGGGACATGTCCCAGCCTACCCAAACCGTGGAAATTTGTGACTTTTAACTAAGATTTACTTGGGCATCACACTTTCTGGAATTCATAGAGGAGCAGTTGATATGGCAGAACTTGCCCATTGACATGGTGTTCTTCTGTGCATTTTTCTCAAAATGTCTAATACAGAGGTCACTAAGTTCTTTTACAAACCGTGTGACTCAATTCAATATACACTTTGAACCCATCTGTGGGAAAAAATGTCTACTTCCACAATTGTACATGGCAGAAACAAACACTATGAATGTCATGTGTCCCTGCGAGACTACAACCACTATACATTGCTGTAGGAGTCGACATTTCAAAGGTGTCACTGCTCCCTGCGAATGAGCAACACTTGAGAGTTTCCTAACAGATGGGTGTATGCAGGCGGCCTTGCTGCTGCCAATGTTGGAGCTCCACACTGAACTCTATTGATGCCAGTGGTCGGGGTTGCATGTGTAGGTGAAGATGAGGGGCATAGCACTACAACGTGCATTGTGTACAATCCCTACAGGTGCCTCCCAACAGTCAATACCTACTATTACTGAGGTACAACATCGGGTACCCCTGATGACTTCATCCGCTTCTTCATAAAGAGTGCAATGATGACCACGGTGAGAGCGATAGCCAACAAAATCAAGCCACGATCAGTAGACTGTTGTTGCACTGCCACCCTACCCTGTGCTACTGCTCTAGCTCTTGCGAGCGCTTGCTGTTGTGGCAGCTGCTGCGGATCAATGGCAGCAGGGAGAGCACGAGTTGCCAACCAGAAGTCAGCATTGAAGCTGACAGCATTAAACCTGCATTTGCAGCTGATGCACGTTCTCCAGTATGGCACCCTCTCAGCTGCTCCATCCAACA
This sequence comes from Takakia lepidozioides, assembly GCA_030704615.1. Taxonomy (NCBI): domain Eukaryota; kingdom Viridiplantae; phylum Streptophyta; class Takakiopsida; order Takakiales; family Takakiaceae; genus Takakia; species Takakia lepidozioides. Next base: position 32,837,943 of record CM060732.1, on the reverse strand, counting down.
GACGCTCCGCCAGAGGAGCCCTCTCGACATCCTCCTCCTCCTGCTCTTCATCATTAGCCTCAGCATCTGTGGTAGCAGCAGGCCACAGCTCAGGGACTTCAACTTCTTTCTTCATCATATGTTCATGAAGGTGCCACCCACCCCAGCGAACCCACTTTCAGTTGTCAGCAATGTCTCCTCTCCCTGTTCCCAACATCTTTTGGTCTTCATGGTCTTTGGGATTAGCTCACTGATGCGACAAAACAGTGTTTCGGGATGGATTTTGTGCACAACTTCTTGCTGGATTTGAATTGAGCTCCAAAATGTTTCCCTTACTACCAAGTATCAGGCACTCTATGTTGTGAACTGATAACGGCTAGTAAATCACAAAGTTCATCAACTGCAACATACTATGCCGCTCCGGCTGCTTGTTAGCATCTGGTATACCTCTTACAAAGGCTTATTGTGTTCTCAAAACAGTTGGAACTTACTTCAACATCGTTGCATATGCCCCCTGCCTTGCGTCTTTTTTGCAAAGGCATCCATCTCCCATGACATCAATGTACTGCCACAACGCCTTTGCACTATCAAACACTCAACCCTGTCATAGTCCCTGATTTATAGTACCCTTAGCATTGCGATTTGAAAGATTTGGCAACCATAACCAGCTCGAAGTAAACTATAATGTTGTACCTCATTGATGAAAATTTGGTGTCAAACTTGGGTGCAGCAGTACATGTTTTGACAGCCAAAATGCACAATGCTCCTCCTTGGTATAGTTCTAAGTCGCCATCTCGCTTTGTGGGCATGAACAAGTTGGACGCACCTTTCCAGGATGGTTGTCACTGGGTGGTAATGTGAGATGCTAAGACAAATCTTGGTCTGGGTCTCAGAGCACCCATTTGACTGCCAACCGTTCACACCCATCAATTTCTAGTCAGACAATGACAGATCTCAACAACCACCTCCGCAATGCTAAATGACAACTACAAAACCCTATGAAGATGAGGAGGGCTTTAATGTGAGGAGCATGAAGGCACAATGTTTGAATGTATATTCAGGGTAACTGGATTGATCAGCCATGATAAATGCCCCCTTGAAATGGAGTGTGGGAGAACTGACAAACTCACAGGAACCCTAGTTGAACTTGGCATTTGAAAGCAGACCAGACACCTGCTTCTCAAACTCAATAGACAAATGGCAATACCTGGACAGGCAACTGGTAGTTGAACCACATGTAATTTACTTGTGAAGCAACAGCGGCGGAATATCAAATACAACATGCTTTAAATCTCAGCTGGATGGCGGGGGCAAATTGAGCTAAATCTATATGTTTAATTGTCTTTTACAATATATTTGGACTGTGTATTATGCAGGAAGATGAATCCCATTGAACTACCGTATGGTGAAGGCCAAATCACAGGATTCCTGGCAGATCCTCAAGGAGTTCTGGATGTGGTGTGTACTTTGGCCCTGGGCAACCAAATTCCAGTAAAATTGCTGAAAGTTGAAAAGGTTTTGGCGTGCTGAAGAGGGAAGGTGCTTAGCAGTACATGTCTTCCTGCTGGATGTTGAGTTCTGAGTATAATGGCCTCGGTGGGTGTGGCCCATGGAGAAAGGCTTGCACAAATCTGGAGCTCTTTGACACAACCCAACCTTTACAGTCTTTCATTTGCGAGTCTGACTCTAGCTGGCCCCAAACATACCCGGTGGGTGGATGAAGGTGTAGTGCTGCAAGCTGTGGTTTTCAAGTTCAATTCCCTTGGTGATTTGTCGTAGAACAGGGAGAAAGATAACAGTGGAACCATAATTCGGACACGAGCAGCGAGACATGTCTACAGACACCGAAATGCTTTCTCTCAACAAACCCTAGACACAAACCATGAAAAAAGCGTCAAAGGAAGCATATCCATAACAGCTAACCTAGACAGGAAAGTCAAAGGATATAAGCCATACGTAAACTAGTGGCATCCCAAGGAAAACCTCAGATTCTTCCTACAATTCTAATTCATCCATAGACAGATCGGTCAGATCATCAGATCATCAGCATCGTTGACAAGCTTATAGAAAAACTGGATGTTAAGGACTGTGATGTTACAAAGGAATTGATAGAGGACCATGCTGCAAGTGGAAAATTGATAACAGATCCAAAGACGAGTCTTCATCTCCTGGCAATCCAGATAGTGGCCATTCACATGTTCGCTGCACCTCCGCAAGACGCCTAACTTGTGATGGGTGAGTGTGGAAGTAACTCCCACATCTCATATACCGAAGTGATACATAAAATTTGCCTCATACTTACATGATCAGAGTCCAAAACAAGCCGGGCTTTATGAAGATACATTTCTCAAGGAGTATCTTTTAAGGCTAGTACAAAACTATCAACCTGGGCCGGACTGTTCCTCGTTATTGTTTGAGGAAATCCAGCTAGATAGGCTCTGACATTGCATACCAGGTAATGTGCAGCCCCTGCTACCCAGCACTGCTACTGTAGTCCTCGTCCTCTGAATAGAACGGATGGGACTGGAAAAAGAGGGACCAGGATGGATCATATACCCGCTTGGAGGATAATTAAACTACGCAGTCTATATTGAATTCGATAAAACAACAGCCTGTCGGCAATGCTTTTTTGCTTGCTCCAGCCTTTCTAGCAAAGTTGCTTCCTTTTGAGCTGCGCTTACGAGCTTCAAGTCCATCTCCAGGAGCCGAATCAATCTAACGACCTCAAACAACAATTGCTCATCTACAGAATCTTGTCCTCGAAGTTTCTCAACCTCCAATTGCACACGTTCTACCACTGCGCCTCCGGCAGCCGCTATCATGGTCCCGCTTCCAAATGGTCGATCAAGCAGGCCCCCATAGATCATAAGCATATCTGCAATCACTCGACCTTTCCCCTTTTTCAATGGAATAGTTATAGTTCGTTTATAGAGCCCTGCAGCCTGCTTAGCTTCTTCGACCGACGGACCGGCCCCTTCGAATGACTTCTTTGAAGAATCCCTCGCTGACGTACCTGGGGCGAGGTTTAACAGTCAGGGATTGCTTGTTGACAAAATCGCTATAGCAATCACAGGAAAACAAGAGAGAAGCGCAGAACAACTCAAATTCAATTCGAAAAGTGTTTGTCTTACCTTGTTCAAATAACAGGGCTTGCCGGGCTTCTTCCTCAGACAAAGCTGATGGAGAAACACTTTCTATTCCTGCCCTCTCTGATAACTTAGCCGCATCACCCAGCGGCAATGGATCCCTTGTCTCCTCCATCATTGGGGGCGAGGATGCTTCAGGTAGATTCCGCAAATCAGTCACCGCCAGTCCATCACCGTCAAAGCTCCCTTGCACCTGCGCATACATGCGGGATCTACCTATTTCTCCTCCTTCACGGGCCCTTCTCTCAACTCCACCGAAGGTCTTAGCACCACGGATTTTATAAAACGACGAGGCATTGTCAAACAATCCACATTGCGAGAAAACAGAAACAGAGATTGCAGAGATCCGAGAGCAAAGTCTTTGGTTTGGGAAGGATTCGATGACGTATCTATGTTGGACATGATGTGGGAAAGAGGAACCCACAGTCGGGAAACCCACATAGAGAGAAACTGGTTGAGGACAAGAGAGAAGGGACATTGTGGCAGCCTTGCGTGGCAAGAGAAACAAACCACAACGCCCCTTTCCTACGAAGACAAGTGCGGTGGGTTAGTCAGGAGGCTCAGGAATTGCATGAAAGAGAAACAGGAGGTACCCAACACGTTGTGCTCTTCCTGTCAACCTCCTTAAAGGAGCTCCACACACACACGCGCAGATGCTTGGAATTCAGGGAGATGACGTTCCGCCGTCCTTGTGGAATATTTATCAGTGGATTGTCATTGATTTATAATATCCTTGAAATCTCCCAGCAAGGCACCACAATAGCAGACACGGTGCAAGCATGATGGTCTGACTTATAACCCCTTTTTCTTTGGCGAATGTGAGAAGCCCCTGAGTCTTTCTTCCACTTGCCAAGATTATCAGCTTGCAATATGATGGCCCGAATCAAGTTTGACACCATATGCAAACAAATTGAAACAGAATGGCTGCTGGGCAATTCTTCTGAAAACTCTTTTGGAGAGAGTCATCACATGGACCTTTTGAAACAAAGAGAGTTGGATCCCTGTATTAAAACATGCAACATACACATGAGCCAGACTGTACCATACAAGGAAAACAGTCATTTGGTTACACTGAACACATTGGCTTGCCAAGCCAAGTGGAAACTATCACTTCACGCTGACACACTGAAATGTGTCCAATATGGCCTTCCGAACAGAGTTCGTGATGTCGCGAAGCAATAGAGATCGAGTTCGCTGAATTGTATTGTTCGGAACCAACTGTGATTAATGAGGCATTCTCACATTGAATTGAATTGAGGAATTCTCCCATTGAAGGGCCTCCGTGCACGCTTCTTTTTCTCTTAAAGGAATTGAAGATACAAATTGGCTTTACAGAGCAGGAAGATGAAGGATGAGAGAACGCCAAATCGAGGAAACTGCAGGGGCTCCAGAAGAGATTAACGTGGACCTGATGAAAAAAGACTAATTACGCACCTAGAATGTGTGAAAACGCAATGAATTGGATCAGAACCTCAACCCATGTTACAATGCTGACCCACCCACCCCAGACAAGGCAATCAGAGAGCTAATAGAAACCACTTTACTCTAGTTGCAATCTTCCTGTGGGCCACTGGTGATAGAAAGTTGAACTCGGTATAAACAAGTTAAGCTAAGTATCTCTCAAGCTTCTCCACCTCTTCTGTGCTACCAACAAATAGCGGTACTCTTTGATGTATCTGCCACAACACAACACCACATATCCAGTGAGAAGTCCTACCTTCAACTGAACCTGGACACATTCTGCCACACATAGGTGCTGAGGATGGAATTTATCTGTGACAAGATCAAATAAGAGCATCCTCTCTCCCTCTCTCTCCATTTCTTTCTGATCCTATCTTCCAGGCTCTCTTCTTTGTCTGCTGTGAACAAACTGCTAGATACATCATATTTGAGATCATAGGTTCATTCTTACAGGTCAGCTTGGAATCAGTGGTGTACCTGCTCAGGCTCAATATCCAAAATTCTTCTGTACCCATCGGAACCCTTTCCACCGGCCTGTTCTGCCAAGTAACTCATGGGTGCACACTCATACAAGAGTCTCAACTTCCCAGTCTTGCTCTTCTTATCAGGTGGGTAGCCATAGATCCCTCCATACAACATCGTCCTGTGAAAGTCTCCTACGAGACTACCAATGTAACGAGCAGTGTATGGTTTATTGCTGGGTCCTGGGTCCTTCAGATCATCAACATACTTTTTGAGTTTGTCGTCCCAGAGCGCATAGTTACCTTCGTTGAAGGAGTAGATCTTCCCACTCTTGGGGATTTTGACCTCTTCGTGCGTGAGAACAAATTCTCCGTAAAGAGGATCAAGTGTGAAGCCAAAAACTCCCTTTCCAACAGAAAGAACCAATATAACAGAACTAGAGTACATGCAGTAACCAGCAGACAAGAGGTTGTTGCCTGGTTGACACACATTCACAACACAGTTCTGTGCCACATCATCCATCTGCGAAAATGATGATATACTCAGTTAAAAGAGAGAGGAAGAGAAGTAAATGAGGAAGTAAAGGGAACAAAAGAGGTTAGATGGCGGCTGTAGCATGAAAGAGAAACCTAAGAACTTACTATAGTAATTGCTAGAACGAAGTCTACTGACTAATAGATTCTTGTGTTATTGAAATTTCCTAATGAACAGTTGGGGATCTGCCCATAAAATATTTTTTGAGTTTAACTGCCCAATCTTTCATCTTAGAAACTAGTTAATCGAGCAGAATGTGCCCAACAGTACCACTGGGAAGTGTAGTTGAGTATGTACTCAAAGAATGATGGAGACTGCCAGAAGGGAATACATCTCTCAGCTTCATTGCTCTGCAGTAGTGGAGCCTAAAGAGGAAGACTGCGAAAAAGGCAGAGAGATGGGCCCAGACTATGGCAAGTAATGAATTCATATGAGATAAGGTGATGACAAGGAAGCAAGAGGATAGAACATTCATACTGTGGGGTTGTCGCCTAGGTCTGCCAGGCACTCCTCATTGGGTCTGTAGATACCAAAGATGGATCCTGTCGACACAGCAGCATCAATATTCGACGAGCCGTCCAAGGGATCAAACACCACGATGTAGTTGCCTGAGTAACTCTCCTCTACAGCGACAGGTGTGTCTTCCTCCTCGGAAGCAATGATGCCTGTCCGCCCACTTGAACGAAGGCAGCTAGAGAAAACCTGCTCGCAACCACCCATTTCAATATATCAAGACATAGTGGTTGTAACCTGCTCGGGCGAGAATTCCATCCAGGTACACAGGACTGTAAGAAGGGAGCATGATAGGGAATACGGCTACTTCCCTCAACGGGCACAAACAACAACAGGCAAATAAAAAGGTTTGAATTCCCACCAAGAATCCATTGAGTACTCTGATAGATTCCACCATCCTTACCTCTTTTTATGTCTGGAATAATGCGTCCCGCACCAAAAACGTGCAAGCAAGTCAATAGCAACGTAGGCAGGCGAGGAGGTCAAACAAAGCTCATGGGGAGGTGTTTCCCGGAGAAGATTTACCAATGGAAAATCGATCAAACAGCGAGTTGACCGAAGGGAATTCAATGACGGACAAAGACATCAGCTTGTTCAAAATTCGACTTGTAGTTAGACGTGTATAGTTCCTACAACTGTTAGAGGCAGCTGAAGCACTCTGGTTCAGAAGCAGAAGAGACAGACAACGCAGCAATCCGCCAGAGAATAAAGTGGAGGAACCAAAGAGCTAGAGATGGACAGCAACAAGTGTTAAGAAAAGCGTTGCAGCGTTACAATGGCGGAGAAAGAAATCAGCGAAGATACCCAAAGAATTCCCTTCAAGCTTACTCCAAAAATGGCAGAGGACATCACTAGCTCCTCTGAGGCAACATCCCCAACAAGAAAGAGAGAATGTGAATTCACCTCGTTAGAGATAACATCCAGCTTCTTCTGATCCTCCCCCTGCACATTAACAGCTCCCTGCACGCCCGTCATATTGGAGATTCCGGCTCTCTGCACCAGAGACGCAATCTGCTTGCAAGCAAGTGCGATGCTGGACAAGACAATGGTCAATTCTGCATCTATCACTCCCACTTGTTCTTGTTTTAGCAGCCATCCTGTGAAGGTCTGAATGTCGTACTGGCTTCGTTTCTGTTGTTGCTTGGGAGCGGGAGGTTCCACACTCACCGCAGCCCTCACGACAGGCCCACTCTGCCGCCTGAATTGAGCGGATCCAGAGCGAAGGCCCGCAAGGCAGCCATGGAGCGAGGAGGCAGCTAGAGACCGGGCATTGGGACTAACGGGACCGAGCTTGGAGGAGCTCCCCGAGCTGGAAGCTACAGCCGACAAGAGCTGGGCCCGAGAAAGCGCTGTTGCTGCGGCCATAGCTGGAGCTAGCCCCGCTGCTCTCAGTGCGTTGCAGTGAGGTGGGACTCTCAGTGGACTAGTGAGAGATGGAGAGAGAGAGAAGACGAGGGAGAGACTGCGTTTGTGGCCCGTGTGCTCTTTGGGTTTCTGTGTGTGGGCTCCACACAAGTAAGATAACACTCCTTCTATCACTGCCTTCCTGCCATCTGTACACCCAAATCTTCAAAGTAGCCAAGAATAAGCAAGAGACCTTGGAATGTGCTTAGGTGTACATCCATCACAGCCATGATGAGGAAGAGAAGAGAAGACAAGAGAAAAGAAGAGAATTGGGAATGTGCTTTAGTGTGCATCCATCACAGAAATGAGTGAGCAAGAGAAGAGACGAGAAGAGAAAAGAGAAAAGAAAAGAAGAGAATTGGGAATGTGCTTAGGTGTGCATCCATCACAGAAATGAATGAGCAAGAGAAGAGGAGAGAAGAGGAAAGAGAAAAGAAAAGAAAAGAATTGGGAATGTGCTTAGGTGTGCATCCATCACAGAAATGAATGAGCAAGAGAAGAGGAGAGAAGAGGAAAGAGAAAAGAAAAGAAAAGAATTGGGAATGTGCTTAGGTGTGCGCATCCATCACAGAAATGAATGAGCAAGGAAGAGAAGAGAAGAGAATTGGGAATGTGCTTAGGTGTGCATCCATCACAGAAATTGAGGAAGAGAAGAGAAGAGAAAAGAGGAGAAAAGAAGAGAATTGGGAATGTGCTTTGGTGTGCATCCATCACAGAAATTAATGAGGAAGAGAAGAGAAGAGAAAAGAAAAGAGAAGAGAAATGGGAGTGTATCCTGCAAAATGAATGACACATTCTCTCTCGCACTACTGGAATCCACAAGCAAGAACTTCAGTATTGAGGGGTTTGTTGAAGAAGATTGTGGAAGCCTCAAGGAAGTCTAGAGACATTGACAGCTTACTTGTGAAGCATCTGTCATGTGCCAGCATTCACACTGCTCCAGTTTCCATTGCAGATTGCAAAGAGCTCACAACTTTTCCATCATGGAAACATGATGCTTGAAAGGCTATGGTTGTTGAGGATATCTGGAGCTATGCTTTGCTTGTCATGAAGGTAGAGAGGTAAAGAGAGGGATATGCTTGTTGCATTGTTTGATTTCTGAAGATGGTTTGACAACCTTTACTGGTCTGGTAATTAGCATGACCAACAAATTATGAAGGGTCCCTGTCTCTTTTGTGCTTTTGTTAGAAAATCTTTACATTTGCACTTTTGTGTGCTGTCTGAAGTTAGGGGCTTTTGCCTTGCTCGCCATTGGAAGTCTCTGATGAATTGTCGATGACCTCACATCCTTCAAGGTTCATCAACCTTGAGTTGTGCATCTAGCAAAGAAAACTCTTCAAAGAAAGCCTTGAAATGGTGGTAAGAGTGGGCCACATCGTCGACGCCACACATTTCACGCACACTGTGCATGGACAGCTGCGGCGCCCCAACATCCACTGTGCGGATGCCCACACCGCTGGCCAAAATAGGGCCTATTGTAGACCCGCATGGCATGTCATTTCTCACCACAAAATCCTTCACGCAACAGAAACAATGAAGGTTAGCATCTTCGACCTGCAAACTCTTGCTTTCCATTTGTTAAAGATGTTCATAGATTCTCTAGTGTGAGGTGTTTGTGCAGTGGTATGTAGTCCATGTGCTTGACAGGGGGATTCCAGATCAAGACAACAATAGAAGAAAGAGCCATAGGTGTGATGAGTCACCTGTGTGGGAAGGTTGTGAAGTTTTGCTACTTCGCGAAAAAGAAAGGCGGTGATAGCATTGGTGGCATAGCGCTGATTAGCATTATGTTTTATCACCAGACCCTTATGCATCTTGGGTTGGTGATTCTCCTCGTGCTTGTCCTGCATTGCCACACAGAAACCAGATCCCACTTATCTGAGCAAAGGGATGCCAGTTTGCAACTAACCCCACACATGATATCCCCACCCCCAGTCACAGGATAGAGCCTGCAAAAAGGTAATGGAGAGGTACAGTTACAATCATAAGACAAGGACAAAGAGAAAAGATGTACCTGATAATTGGGATGCAAGCAGTGGGCCATGTCTGCAGACACCAAAAAGCTTTGCTGAATTGCTCTCTCAACAAGACCCTAGACACCAAAGCCGAAAACCCACAAACTCACTTCATAGATCCAAGAAACAACAAAGGAAGCTACACAAACATTTATGCTTGACAAGAGCTTCCAAGGGTATATGAGCTATATTTGGAAGAAGATGATGGCAGTGTTGAATTCACCATGGCTGGAAAGTTGCATAATGTAAACCTCGGGACTTGGTGGACTCCAGTTTACCAAGAATCAAGACTCAAAGAGACTATAAAACCACTCCAGAGACTACTGAGTGAGGACCTCAAATCTGACTGTCCCACAAGGTGGCTGTTCAGCAACAGCACCACGACTGTTCCAATTGTTGCTCCACAAGAATACAGGGAGCGGCTACAGCTAAACCTACCAGTTTAGAAGCTAGCAGTTACCTGGGTCAAGGGTTCTCCAAAATTTGTAGTGACACGCTGTAGCGCATCAACCAGTACTGGAGACCCCGCCCCCTGCGCAGAGTTGGACCCCACCTCTTCATGGTCAAACAGGGCCACCATCCAGATTCCCCTCTCCTCCTCCAGTGCCTCTTTGTCTGATGATGCATCAATGAGAGCCTGGAGACATTGGTACATCACACGTGTGAAAAGAGGCTGAATAAGATCCTGGACACAAGTAGAAGTCTGAAGTCTACAACCCTGGAGACACCATAGTCAATGCCAAACCAACTCAAACTAACACGCTTCGTAGATTTACATAGATAAGCAGGATTGGGGTCTGGGGGGGCAGTCGCTGTTTTCCGTAGCCTTGTAGCCATACACCCAGTGCCCAGTCTGGGCGGAACAAGGAACAGACACTACCTTTGTGAGGGGCTCACTCCAGTGGTGGGACTTACCCTGATATAAACAATTAGTTCGGGGTAGGGGTGGGAGAGACAGAGACAGAGTTGCCTGCAATGGGAACAGAAAATGTACTGACCCTTTACATATCTCAAGCAGCAGAACTCCATGACACGAATTTAGACCCCATTCCACATGAAGCTTCAATGACAGCCATGTATTTTCCCCTTACCTTCAGAGAGCAGAAAGACATGCAGAGGTTGTCCAGGCGTCCAGAAAAAACAAACTCCTTAAGAGCCCCGCCGAGAACACCAGGCTGGGTGTCACAAACTTGAAGTTCAAAGTCACAGATATCTTCAGGCTCACACACCAGCTCTTCAGATAGTAACTGCTCCCCCACAAACATTCCACCAACATATATTCAGAACCATATTCTAATTCCTGTAAACGCTAACCGTTGTGATCCAAATATGCACCCTAATATACCTGCTCTGAGCTTTGAAGGATACTCTGCATTAAGTAAGACCTTTGTAATTGTTCAATGGCTGATCACAGAAGACACATCCAAGGCACTGACACCAGCTTTGAAAGCTCCAGAGTTCCATTTCCCACTTCATAGGGGTAAGCTTAGGTGCAGTCCTCAGCCAAGCAATTCAAAAGAATGACATGGTAACAAAAGCCTGGAGCTTAGAGACTTGCCTGCAAGAGAAGAGGGTGATGGCGAATAACCTCGGCGTCCTGTTCTTTCACCTGCTTGGCTTTGTAGGGCAAGGCTCCTTGCTGTACCTCTCCGTCTGAAGCAACATCCCTATCGGGTGCAGCAGGCCTGCTAACTTCAGCCTGCAATTTATCAGGCCACCCATTAGCACACTCAATTTCCTACGAGTTGCCAGTCTAATAGCTTCGGAGTTTGATTCTAATTTATCACCTTGAAATTGTTCTGATGCGCAAGCCTCATTGTCACCAAGAGTGACCAAGAGAACCAAAAAGTAAAAACAAACCCTAGCAAACAGGGTGACAGATGATACAGCCCCATAAAGTTTTTAGTCAATGAGGTCGTGGGCCTGAAAGGGCTGTCCATCATACTTCTAGATCCTTAAATATCTGTGAACAGCAATTTCCTGGAATATTGATTTCCAGCTATATCCAGTGTTTCTGAAATGTACCCTCTTCTAAAACAGCTTGGTTCATACAATAGACATCACAACAAACAGCCCCACTAAAGAGTCATATCCAAGCCAAAAACAAAAGTCCTTGAAGGAAACAACCGACTTTGATAACTGAGGCCAGAAGAGGCGCAAGATGTGTCTGTGTGTTGACTTTGAACCCATCATTCACATTTCTGAATCACAAAACAAGTCTTTTTAGCATGTCCAGAAACACTAAAAGAAAGAAAAGGCAAAGTTCCACACATCAACTGGAACAGTAGGTACCCTAGAGAATCAAAGTGAATCAAAGATAGAAAATCATAGAAGGCAAGAAATTTGACTGACAGTAGTCGTGCAGAAAAATGAGAAAAGCTTTAGGTGCATTTCAATCTTCAATCCCAACACTTTGGTACCAAAACATTCACCCAGGAAATGAACCTCATAATGCCCCACAAGTCTCATGAGGTGCATGCACAGTGCCCCAATTGAGATTCGAAGCAAGTAAACTAAGACATAAACTTCCACAATTGTGGGAATGTCATCAGCTACAAGGGAGGTACTATACTGCCCCGAGGAAGAAGAAATGAGGGGTAGGGGGACATGTGTACCTATCAAGATGTATCGCCAATGTCGGTATGCGGATGATGGGTTGTTGGATTCTGACAAGCTTATGGGATAAAGCCTTTTGTTGTGAGTCTCCTCCCACTGCGCACTTGAGCAACACCCGACCCGCAATGGTCAAATCTCGGTCAAACCATGTGTGCCACAATCCCCCTCCGTAAGTTTGCACCCCTACCTCCAAGAAGCCCCCTTTCGTCACCTGCATGGAAGACTCTGCCACGCATGTTCAAACTGTTTTCACCTGACCATTGATCTATCCTCACCTCTGGTCAATGGCCAGAAGTTACAGCAAGTGGAAGCCTAATGAGCACCTATCTCAAATCCCTAGTAATTCATGACCCCAGTATATAGGCTCATATCCCAAACCACAGAATGGACAGCAGAAACCTTCATAAGACCAGAGTCTCCACTCAAATGACAAGATGAGAGCAACAACGCATCCTATTAAAATGAGTATGTTACCTTCGACATAGGCTTTAGCTTGGGGCAGGGACTATCAGTATGAGCACCGATAACGAGAAAGCCATTTCCAGGTGTATATCTGCACAAACACAGTAAATTATACTACACCAGTCCTTGAATGATGCTTGGTATGTCAGCCTGACCTAAGACATGTCCAGCTTCAGAATGTCACACTCAGCCTAACACCTGAAGCCCTATGACACAACTCCCCTGTAAAGCCTTACTTAGCCTCCAAGACATTCCAAGTGCTTGTCCTTGGTAGTCAATGCCAAATTAGATGTAGCCACCACCCCTGATGGTAAGGGTGAAGATTCATAGTGTACATAGAAAGCAGGAACAGTGAGGGAGTCTTGGATGCTAGGAAAATCCACCTTTTCCCGACTGCAAATGCGACAATTGTGGAGAAGTTGCGTGTAAAAAAGTATTTGCCCCCTCTTTCCAAATTCCACAGTTCCCTCTCTGAAAGTTGCTGATAGCCTGCTTTATACAGCCTACTTTTGGCCTCCTCTGTGAACAATCACAAGCATAAGCTTTAGCTTGAAATCGTGACATAGACGGTTTCAGCAGGGAAAGTTACACAGCAATAGCAATGAGGTCCTCATGAATATGATACTCTTGTAGCAAATATTTTTCTTGTTGAGAATTCTTTGCTTTGCCTCCAGACATTAATATTGTAAAGAGGAGGAGTTCCTGCAGAAAGAAATGTCCCAGCAGAAGTCTGAGTTTCATATTTGGAATCGTGTTGTAATCGTGTTGGAATCGTGTTTGATTAATCTAAAACTTTGAATACGAAGTCCTGGAGCGGCACATTTTACCACCCAAACTCCAATAGACCCTTGAACACTACCAAATCCGATGGTCATTAGATTCTGAGCAATGACCAAGTCCCCTGAAACAGATAGTCAGGTCAGACAGATCATGAAGCCATCGCCATGGGTAGTGATGTAGCTGCAGAGGTACCGACTGTTGATCAGATTCTCAAAAGGTCAGCTTTACGTCTTGGGATGAAAGGACAATTGGAGCCCGATTCTACTCAGTGACTCACGGTTTACGATGTCTCCTCGCAAACATTTCATACCCAAATTCCGCAGGCTAGGCAATGTCACTGGAACACTCAGATGTGCAGCACTTGAACTTCCGTAAGAACGAGGTTAAGAGATGCATTGGTGACAGAACCTTCATAAAGTTGGTTGTCCAAGTCAGATCTTTAAGCTTTCACTTCACTTAAGAACTCCAGGGATGAGAAACAACCAATCTGCAACTCCGAACACCAGCTAAATGCCTCTAGGGTCTATTTTGCGAATACTCTGTAATTAACCCAAAGAAGAGCTCGTGAGACATACGAACGGCATGAAAGGGAGTCGGGGATGCATTCAGGAATTCCAACAACTCGAGGGCCACTGCTTCCGCCATGCTCCAAGGTGCTGCTGGATTGCTCGCCGAGAAGCTTTCGTTGCACTCTCCAAAACCTGGCCCCAGAAACCCTAAAATCAGCTGAGAAGGTGGAAGGGGGTAAGTAAACGAGTATACATATTACGTATTTATTTCATTAGTTACTCTTTTTGTTTTGATTTCCTTCATTATTTGTTCTCATTACCAAATATATGCAAGACTATCTGCGTGTGGAAACTGGATGAAAGCCTGGTATTTTCCATTTCCAATGACGAATGAAACTCTTTTTGTTGCCTTCGAAAAATTATTAAACGAAGGACCTCTGGCAACAAGGAGGCTGACCAGAAAAATGAAAATTTGAACCGTATGAGCGACGCCTGACAATTCCGAAAGAGGGAAAAACTTCACCTTCAGAAACACATAGTGGTGGAAATGTGTCGGGTTAAGGATTTGAGCCCTAAACCACCTGGGTGGCACTCAATAGTGGAACAGAATGAAAAGAAAATTAAAAAAATGGTAGAAAATAAGTTATGTCGTACGCCGAACGATTTGGACGGATCCAATACGAGCTCTTGATTTTCTGTGCCGTTGAGATTTATAACTTTGATGGCCTGGATCGACTTTTGTGACAAGAATTTTTGTTTTTGGTGTTGGTGAGTCGAGCGTTTTTTGTTTTTTAGATTCGGAAAATAGCACGAGTGGCTACAGAGTTTTGCCAAAAATAGGCATACATTCTGTTCATCCATTAAAATTAGGATAGAATCATCCACATCCGTACTTTAATCCATTTATATCATCTATATTTGGATAATTCATCCATAAGTTTTTTGGAGAAATTTGGTGATTTCATCCATTAAAAAACAGGCCCGAATCCGCGACAGACTATTCTATTTTATTGTATTGTTTTTTTTTTATTGTTTCTGGAAATGGGACGGAGGCCCTTTTAATCATATTTTTGAGGTCGCCATTTGGCGAAAATTCGCCAAAACAAAAACGCAGAAATTAAATAATAATCATCAAGTTTTTTATTTTTATATTTTTAGTATTACGATTTGTCATTAGTATTATCATCTCTTCTTAAAAAGTAAAATATAAACAAACTATTTAATTTATGATTTTTGCAGTTTTCCAACAGAACTCAAAAACGTGGAGAAGACGAAGGAAGAGAGAGAGAGTTTTGTTACTCTTATTAATTACCTCCCCTCTTCCTCTGCACTTCCTTCGCTCTCTCTCTCTCTCTCTCTCTCTCTCTCTCTCTCTCCCTCGCCCTCTCTCTCTCTCGCTTGTGCATCCAACTTTTGGTCTGCTGGGGCGCTTAAGAAGCTTCCCAGGGGCTGGGGCGGAAGCCACAGAGGAGGATTTGCAAGACAGGAGGCTGTGGATTGTTCGATCCGCCGAAGGGAGCCGTCCTGCTTCGGAAAGTCAAGAGCTTTTACGATTTGGAAAACTAGGGCTTGGTTGTGATCTGCACGGGCAGGCCAGGAACGTGCAGAGGGAGGATATGCAGCTTGAAAACTAGGCTTTTTGATGTGGGGGACTCTGTGACCGCTTCAGGAGCTGGCTAAAAGTCGCAGAGGCAGTGGCGAGTTACGTGACTGGGTTGTGATGTAGCTGGAGTTTGGACAGGCAGGTGGCAACGGCATTGCAACCTCTGCGGTGCGCATGTGGCTGTTGTAGAGTGGGGCGTTCGGCTTTTAGTGGCCCAGTCTCGCTCAATATCGTTGTATGGTAGATGCTGTGCTGAAAGTTTGGGGTCGATTTGAGAAGCCTGCCAGCATCCTACGACGTCCATGATGGTTTGTGTCCTTTCTCTCTTGTGACTGCGTGGCAATGTTTGCATTTGCAGGGTGGCATGTGAAGTTTGTCATTCCTGAAATAATTGTTGTCTTTCGCAATCTTGAGCGCTCGGAATGGCATGTGGGGAGACTGGAAAATCACGTGTGTGACTTCACGTGTCTGTTTTAAGTGCGGAGGCAGTGCCATGACATTGCTGCAAGAGGTGTTGTTGTGGTTTATGAGATTCATTAAACATCTTTTTTCAATATTGGGTTTGTCACTTCGAAATCATGGAGATTTGAACTGCGAGAAACACAGCCCCCCCCTATCAAGAGTGTGCCTTGGCCTCGGAAGCAGTATCAGTTCATGTAAGCTGATGCATGCAATGGTGATCTCGCCTAAGATATGACAGACGAATATTCTTATCGTCGTCCATATGTATATATAGAGAACCCTACCCATGGCAAGGTAGATGAAGTTAACTTGTGAGCACTCGGTCAAGTTGGAAGAATGTTTCCAATCTTGGAGGTGAAACTACGTCTTGAGTTCTTCAATTGCAGAAAAGGACCAACTGGAGGTGGGGCTTGCAGTTCACTGAAGAGATCTCTAGAATAATAGTCCTGATGAAGTCCTTCATATTGGTGCTTTCATTTGGGTTTCGACTGAAACTACAGTGCTTCAAACAGCCTACTCTCTCTCTCACATACACACACACACACAAGGGACCCAATTTGTCCCACAAGGTCCATGGGTTGTATTCTACCTGAAGCCCCTTAACGAAGCCTGGGAAATACCTACATGGGCGTTTTTTCTGTGATGAACCCGATCGAGAATCATATTTTAGTTGGAAATTCTTGTAGCTAATGTTTTGATTTGTAACATTCTCCTCAGCTTCCGGGACATGTATTTGCGAATTTATGAATCTGGAAATCTAGTTCCAAATTCGGATGGCTAGGCACATTTCGGGGGAGGTAGTGTATGTCTGTTTACATGATTTTGTTTACTGTGCTTTCCTGCAGAATAAGCTTGGCCGGGCTCATCGGGACAAAGTCCAGCAATTCATGACAATTGCAGGGTCAAAGTACTGTTGTCCATTATCTTTCCTGCTCTTCTAATGAATCTATATGGCCTCTCCTCCATCTTTCCTCTTCTCCTCTTTTCTTGGTCTGGGTGTCAGAACAGATGTGACAAGCATTAAGGTGTCCTCCATCTAATCAGTGGGAAGAAATGCCTAGTTCCAGACTTGCTTGCAACTGGCAGATGTGAGTTCCTTTCCTAGACCTACTAGGGTTGTGAAAATCTTAGTCCTCAGCTTATTTAAAGCTCTTGTGACTGCAGTGAAAAAGTGGCATTAGCAGCTCTAAAGGCCAGCGATTGGAACTTGGAAGGTGCTTTTGAGTTTTTCTACAACCAGCCTCCACCTAGACCCACAACAGACCCCCGCTACCTTGAAGAGCTGTATCTGCGGTATAAAGGTTAGTGGCACCATCCAATTAGCCCCCACAGTCACAATTTGGTGTCCTTACACAATCCTCACCTTTGCATACCAACGGGATAGGAGAGATGAGGCCGTGTGATTTACTGATCGGGGAAAGTACAAAGTTATAGTGGCTTCATGGGATAGCTGTTAGAAAGTGTCTGTCTAAGGCAGGTTGAGTTATTATAACTCTTCCTGTTGTGCACACTCTGAACCTAGCCGGAGGTGGGGCAGCTGCAGCTGGTTGTGCATCGTGAGGCCTAATATGCCGGCAGTTGGGAGCGACGGTCAGCCTCAGAAAGTCTTCTGGGTGTATTTTGCTATTATCTTTTCTTGGCATCTTGTAGAGTGTCTGCTCAAAGCCTTAAGTCTGGGATTGCTGGATGGGTGTGTTTGACGCGCAGATCAATATTCGGACATGATATTGGTAGACGGGGTTTCATTATTCTGTGATGACTTGCAGGTTAGCCAACGTCTTACCTGTTTCGTGACTCCTCTCCCTTATTTCCTCGATAGCTACACACTCTCAAAGATTGTGCTTAACCACCTGTCATCAATCTGGCAAAAGTTCACCATGTTTCTCAGTTGTGCACTTAAAATAGCATTGCTGGGAAGCAGGAAAGAGCGGGTTGGGTTTCCTTGTACCGTAGCTTGCAGTTAATATTCTGCTTGAAGGCTGGGACTCTTGTAAGGAAAGTAACAATCGATGCAGGAGTTATGTGACAATGTATTCTCATGGGGATGTTCAAAACCTTCGACCTCCTTTCTACCCGTGTGCTAGACATTCGACCGTTGAGGGCACTGATAAGGGGAGGGCAGTGAGGAAGGTTGAGCCTCTAACCAAAGTGGCAAACTTAATGATCTCTGCACTATTCATGGCTAACGTTGTGGAGGGAATAGGTGAATGGCCATGTTTAGACTTGTGACTGAGTTCAACAAGATACACATTAAATTTTGGCCCATACTTAATTATTGCAATTTTTCAAGTTGAGGACAGCCTTGACTGATCACTGTTGGTTGCCTGTTTTACATGTGGTTTACTCCTTCACCACAGGTAGACCCTGGAGATGTTGTTATGGTGAGTGTTCTTCTTTGACCTCTCTTACGTTTAAACATGAGCCTTCTCTTTGGTAGCAATTGTCGACTGGGTGATGTGGGAGGGCTGATCGTCTCACAAAGCTTTAAAGAAACCCAGGCGGTCAATGTGCTGCAGTAAGGATCATGTTGCTGCATATATATTGTGTGCAGCTTTTCTGGTCTTCTCCATGGTTTTGTTGATTCTGTTTGAGGTAATACCACATGAATGAGTTACTGAAGTTGCTTAGAGTCTGGTAAAGTAGTTACGAGGTGGATGATTCAATTTCATTCAAGAGCAAACACAAAGCTAGAGTAGACTTTGCTCGAAAATTGTCCTCCTTGTGCACACTTAAATCTGTTGCTCCTGTATTGTGGATTGAAACCTGCAGTTGGTCATTTCCTGGCATATGAAAGCAGCAACCATGTGTGAATTCTCACGACAGGAGTTCATTGGAGGCCTACAATCATTGGGGTGAGTGAAGTTGTACTGGTGGAACATTCAACTGGTCATCAGTGTAGACTTCCAGTGAGTATCTTACTATACTAGAAGCCTTGAGGTTTTGTTCCAATTCTTATTTGGCATTGCTTTCAGCAATTATGCCGGGGTGCTGGGAATTAGTCAACAAGTTAAAGATTGCACAGTTGTGGGAGGCTTGGAATGCCTGATGGAGCTTGATTAGTTTTAGAAACCTGTGTACAGATTCATCACACCTTTTGGCGATTCTAAATTCTGTGCCGACATACAGCTTCAGCTTTGGGACTCGTGTTCCAGGATGCAATTTCATAGTGCAAGAAGTCTCTAAAGTCCTATGCAAAGTCTCCTCAATCATATCTGTTGGTATTCTTGCGTCTTTTTTGAAGTAAAGAACATCCTGTTTGAGCTTGTTGGTGCTGGGCCTCCCCATCTTGATACCAAAATTTATTGGTTACATTATTAACTCTTGGCAAGTCAGATGACATGTTGCTCTTTCTAGCTACTGACAATTGGAAGTATGGGTTGGTGGCAGGGTAGATTCAATTGACAAGCTCAAGTATCAGCTGCCTTCTTTACGTTCAGAGCTGAAAGATGAACGTATGGCAACCACCTCTTAAATGTAGCCTTCTGTAGAAGAAATAAGAAACCACCAGAAGAGGATGGTTGGAAAATAATTTTAAAACAAATTTTTTTTGGTAAGAGAAACCAGAACCGTGGCCAATGCACACAACAAGTAGCAATTTTCCCTGTCCCGACTTGCCAACTGGCCTCTTCCAGCAAGATACTCTTGATTTGTTGTTGTGAGGCAGGTAGGAAAGAGACAGTTAGTGTTCACTGTAGAAGGTGCAGGTGCACACTGTATTTCACTTCCGCGCGAAATATGTGTTTGGAGTGTGTTTGAACCTTGTCAGGACATTAGATATTGTGAAGAGCTCACCTGGTGTGGATGTTTGCAAGTCAAGTAGATATTTTTGCAGTGTACATGCATTTTTGTTTTGAGGTCTTCTGCGATGTGATGAGTTGTGGATAATGTGCTGACTGGCTTTGTGATTATCTGGCATTGCAGATAAGTTTCGAGAAATATACAACTTTGCTTTTGGTTGGGCAAAAGAGAAGGTTTGTTAACCTTCCTCTTGGCTACATAGACTGAGTGCTTGCCCTACAAATACTAAGTTTGGTGCTGGCTTCCTATATTTATTTGCAACAGAAGTCTAGCCAGCATTTATGCTTGTGGCTTCAAAATAGGAAAGATGGGAACTTCAATTGAGCTTACACTAGGAGGTAAAAGCATGTTTTGCATCTGGTAGCAATTAAGTTACTCTAGTAAGTAAAACCCATGTTCAAACACTGGTGGCCTCATGTTAATCAGAAGTATCAATCCTATTAGGTTCTCAGGTTTTTACTTTCCAATCTGCACCATTGTTCCCAATCGGAGCCTGTGCCTTGAAGCATTTGTTTCTGTGGATGCACATTCCTTCATGTCAACAATACTAAAGAAACTTTCATTCACTCTGATATGCTCAGTCATAATGAAAATCTGATTGTCTTCTATATAAGCATTAATCTATTGTAACTAACTTTGCAAATTAAATTGATGTCAAAAGTTGTCAGTGTCATTTCTTGTATATGTTTGGATAAGCAGATGTGGTGTATTATTATTGCAGCACTGTCCTCAACATTACAGCAGTGGATAGGAAATGTCACAACATTTGCAGGGACAGAAATCATTGGCATTGGATACAGCTTTGGGAATGTGGCGGCTTATGTTTGCGGAGCGAGCATGGCCCCTTGTAGAATACTGGTGCCAGTTTTTACAAGTAAGCCTCTTATGGAGAACTTGTTATTGTTGTGAAGCCATCAAGGTACTTAAAGATGAACAGTGCAGATGCTCTTGCTTTTGGCTGTTCAGATCATGTCATGTAGATGGTGTCTCAGGAATTTTTGACGTTAGTATTTCAAATTCTCATTTTGGGAGCTGCTGTTGCAGGCTAAGCACAACAAGGCAATTTCAAAAGATACATGGTCACAGCTTCTGGAGTTCTCCAGGGTAAGTGCCAGTGAGGCTCATTCTTTTCCTGTTTTACATTTTGCGTTGGATCTGACAGCAATAACATCTTTGCAAGAACAAGAACATCTTTGCAGCAGCGATGAATTTCCTGATGGTCATGACATTGAGTACTCATTTCCATAGTCATCCTTGCTCAGAGTTAAGCCAGAAACACTGCTGGTCTACCCAATTTCAAGTGGGGGTGTCAATAGCAGATAGATAATCCACTACTTCAATAAGTATTAGGATGTGTGCCCTTATCACCCGAGTGGTGGGCCGTTTATGACCTATAAATTGAGCACTTACAGTCCAAAGAGGTGATCCGGTTCTCTGGTCTCAGCTGGATCGACCTTTCATCTTCTAGTTTGCTCTTGGAACTTGGTTCTCAAAGAGAGTTCAGTGTGCTTGACAAAAAATTCCTGTTTGCAATGCCTCTAGTCCGGACTACATACTGATTGCCTGCAGCAATCCCACTCTAAGAACTGGCAGTGTAGCATATTTTCACTGTACTGAACTGCTAGCATTGCTCTTGTTGTTGTGGTACAGACAATAGATCCATCGGCGTCAAACTACGATGCTGAAGGAGCGTGGCCATATTTGATTGATGAGTTTGTGGAGTACTTGCATGAGATGGGGGTTGGGCAAACCCAATAGTTCCGGTTGTTTGGTTATGTCTTTTTGCTGTAGCCTAATGAGTGGTATTTCATTTGCAAGAACCCACTTAGTAAGGGTTCATTTTGTGATCTTCCCTGCAATCTCATCTGTGGAGTGTAGCTGGAGTGTTCATATCTGAAGCATCTTACCCCTCAAGTGGATTGCCTGGTGCTTGTGTGGATACTTAGTCCCAAATTGCACCGAGGCCTTAACCCAGTTCACCGTGAGAGTCAGAAAGTTGCAAGGCGTATTGAGGAGAACTTCGGGCAACTTGATGAACGTGGTAATTTGTCAACTGTGTGTCTTATGGGTCAGAAGTATGATAAGGCCCACCAATGGGTGGTAACACACACCTTTCGTTCAAGAAGATAGTTCAATGTCAATTATAAACTGGATTACTCATGGGCCCTGCAATGGGTACCTTTTTGCTCCTCTCTCATACATTGGGACCCTCTTCCTGTACCACGAAGCTTGCATCATTGTCATTGAGTGGACAGTATCTGTGAACAGGTTACAGTTCTCATGGTGACTTTTTGCTAGCTGATGTCTACAGAAATTTGCTATTGGCAGACCCTTTTGTTATTCTTATTAGCTTGTACAGCTATTTCCTCTGGTATGGGAAATCAGTGGTGCTAAGTACTGATGTGTAAGGTAATTCTTAAGCCTTACATAGAAACAGCTTTCTTACAAGAGTTCTCTTTTTTCTCACAAGAGGGGATGGAAGCCCTCATAAATGTATTAAGGGGAAAAAATAAAACCCCAAGGGGCGATCTCAGCTCAGCCGAGTAGAACTTGTTCCGTTGAGGATTTTCCAATTCACCTCGCTCTCAATTTCGAGAGGGTTAGAGAAGCGGGACCTGAATCCCGTGCCAGTCGAGAGGGGGATGCGTGGACCATTGACATTGTGCTGCCGAAGCGAAGCTGCATAAGATACCTGCCTCCCCAAGGAGCTTTGGAATGTCCGACTAGACTAGTCGAGGTTCAGCTTCCGAATCCCTGCATATGTCTGCATGAAGTTTCACCCAAGCATTCTTTGCCTCAACTTGAAAGCAACTTGTCACTAGATTTTGCATCAGAAATAACTTGTCTCTCTCTCGTACTCTCTGCGATTTTCCATGAAGTTCCACATAGCGATACAACGAAAGCGAAGTCTAGACAATCACAGAAGGTACGTTTCATAGTTTAGTAGTCGGTGAACCGAACTGGACTGTCGATGTTTCCAAAGCTGCGAAATGGCTTCTATATATGGCGAGATATGGTACAGCGAATGAGACACTGTTCCACAGTTTCTGAGGCCCCTAAGTGGCAACATTTGCACAGGATAGCATCCGTGAAGTTTAACCATGAGCCCACTTTAAGGACCCTGTTCGTGATCTGCACAGAAGGCACGGATTGTTGCAGGCAGGTCTTTGCTTGTTCCATATATTAGCCCATATTGAATTCCATTTTTCAGAGTCAAAGTTGAGTTAGCCCACCATGTGTTCCATTTTGTCTTACAATTGGGGGGCTTTGAGTAAAGCGCGGAAGAAGGATGGCTGGGAGTTCTTGAAGTTCCATGACCACTCTCTGGGGTTCACATTGAGTGCCATGATGGTGGTACCATCTACCCTAAAGAACTGGTTGATGGTTAGTCATGCGATCAAATGCAAGTTCAGGGGCACTGTGGGGTTCATCTGTGTCTTTGGATGTCTTTGGTGACGGTTTTGGGTGGGTTGCGGGATTGGGTGAGGTTACCTTACCGAGCCAATCTTTTCTTGCTCACGTGAGTGCAATTCATAACATAATAAGTTGAGCTCCGCGGAAAGTATCGGAAGTGCATAATTTTGACTTAACAAATTTATTCTGGATGGAAGTATATTGCTCTATCCAATGCCATGTAATATACTTGACTGATCATTTCCGGAATAACAAATGCCATTACTTGTCATCACATCCAATGCCTTTCATGCTGATCCTGCTTGTCGTCCAAGCATGGCTTCCAGCTCTGCTCTCCGTCTATGAACTTCCTGCAAAATGTACAAAGGAAGCATTTCAGAAGAGTGCATGCATTTTGCATGAATTTGCTTCAATCATGTCATGAGGTTATGTAGTTGTGAAGTTCACTCAATTTCCATACTGCAATCATCTACATTGGATGGTCCTTAAATGAAGACATTCAGATGATCAAATTCACTATTCACAAGCACACAAACTTCAACTCATTCAGCTGGCTATTTTCTAGTTGGGTGAATTACTGGACAAAATCTAAGCATCGGAGTTCTGGAAAATACAGAAGTCTGGTAAACATACAAAGGTCTTGAAAGGACAATTACCTCGAGGTCCAACACAGCCTGTTCCCGGTCTTTTACCTTCTTTAAATGCATTCGCTTTACGTTGCCGATGCATAATAATCCCTAAATACACACCCCCAAATAGGAGAAGCTTCTTCAATACACAAGGACGTCCCAGCTAAAAGTGTGTTTCCAACTTCTCTCATATGTGTTCAGATTGACTGTCAGAAAGACAAGTAGGTAGCTAGCCCCTTAAACTCTGTGTGGAGAGGCCCCAATTCTTCCCCAAGCCCACATTCTCTCTAGCTCCCTCCCAACCTTAAATGCTCTTCACTCCGAATCATTCTCTCATCTCACAGAAAGGTAGATGAACTGGGCAACTACAAATGTCATTAGAAAAATTGGTTTCCTACATGTGTTTGCATAGCAGACAGATCTGGGAAGTGGAAGAATCATAGAACTGCTGGCCACTGAATGGAGGCTACATCTGGCCTCTACACCTAGATGTGCAGGATTCTACAAATGGCCCACCAACTGCTCACTCGAGGTTCCACTGAGGAGGCACCCCCATCGGAGATTCTTCTTGCCAGGAAAAAGCTCAAAAAGATTTCATCCAGACTGGCCGGCCACTGCTAGGTTTGCGGTCTCTATTTGAGCAGCAGCCCCACGACAATGTGGAGCTTCAGATATTGTGAAACTGAAGAGCATGTCACAAACCTCACTGACATTTGGGCAGATGCTTAATGGTTTCAGGAAAACAGAAAACTACTCTGAAGAGAAATCTCAACACAAACACGGGCGATGACGTCTTACAGCAACAATGTAGACTGTGCCACAACCCAGTAGCCACCAGCTCGCTATTTGATGCAGCAAGCTCTCATACCTTCTTTCCCCACTTGATCTTGCTAAAACCCTTGTTAGCACTGCCACACTGCACCAAGTGTTTTATCACTGAGAAAAGTGAGAGAAAACTGTTGGCTTTGACAATTTCCAATGCCAACTGCCTACAGGACTTGTCTTAATTCAGATAGCTAAGCAATGGGGCTCACACCACGGTCTGCACTCAAAATCATCTACTTGATATTGCTCACTTGAAAACCCTAACATTCCTATCTGTTTCACTTGCCCATGAAAGAGAAATATAGCATGGAGTGCATAAGCAGTTGATTTCACGTACAAAATCTGCAGTACGCCACGCCCAACCCAGTATTCCAGAACCTGCAAAAGGCAACATTCTTGAAAATCAAAATTCTTTAGACATCCAATTGTAGATCTACCATACTAATATTTCTCTTCAAAACTTTGCTGGCAGGCTGGAGGTCCCCATCTTCCTTTAACCTCCATTGAGGAATTTGCTACACAATTGAGTACAAGACAGTCCTGCACAAACTACATTTTGCAGTACTGTTGTAGATAATGAGTTTGTGCACAAGTATTGCCTCCCCATCTGCTTATTGACCAATTCACAGTGTATGGACAGGATAGGCGAACCAATCCCCTCTGACTTCCAAGAGAATCTGCCGACTATTTTCAATATGAAATATGCCAAGTGAGCAGGTCTTCACATGCCAAGCGTGGCTGAATAACATTGGATGGAGTGTTGTAAGCTTTGCCAACTGGAAGCAAATTTACCCAGCTTCATAAGTTGCACATCCACCAAAAATAATTTATACCACATTGTGACTGTACACCCTTTGGTTCCTCAGACTGGCGTGGGTTGTGTGCTGCCCACTTCTAGCTGGCACATGGTGTGGTACCCTATGAGGCCCTCTCTTTCACTCTCACCTCTCACTAAGCCAACTCAGTTCCCAGACAACATATGCCCGAGCCAACTTGAGAAAAGAACGCACTCCAGAAATGCACTAACCCGCCACAGCCTGAAAATGGGCTCCCATTCTGTCTCAGCAATAGCGACAAAGAAGGCGATCGCCACTGCATAACAGCGCAATATTCCCACGAAAACCTGCCATGCTCTTTGTTGATTGAAATCAGTCACAAGAAAAGGTTGTGCGGGCGTAACCTGCTAAGCAAGAGAGAGAAGTGGAAGAGGTCTACAGCCACAGATGGACCGGTGATGGTAGTACAGGAATATCAAGACGGCATATAACTCACGGGAGCCCCGCAGCCTTGCAGCCTACTCTAGACCAATCACAAGACGTAGCAGGTATATCCTGGCCAATTGGATATTATCTCTATACCGATCCGATCACAATCCAGCGACATTCGACCACGTAATAGAACAAGTGAGAGAGAGGTGTGAGGAGGAAGCAAAGAATCGAATGGAAAACAACGCAATACGCACGTTGAATCATCTAGAAAGAGAAAACAGAACCAGGAAGTTGTTCCAGGTTCCGGGATGTAATCGCGAGCAGAGTCTCAACTTTCGGCATAAGGTACTCTGAAAATGTGTACATACTAAAATCCAAAGGGAGAGAGGAGAGAGAGATGAGGAAGAGAGACCCATACATTGACACCACGATCGAAGGACCTCAGCAAAGATATAAGGTTAACCACCATGCACAGCACTGCCGCCAAAGCTGTCACAACGCTCAACACTGTGCACGCATATAGCAAACCGTCACTCTGAGCAAGTGGCTGATTTCCTAGCAGAGGAGGATCCAACCCGTCTTCCAACCCGTCTTCCAGGTCCTCGCTTCTGGGTTGCGCCATCACGGCACTAGCGGTCTGGCTTGTCCAACCTAAAATTCAAAGAAGCTCTTACTGTTTGATACTTCGTGAGAACTTGGGATATTTATTGAGTACAAGAGAGCTGGGGCAGCTGATGCAGCTCAATTCGGACGAGTGATGACCAGCACCTCAGGTCTGCTGTGCAGCGTCTTGCCCTTGCCGCTCAGTGAAGACTACTCTGCGATAATGGTGCAGACTGATCCATCTCTCCCGCCAATCCAATAGGTTGAAGCCACATTTACCGGCCTTGCTTTTGCCTACAGCGAACAAAACGAGTCCGAGGACGTCATCAACCACATCCGATAAACCAAGCCTGACCCAAAATTTCATGCTTCAAGCACCATTGTCATTCGGATCAAAAGCTTCTTCCCACTTTCATTGGGCCATCCTAGATGTTTCGTGAGCGGTTACCAAAGATGAAACGTTGAAAACAGTGAGGCCTGAGTTACACAATCTTACCATCCACCAGAGCGTCGAGAAATTCTCGGATTCCACAACAGGTGGCTCTCTGGTCTGCTTGCCACATATGCAGGAAGGATAGTGGGGGCACATTCTGCTGCCACGCACAAGATGCCAGCCTGCTCTGCGCAGATTTCAACACATGTCATTTGACTCTCATCAGCTGCTTCCGTTCTCATCTCTTACTTCGTTTTCTGTGTGCCTACAGTGCCTCTGTGGTGGGGCCACAGCGGAGGTGTGTTGGAGCGAGTCTTGTAAGTAAGCCAAGTAGCACCCCACTTCTTTTGTCTTGCGCCAGCATCATTCAGGTCTTGCATATCCCCAATCGGTTCCCAATATTGAGCTAGGGTTTTTGTTATTCGTCTCCAGCATCTCAGGCCCTTTCATATCCGAAGTCAACATCTCGCTTGTGGCAGGGAGACGGTTTCCCATGTTATCGGAATGACGAGTAGAAACTTGCTTCTCAACTCGAACTTTGTGAAGTCTCGGCAACAAGCGTTTGGTGGTTCCTGTATACATTCAAAACCGGAAAGGCGCCATGGTGTGGACCATCACTTGAGATTGGGTGATTGTTAGATCAACATGTATTGTGGCTACACAACCAGGTAGCGGCAATCAGGACTGAGGGCCATCGGGCACCAGGAATTGCCAAGAAAGAAAGGCCCTTCAGGTTTAGATGAAATTGAATCAAGGACCCAACTCTTGTTTGCAGAGACAGTGGGATAAACTCAAGAGTCACCAATTTGAAATCCCCTCCAGCCCTTGACAAAGGTAGAAGGAATCAATGACACCACAGTCAAGAAACCCATTTGTCCCTAGTTTCTATAATGATTGCTGAGGCTTGCATTACTGTTGTGTAAATTGTGTTGTTGATCTGCCAAGTTACATGAAATACCTCCTTGAAATCACTACTAGGCTGTTCAATATGATTTGTCTACTGCTCATGTGGAGAGACTCCATAACTTTTCCAGTGAAAGGTTGCACTGGTGTCCGACTCATCATGTTGTCATATTGCCATACAGTAATCCATGAACAATGAGATGCAGATGCAGAAGGAACCGTGCAATCTGTATGCTGATAGCATAAAAATCAGCCAACTAGTTTCAAAATTACCTTGAGTCAGCTGAAATTGAATCTCAAGTCAGAGCCTCTCTGCAATGGCAACCTGTCTCAGACAGTGACTAGGGGCAGTTGTTATGCTGGTCACATTGTGGCCTATTTATGTCAATTGTCTCAAATCTCATGGGCAGAAACATTCGTGCCAGGGGACTCTGACTACTGGCTCCCCTCATATGCCCATTGTTGGAAAGTGAGTTGGAATGAAGTGCCCACAACAGACTTCAAAACTGTAAGCTGAAGTCTCAAAGTTGTAGCCTTCTGGTGTTCACAGAAACAGTTCCAGTCAATAGAAATAGGTGTCAAGGCATCCAGTCACTCCAAAGAATACCACCCGCAACCACCCATTCTTCATCATCTTTTCATGATTCCTTGTTGAGCCTTCTTTGGTCCACAATTTCCACCCAACATATCTTCCACATTCTCTTCATGTCTGCTGTTCCTTGCAAAAAGTTTTTGAATAACCCCTCTGCAATAAGGTTTCTCCAGACTTTCACCTCTGCTCTTTGGAGATCACACTCAAATTGTGCCAACAACCTGGGCAGCTGTGCGCATCACTGACTCTTGCACTTGATATACAAATTGTTCATCATTGATTACAAAACTTAATGATGAACTATGTATGACCTTTCTCCCCTCAAGTTTGAACCAACTAAGTGTTCTTTCATTGCCATTGAATTCTGCAGGCACCTAGCAAGGACCCCCACACCGAAGCAACTGGTTCCAGTGGCATTTCTTTTAATGAAGTGCTCTGCCTCATCCAAGCACCCTCCACGACCAAGGAAGTCCACCATGCAGCCAATTTGCTCCACTGTGGGAGTGGGGCCATGATCTCGACTCGTAGTATCAAAATAGTGACAAGTGACGACCTTCATCAACAAAGTCCCCGGGGCTACATGCAGAGAGAAGAGACACAAAGGTGGGACTTGTCTGGCTTCAAGCGTTCCTGTTGCATTTGTTCAAAAAGTGTGAGGGCACACCCAGGCTGAGCATATCCTGCCATCATTGCGTTCCAGGAGACCAAATTTCGCTGATCCACATTGTCAAACAGTTGACGTGCAGCGTTTATTCGGCACACATATCAACAAGGGTGTTCCGAGGGTCGCATCTGGCGCAATTCTATTTATGCTGCTGTCAGCATGCACCTTTGTCCTTTGCCAGGCATGCTCTTTGTCCTTCCCCAAAGCTGCCATGCTTGTACAGATTTCATGATCTCAGTATGTACCTCTCTGACCGTTTCCAGGGTCCGAGGGCTGCCACACGCATTGATGCTCCAAATGAACACGACCCAGTCGGGTTTCACCCTATCCTGCATCAATCGCTCATAGATCTCGAAAGCCTCCCACCCACACCCACACCCACACCCATACATTCAGTGAGACCGCATTTCGATTTGCGATAGTCTCCAACACTTGACGTACGTTATGCTCCCGCATATTCAACCACTGTAGTGCCCAGCCCAGGAGCTCTGAAAAACGGTAAGAAGGTCCAGGCTGAGATCATGAAAGCTCCAGTTCCAGGAGGGCAGTGACGTGTCGGTGACGTGGTGTAGGCAGGTGGTGACGTGGTGACATGTTGGTGACGTGGCACAGAGGGCGTGGCGCGGATCAAATAAGTTTGAGCTGCTTTTTCCCGCTATTCTGAGTTTCGCCTTCGCTTGCATTTTGCTCATATTCACTGACGTGTCTTTTGGCCACACTCACGGAACGCACCCATCGCGAGGGCTTAACGGATAACTTTATTATCCACACGAGGTTTTCTCACCTCCCAAAAAGCTTGGATGGAAGGCTGTTGGGTGTTGATGGCCAATGTTTGCGGCCCTGCCATGCTTTGGGCAATAAGCAAACGGAGCTTCTATCTCCAAACTATGTAGTGATGATTCCCTGCGGTATTCAAGTACCATAATATATATTGCGAAAAGTGTGTCAGCTCAGATTGATAGGAGTGATACTTTGCAGTTCTGTTGAGCACCACACGACTTGGCCTTCAGTGGGTCCGCTTCTTTCGAACACTTGTTATATTCCTGACTGTATGTTGTGTCTGCTGTCCTCACGAAACAGGGCTGCTAAGATGATGGGCGTCCACTAAGAAGGCTTATGCTCGATTGCCGGTTGTGTACTGCACTCAAGGAAGCGGAACGGCAAGCAGCTTGGCAATGCCCAATTGCGGTTCCTCTCTTCTCTCGCAATGGAGGTAGCCATGGCAGTGAAGGTCACTGGCTGGGAGCAATGCCTGGCAAGTCCCTGTGCTGTGGCTGGACGCAGCTCCAGTTTGCAGATCAACAGAGTTTCACCAGCGTCATTGAGAAACTGCGGTGGTGCTGCTACCTGGAATCTGAGGAGGCCAAGTCTTGAGCAACGTTGCTATACCTTTGGAAAAGAATTGCAGGTCGGCAAGCAAGTGAAACGTAAGTCTCGCAACGCCAAGGAATTGGGGTTTTTTTTTTTTTACACGACATGGCCAGTAGCTCGCTGCATGATGCTGCTGGCTTACAACATTCTACTACTTACGCTCAGCAATCTCGTGGAACAGTGGTACAGCAATTGGAGGACAAATAGCTGCCGGTGTCATGGACAGCAGTAAAGATCATTCTCTAAGTTTGCCGAATTGTGGGAGAGATGAATGCTGTTGGAGTCTGCTTTTGATTGATATCGCTAATTCTATTGGCCCGGCATTCACACCAGTGTGCCATTGTCTCTTGTCAAGTCTTTCACTGAGGGCATGACTTACTGCTAAATTTGTGGACGAAATGAGTATGCACAACTTCGTAGGTACTAAAACGTTGGTGGGTCTCACAGTGAGTGGAAGGCATGCAAGAGTGGCTAGGGCTGGCTTGACTGGAGTTGAGGAGGAGAAGCCAGATGATGAAAAAACTTTGGAAAGGCTCCAGATCCAGCAAAGCCAAGTTGAACTGGCAAACCGCATAGCCGCTGGAGAATTCACGGTATCATCAAGGTATGCATATCTTCTGGTGGCAGGATGACTGCTTTTGTAACTTCTTTCCTTGTTGGGCTTATGCACTAGGTCTTCAGGTCGCGTGCTGCATGGGTACCTCATGCCTTTCTAGCATGTGGACTGTAGGTCAATGACCTCCAAGTCAGCCTTAGCCTTTACTTAAGCAAATGAGTGCTGGCTTAAAACCATAGAGATCTCTGCCCACAGTAAATGTCTGAGCATAGTCCTTCTCTATGATGATAATTCTGTTTCATCAAAGTAGTGTCAACACAAACACTTCCCTGAAAATTACATCTCGAAACTGAAACAAATCTGGAAGCCTGAACTAATTGCTTACACCCAGGTAAGTCACACTACAGGAGTGAAAAGGTAGTACCAATTCCCTAGGTTTCCTTCCAAACTGGGTGCAGAGTCTATGGCCACAAGGCAACAGCAAACAAAGTCTTATGAGTACATCGTCTCTCTCTCTTTGGCACATACACATTTTGGGCCTTCCGTGGTGGACCTGAATAAATTCTATTGTCTATTTCTCCCTGTAAGGTGTCAGGTCTTTCTTTGCTGCTCAAACAAACACACATACGCCAAAGAGAAATGAAATGAAATGGTGCTTTATAAGAGAGAGAGAGAGAGAGAGAGAGAGAAATGATTGAAGTGACACTTTATAACACCTGTGGGAAGCTCAAAGAGAAATGAAATGAAATGAAATGATATGGTACTTTATAACGTCCGCGGAAAGCTCATAGAGCTTATGGGACAAAATGGAAAGAAAACATGAGAGATGGAACAAAACCAGAGCCAAAAATAAAACTATTGCTCGAGGGATTGTCTAAGGGTGAAGGCCTCGTGCAGGTAAGCTGCCAAGCATTTCTGATATTGAGTGCCGCGGAATAGACAGTGGAATCTCCCACGGATCTCGAGAGAGAATGTACTCATGAGACGACGTTTACTGTAGCCTTGTGGCCATGGACCCGTGCCCAGTTTGGGCGGAACAAGAGGAAACAGACACTACCTCTGTGAGGGGCTCACCCAGTAGTGGAACTTACCTTGGTATAAACAATTGGTTCTGGCTTTCCAGATTTCCTCTAGAAATCACAAGCATCAATCTGTTGTGTGTGAGCTGCGGAGCAATCTGCTGCCAGGGCTTTGGCTCAGTCTCTACATTATAGAGAGAGGTTGGCCATACCAGTTTGCCTAAGACCCTATTCCCTCCCTTCCATATACCTGTTTTTGAGAGTGGGGCTCTGAGGAAAAGTTCAAACTGTAGTGTCTGGAAGGAACACCATGGATGACTGCCATGATATTTATTGCTATTGATGTGAAAACTGTTGTCAATACAGTGGCAACTGGGTGCGTAAGTTCCGGCATGCACTGGAAAAATTGGGACCGGTTGGAAGGAGCTGGGCCAATGCACTGGCCACTCTTGAAGAACAGCAACGAATTGTGCAATTACGGACAATGCCAGAATCAAAAGGGGATGTGAGGGCGGTTATTGGGCAACCCTTTTTTGTACCCCTTTACACTTTGTTTCTTACCTATGGTGGTGTGTTTCGCCTCAACTTTGGACCTAAGGTACACTCATGCTACCTTCATGTGGATTTTGGGAGTGATGTGTCCTTGTGTTGGTTGGCTGTAATTTTACAAGTTCATTAACACTTAGCGTATTTCACTAGACATAAGGAAGCAGTTTGGAGTGCTCACTCGACAATATACTTTGGAGGGGACACACACTGTTCCTGTGTAGCTGCCTATACCTCCTATTACTGCGCTGGTGATCACAGGAACTGATGCAAACCACTGTCACATGAAAGTTGCACCCTGTGTGTTAATTCTCCTGTATGAAACACACCGCCTAGTAGGTGGGTGAGTAACACCTTGCATTTCAAGAAGAGGATTCAATGCAGCATCAGTATGAAGCAGTGTTGTGTGGGTGTCACTTTTTGTAGATACCTGCCGCTTCCGGGGTGTATTTTTTGTTTTACGATACCGGTTCTGGATATCGGCCGGGCTTTTGATTTTATGATACCCACTGTTTTCGGGCATGGATAGGAGTAAATACCCACTGATTCCAGGTATCGACCTGGATATCAACTGCATATGTGTCTGTTAGACAAGGTCATAAAACCAATAATATTTGTTACCCCTTGGGGTAAGCCGTAAGGATCATTAGGACATGCTTAAAATGTACACCCTTTACCATTGTCGAATTATAACCACTTCAAGCGGGTATTGAATGTCTCAAACCCATAGGTTTGGGGCATTGATGTTATATGCCTGTTAAGAGCCTCCAGTTATCGTACTGGCCGGTATTTGAATTATCATGTCAGCTGGGTCCGTTTTCTAGTAGTGGTCAATATGGTCCATAGGTTGAAGTTGATGTCCTCGTGGTTTTGCCTTGTAGCCATATCAAACCCCTAAGTTGAAGATCACTACCCTTCTATGTCTTGTGTAACTAGATGTTTTAGGGAGGGCCTCAGTGGTCTTTGGGCTGACGTAGCAATTCATCTGTGGGGTCATTCTTATTCTTTCTCTGGCCTGCACATAGCCCTAATTCAGCCAGGTGACTCGTGAAGACACTTCGAGTCACTCACTTTATTACATGGTATGATGGAAGACTGACGTGGCCCCACTCTGTGTATATGGAAGTCATTTGTTATAGTATCAGACCCCCAGGTGGCAAAGCATCTCCTCAAAGACAACTGCAAGGCCTACTCCAAGGTGCACCTTTCCCCCTGGTTATGGCGTGCGACTGTCAGTTTCTCAGAGTTTATTTTCCTTCAGTTGCCATATGCACTAGACCTTTTGCCTTGTTGCTTCCTAACTGCTGTATTTTCATGACACTTCCTACCAGTTTTCAAGAACTTCTGACAATTTATTGGGATTTCTAGAACCTGATGGAGCCTTTAGTTGGTCTCCAAAGTCCTTGGTGTTTTGCATCTGTAGTGAATCTGTATTCCACAGGGTGTCCCTCATGGCCTCAACAGTATGGCTTATGGCTGTGTTAAGGCAGAAAACACACTCGTTACAGAGTGACTATAGTTCTGCCCGCCTTTGACTCCTACCTGTGTTTTCAATAGAGTGGGGCTGTCCCTCCTGGTGACATACATTAAATAGATACAGTGGTCCCACAACTTATGTTTCAACCACCTCAGTGTGGGAGCACTGACAATGTCAACTGCTATCTTGGCTGCCTACACAGGGTTTGCTGGCAGAAATTTTGGAGTTTGTCATGGGAACTGGGTTGATTCCAGCAGATGGTGAAGTCTGGCGCGTGCGTCGGCGAGCTATTGTCCCTGCTATTCATCGCAAGGTGATTGTTGATTATTGGGGGTTGGTAGACAACTGGACGATGTTAATTGGTGTAATGTTTGCATTTATGATGTGTTCTATTTTTTAAAGTGCCTTAAACACACAGGAGGTGTTGTGGGTGACGAAGAAACAAGAATCTGTGAGGAAATGTGGTTTGTCCGCAAGTCTTTGCTTTTACTCAGTGGGGCCTCACCTGAGGATGATCTCGCATAAAAAGGATTGCTAAGAATGAACCATGAGCTCCTTTTCCTGCAAATTCCTTCACGCAAGCGTGAACTGGTATAGCCTTGTGTAATTTTGCACACTTTATGGGGAAAATTGAATACATGGATGTCAACTACGGGGCCGTGCCTGTTGGTATTAGCAGAGTTGTCTGGAGCAGGGGGATGATGTGCGTTGAACTAATATGCTTGTCTGGATGTTCTGGGTGTTGGAATCTTGTAATGTGCAGTATGTAGCAGCAATGATGGGTCTCTTCGGGAAGGCCACAGAACTATTATGTGACAAACTGGATGAAGCAGCAATGATTGGTGAGGATGTGGAAATGGAGTCACTTTTTTCGCGGTTGACATTGGATGTTATTGGCAAGGCTGTTTTCAACTATGAATTTGACTCACTGTCTAATGACACTGGCATTGTGGAGGTTAGTATTGTCTTCTTATCAATATGGCGTCAAATTAATTGTGCAATAATAGGGACAACCATACCCCTTGCTGGTATAATTCCCTATTTCCTGGATACGGGCAAATAAGAACTGCCTGCCTTTAGTGGATGGATCAGAAATGGTCGAGGTGTGGACTCATTGTTAGGTATTGCACCTGGACTTCCGTATGGGAGCTCAAACGATACTAGATTGAGAGCTTTGACATGAATGCAGCAATTAACCATGTGTCGGTGAGGAGTGGGAGTTCACTGTGAGTCCTCATGGAAGGGTTCACTAAATGACTACAACCTCTTAGTGCCAAAGTAGTGGCTGGACCGAAGATCAAGGCAAAATGTGCATGACTTTCCATAACATTTGAACATGTTTTACTACAACATTATTTAGATGACGTTGATTCATATGCGGAACTAATAAAAAGAAAGTTGCCTGGTGTAGTGACTGGGGGGCTTCTGATTACTGTCCATTTCACATATTCTCAAGCTTTGTTACACATCAAGCCTGAACTTGTGAGGTATCACAAGCACTGATGATGCTTCTGAGCTTCTCCACATGTAAACTCATGGCTGTTGTGCGTCAAAATGTATTTGTGTGCAATTGTGGCTTCCAATGTCTGAAATTGGGCCCCAGAACACAACACAACATCAATATGTCTTGCCTGTTTAAAAAGAAAGGAATGTTGGGATGGACAGGCAGTATATGTTGCCTTGCGAGAAGCTGAAGAGAGAAGCATGGCTCTTATCCCCTACTGGAAAATCCCTATTTTGAAAGACCTTTTACCTAGGCAGCGGAAGGTGGCAACTGCACTTCAGCTTATCAATGATACACTTGACAACCTGATTTCCATCTGCAAGGTTTATATCCTGCCCGTCAAATACCTGGATTGAAAGAGACATGGGCTTAGGGCTGATGACAGTTGGCATTTTTAGCAGGAGAGGTGGAGACAGTCGTTATAGCGGTTTTCTCCAAGAATGTAATTCACTAGAGTGTCAAGAGAGCGGAGACAAGGGTCTCAGTCATGTTCCCTGAGGGAAGTAGTTTGGAAGTCTCTGTGAGGAGCACTAGCACCGCATATCTGGGAATTTGGGGACCTGTCTGGAAGCTTAATGTTAGTGCGGGCTCCTCATAGTGGTTCCACTGTTCTAGCAGAGCAGTGTTCTCTAAATTTAATGGAAGTATAGCCCCGAAGAGACACTCGTTTGGTTTGAGATGCAAACTGTTAATCAGCAGTATCTGGTAGTAGCTGTTGTCTTGTTGCAATATGTAGGAGGGGAGTCATTGTCTGTATTAGTCTCTCCCATGTGTTCATCAGGTTCTTGCAGTAAGACTTGTTGAGAAAGGATAGGTCTTATGTGCATGCAGCGGATAGTGGACGAGGAGAATGTGGAGTTTGAGGAGGAGTATATGAATGATCGTGACCCAAGCATTCTCCACTTCTTACTGGCTTCTGGTGAAGACGTATGGCTTCTGCCCCTCATGCTGCCATATTACACAAGACTCAGTGCACAGCTGTCAAGCCTTCAGACCTTAGATCAACTGTATGCAAGTATGCCTTACATCTGGCATTGCTCTAGAGCTTCAAATAGAGCAGCACAATCATGCTTTAGGGGGCAAATAACCTACACCAAGGAATCCTGCAATGCTGTCTCTTTCAGTGGTACACAAATCGGGCCGCAAAGGTGTCTGAACTTTGCAATAGTGAGGGTGCTGTTGTTAGTGACAGGATGGATGGATGGGGATAGGTTTCAAGCAAGCAACTGCGGGATGACCTGATGACCATGTTGATAGCTGGCCATGAGACATCTGCTGCAGTATTGACATGGACTTTCTACCTTTTGGCTCAGGTGACCACCGTAACCTACTCATGCATGTGCTCTAGGTGTAAGTTGCCGTGTCCTCCATGGACACTTAAGTAAAGTATTCAAGGAAAAAACTCCTTTATATTCAGTACAAGTTAGGTCCGGATGCTACATGTTGTGTCTATTGTATATCACAAGCCTTGAGAGATTGCTTTTGGTCTGTAAGCTGTCAATACGAGTTGGGTTTGCCTGAGATTGGACATTCTTCAGGATTTTAAAAGAAATATCCAACAATATCAAGCTGTCTAGCACAATTAATCCTGCTCTTGGGTCTTTGGTGTTTTTGCAGAACCCCGCTGTCACAGCCAAACTTCAGAAGGAGGTGAGATCGTTATACAATGACATTCCATGATATTAATGTTTTATGTTATTATTGTCAGTCTTCCTCTATCATGGATAGGTAGGTAGGTTGACGTTGTCTACCCTTTGTGTGCATATTTCGAATTCCTCCTCTAACCTCGGACAGTCGCTGTGTGTACATGGTCCACTATACTGCCCAAGGCTGATGGTTTCGGACCTAAGTCCAAAACCTATTAATGTTTCAATCGTACCTACGTTTCTTTACATTAACTTACAGCATTCTGGGCACGGATGTGATCAGTCAGGTCATCGGACCTTGGTCTGAAACCCACCAATGTTAGAGAGACAGTAGAACTTTTGGGTCATACTGACCATCTGTTGGCACACATGACACAGCTTTCTATGGGTACTTGGTTCACTTTACTTCGTAAGGCTGATTGTTTTGGACTTGGGTCCAAAATGGGTTAGGGAAGTCAGGACTATTCATCTGCAGAGGTTTAGTGTTTGTGCTAAGCCTAACATCCGAAACAGGTTCATCATTAGCAGACTGCAGTCCAAGCATTTGAGGGTGGTTTGATGTATCTGGCAGGTGGATGCTGTCCTGGGAGATCGCCTCCCAAACATTGAAGACATGAAAAAATTGAAGTTTGCAACACGAGTTATCAATGAGGTACTCATTTTCACTTACAGAAGATGTTCAGTGGTTGTGCTCGAGAAATGGCCTTCCTAAACGGGTTGCTGGTGCTTGTGATTGATTGCCTATGGTTGCTGTGGCAGTCACTGCGGTTATACCCTCAGCCACCAGTATTGATACGACGCTCACTGCAGAATGATGTGCTGGGAAAGTATCATATCAAAGCGTACGTGACACTCAAATTGTTTCGAGTTGCTGCAAGTTTGAGTTGCATGGCTCTGCATAAAGGAACTATTCTGCTTAGGTTCTCCTCTTATGTTTGTCTTAACATTGAATAGTATGGTAACAAAGAATGTACAACAGTGTCCTTGCAAAGAGATATATTCCTGAGCATGTGTTGGCCAGATATAGGAGCTGAGTGTGCATATGAAATTAATCTCTCTGTCAACTTTGTCTTACCTTGGCAGAACCCTTGAGGTGCAATGACCAAAACAGTGTGGCAGCTTACCTTCATGAGCCATTTCCTGGAGTTTGGAGTTTTTGATGTTGTTTGCTTTGTTGGTTTGTTTTCTTGAGTGCCATGCATGTCATGCACTTCTTCTGGCTTTCACAGGGGTGAAGACTTATTCATCTCAATTTGGAATCTACACCGGTCGCCAGATTTGTGGGATAGCCCCGAAGTCTTCAATCCCGAACGATGGGCACTGGATGGGCCAGATCCCACAGAGGTTAATCAAAACTACAGGTAGGTTGGTCATATGCTGTCCCCTGGCATTACAGACAGAGGGCTTATCTAGGTCAAGGGAAGCAGATAGTGTCTGTCTGCCTTACTTCTTTATCATTGGTTGGCAAATGGCCTTGTAACTGCTGGTCTGCAAGAGTACAGTGTCATCAACCAGTTTTGCCTTATTGCAGAACCAGTCAAGAAGTCTGTCAAGAACTAATCATCCCTCTGGGGAGAGAGCAATTGCTTCATAGAAACTATCCATTAAAGGTTCACAGCAAATCAATAGTTGAGTATTGTGGCTTTGCACAAACGCCATTCTTTGCTTCAACATGGCAGATGACAAACATTGAAATTGGGGTGTAGGTATCTGCCATTTGGTGGAGGTCCCCGTAAGTGTGTGGGAGATATGTTTGCTACATTTGAGGTATGCAGACATCTTCATGTAGCTTCATTAATTCACAGGAGGATACATTTCATGATAAAACCGCTTCTGCTGTGTTACAGTGATGCAAAGTCCATTTTAATAGCATTTAATTGATATATTATTGAAACTACTATTTGCTTAAATAGTGTTGCTTCCATGTGGGCACCTGCCAATGAAGATTGCATCGAGGTCTGCAGGTCACAGCCATTGTGCTCAGGAGGCAGGTAGATTCTATCCATCTCTGGCTGCACTGCCTCAAATATATATTCCTCTTTTCCTTAATCTAAGCACTTGCAAAAGACCTGCATTTAGAGAGTTTGTTGCGCAGCACATACGCGGTCATTGATGTGTAAGGCAGAGCATGGGTGGATGGGGGGCTTGATTGCAGACCGTGACAGCCCTTGCCATGCTTGTGCGTCGTTTTGATTTCACTCTGGCAGCTGGAGCACCACCTGTAAGTTGTTCTAGCTGTTCCCAGAAAGGTTCTGTTTTTTGGAAAGCCACATCCTGCTTTGGACTTTTAGGTAGCAAGATGCGGACATAGTAACAACCAGGTTTCTACTCTCTCTCTCTCTCTCTCTCTCTTTAGAATTAATTCGGGTTTTCCAGATATCCTCTAGAAATCCCT
Organism: Takakia lepidozioides; assembly: GCA_030704615.1. Lineage (NCBI taxonomy): Eukaryota > Viridiplantae > Streptophyta > Takakiopsida > Takakiales > Takakiaceae > Takakia > Takakia lepidozioides. The sequence goes on along the minus strand of CM060732.1, from coordinate 32,798,414 downwards.
TCACACAAGCATCAATCTGCTGTGTGTGATTTGCCCAAATTAATTCTATTTATAAAGGTAAGTCTTACTCCCAATGTCAGCCCCTGACAGAGGTAGGTTCTGTCCCTCTGGTTTCCGCTCAAACTGGGCGCGGGGTCAATGGCCACAAGTCTACGGCAAACAACTTCTTATGAGTACATTCTCTCTCTCTTTAGATACGGCAAACAACGTCTTATGAGTACATTCTCTTTAGATACCAAAATGAAGTTAGGCAGAAAACTAACCTGAGTCTGTGACATAGGGGTGGCCATCATGGATGACCTCAATGGTTTACCCACTCTTTAGATACGGCAAACAACGTCTTATGAGTACATTCTCTTTAGATACCAAAATGAAGTTAGGCAGAAAACTTCCCTGAGTCTGTGACATGGGGGCGGCCATCATGGATGACCTCAGTGGTTTACCCACTCTTGGCACTAGACTGAAATTTAAACTCGGGGTGGGAAATCTACCTTTGAACAGCTAACAGAAGCAGAGAGGAAAGGGGGATTGCAAATGCCCGTTGTGTGGGCAACCTGAAGACAATATTCATATCTGATTCATTGTCCAGGGTACTCTCACCAGAGAGACGCCCTCTTAAATGTAGTTTTTTTTTCTTCCTTTGTCTTGGGCCTCCCATGGATGCTATAATGCTCGTCTTGTTCTCTCACTACTGTCTTCCACAGTATACATGGGCATGTTCTCTCTCTCTCTCATCTTCCTAGTGCACTCAAACTTGGCCTTGGTTCTTAGTCCAGAATGCTACAGCAAGCACATCCTAATTGGCACTGTGTCTGTTCCTATCCACAGGTTGAGATGACAACTGGAGCAACGATCCACACAACAGCTGGCTTGAATATGACGGTGCTGCGAAGGAGTAAGGCTCCGGTGATCCCAGTTATGGAGACACCCACGTTGACAACCATTGACCAAAATGGATCGATAAAAAGCTATCAAACTAGTGGCGAGTCTCTCACTGTATATAGTTCACCATCTAATACAGCTGTAATCAAGGACAGCATGACCCCGGATGAAGTCATTACCAGCCACCCTACCAGTTCCTGATGAGATCATACTATGTGAGTTGCATTGTGTGTAAGGGATAATTGCCCTCAGTGCCCACATGTTTCTTTGCCGTTATCTACCAATTCTTCCAGAAATAAAGCATGTTACAAGTTGCTACAGTCTTGATGCCAAATCTTCGCAGGAAACATTACAGCTCCAGCCCGCAGTCTTTACATGTTAATTTGTTTATTGCCTTGCGGCTTGAATATACATACATCACACCTCAATTTGCAAACCACTATTATGCAGATGTGCTCACATGTACCTGCTACTTGAACAAGACATTGTGCATGCATCCTCCCAAGTCTTAATCACAGTGGAGGTGAATCCTAAGCTCAACACGCACTCCTCGTTCCTGTTTTGGGCAAGCTGATTGTCACATACGCAGACAGCCACTACTGTTCAAGGTGTAGCTGAAGGATGTACCCTCTCCCCTCTGCCCACAAGTCTTGACGTCTTGACCCTGCTGGATAAATCTGACTTAGAGGCTGTAGTGTCCAAAGCCACGTCTGTTGCCAGGAAATTGTTGATGAAAATGAAGTTAGGCAGAAAACTTCCCTGATCTTGTTTCCAGTCTGTGACATGGGGGAGGACATCATGGATGACCTCAAGGGTCTACCCGCTCTCGCCACTAAACTGAAATGTAAACACGGGGCAGGAAGCCTACCTTGAACAGCAAATAGAAGCAGAGGAAAGGGAGAGTGCAATTGCCCATTGTGTGGGCAACCTGAAGCCAATAATCAGGGTTCAGGGTGGGCTCCCACAATCTACACAATAGAGAACGTTGCGCCTTTCCTCTGATCTGTGCTAGGCAGAGCGAGTATTCTGTCTGTTCTGTTATTGGTATGGATGGCAGTGGCAGAAGTTACATGAGCCACATGTTTGTTACATTGAGGCAGGTACAGTGCTGCAAAACTGCAAATTTGAGTGTGTGTACATGAAAATCTGATCTTCAGGTTGAGACTGAAATTCTAGCCAGGCCAGACTTCTGTTAACCATGTTTAAATTCTCAGGCTTGGCAGCGAACCAAGATGTATCAAATGAGAGGACTACATTCTCTACTGCCATCCAAAGATTTAGAAGACCCCCAAGTTTAACAAGTTGCGGGACTGGCATTTGACGATGCTACAGAAGGCTAACTTATATTAGCGACAATTACGGAAGGCAAAAGCTTGTGATAGGCAAGGTAAGCCCCTAACCTGGCCCCAGGCGCTTTGGAGTAGATCACTTAGCCCAAAAACCACTTGAAGTGTCTTCAGGACGACAGCACCAACAAGATACCATTGTCTCTTTTTGCGAGAAGAGGTGAGAGTAGCCATTGTTCTGCTATTTCTCCCTTGTTCATATAGTGCAAGGGCAGCAGCTCACTTGCCAACATTGAACATATAGGGCAAACCAAGTGTGTTTGGAAAGCAACAGCTATATGTTGTGGTGACATTGTCAAAGCTAGAATTGTATCACATGATGCGGGGAAGGGTGCAGCCCAACCAGATCATGCTCGTTTGTATTTGCAATGTGTGTGTGAGCCTGGCTCTGGGAAAGTAGGGAGAAAGGGTGCAGAAGTCCATGGTGACATCGTGAAGCTGAAAATTGGTATATGTCAGGCATGGGTCAACGCTGAAGAGTCCTTGCACACCGGGCCTTCCAAAGATGCCATAGTGAAGAGCAGGGAAGGGTTTCAAAGACTGGGCACGACAAGGCACGGGTTTTAGTAGACTGGTCATAGTTCAGGAGCAGGTTGATGGGGGTAAGGTTTTTCCTGTCCCAGGTTCAGTAGAAGACTTTGCCGAATGGCCAGATTTTGGCTGGGCCCTAGAAGTGCAGCAAACAGTGCTCAAGAGGTGTAATTTCAATAACACCATCAACCATTCCTTCCCCAACTCCCAAAGATATAATTTACAAAGCAGAAGGGGGCCACAGAAGTTGCATCAATGTGAAAGAACTATGCAGAATATGCTGTATCAGCATCTGCTGTGTCCATGTCATTCAGCCCAAGCTCCTCATCTTGCTCCCATGTTCTCACGTACTCTTCCGATGTCAGCTGTTTATCATCTTCAAAACTGTCTGTAGCAGGTGCAATGAAGGAATTTGCGAGTGCATCATCCAACTCCAAAGTCCACGGCTCCTCCACCTTCAGTAGCCGTTGGAGGTGATCATCAAAATCTTGCCATGACTGCCTCTTCCATTTGTCTGCAGTGTCACCAGTGCTAAACCCATGAACTTGGTGCAATTTCTCACCGACAGCTGCAAGCAGGCCTTCAACAGTTGTGACAAGACCCCCAAGAGTGCCCGGCACAAGCTCTAGCTCTAATTCTGGAACCACCACCTTTGTTGTATCGGACTTGATAACGTCTCGACTAAGGTCTTGTTTATTTGTGATGCGCACGGTTATTTTCCTTCCTTTCTCAGGAACACCTCCGCCAGGCTTCACCTCCGAGCTGCGATAACCGCAAACATCACAAGTGGATGCCATGACAATCACCTCTTTAAAATACGGAATATTGGTGACAAACATTCGGGTGTCACATGCTGCTCCACATGCTCCACATGTAGCTGGAAACATCATAACCTCCTCTGGCGTTGAATACTTGAAGAGAGCGGCAGCGACATCTGCTGAGTTTCCCTTGGCAATTGCACGATGTGCTATTTGAGCCCCAACAGAGCCATGTGGCAGCCTTTGAGTTCCAGCAGGTACGTATTTATGTCTCTCGTTCACTTCCTCACCTGTGCTTTCTATGGCATCTGAACACCTAGCATTGGAGACAGTAGGCACATCATCTATTGGAGTACTTAGGGTTTCTGCGACGAAGCCCAGCGCAGCTTGTTGTTCACTGGTGCGGTCGTAGTACAAACTTGTCACCAACGGGTCCTGTCCTGGCGCATGCGGGTTCTGAATGAAGCTGTTTCCTGACGGATCGTCCAATACAAGCGTGAAAGCTTTTTCCCCTTCGGCGCATGCCTTCAGCTTGGACAGAAACACATCGATTGCCTCTGACGTCTTGGGGTCCACCTTCCATCGCTCTGGCTGCAAAGCCTGTAGCCCTTCTGCTGCCCTCCGCAACACACCTTCGATCGTTGACAGTGTTCCGGCCTGTGCTTCTGGAGGCACTTCAAAGTCAAGTTCTGGAACCTTGATAGTGGCCGAGTCGGACTTTACAATTTGCCTATCGAGTACCTTTGCATCTCCAGATGGAACTTTCAGGGTGAATTGACATCCCTGAGGATACAGCTGCCCGGCAAACTGTACTTCATTGTTCCTTTCATTGCAGTGTGGACATTCAAACGCCATAAGCACCACCTCTCGAAAGTGTGGAATGCGGGTGAGCAGCACCCGAGTCGTGCCATTCTCTCCACATCGCATGCACAGGCTTTCCAGTTCACAGAGGGGCTCTTCCGAATCATCGTCACCCAAAGCTTGAGCTGTAGCTCCCAAATCCCTAACGAGGGTAGCCATCACCACGCACTCGTCTTCTTCCCCCTTTCCCTCACTGCAGAGCCTCGCCAGTATCTATCCTGCTTTCTTCTCCTTCTCCGTCGTATATTCGAATCTCCGTCTGAGATGCAGCTGTGCTTACGCGTCAGTGCGATGCATGCCGTCATAAACGTCTAACTTACGAATTCTCGGCTATTTCATTTTCTTAGTAACATGTGCTTGACATCGATTATTTTTAATTTTAATTTTTTTGAGGAAAAGGGGAGGAAGGCAGCGTTTTTTTTTCTTTTCTTTTAAGGGAAACCTGGGAGTGACTGCTCACAATTCAGGCCCTTGAGGAGGGGGAAAATCAACCCCCTTTCAGATAAGCCATTAGGCACACAGGTGGGAAACGTCACCACCAGACCAACCGGTCACGAACAATGCACACACCAGGCAGGGCAGCGGGTTTGAACCCCGAACCACCAGGGCGACACACTGTGCACTTACCAGCTGAGCTACCAGCTGATGTGCGCTTTTTCTTAATTGGCGAATTTTCGCCAGATTTCGACGTCAAAAAGTAAAATGGCATATTCTGTCGCAAATTCCCTTTTTTCATGGATGAAATCGCCAAATAAAAAATAAATTATGAATGAATTTTCCAATATGGATAAAACGAATTAAAGTACAGAGGTGGATGAATTTCAGTGGATGAACAGAAGTATCACTATTTTTTGCAAAACTCTATAGCCACTCGTGCTGTTTTCAAAATTTCTTAGAAAAAACACTGGAGGAAGCCCATTAAAGCTTCTTTTTCTTTTTTTTTCTTTTTCTATTTTTTCAGGACCAGGGGACAGAGGCCCTGGCAAATTTATTAATAAAGTATGAGGAAAAAACAACCATAAGGATGAGAAAGGAGGTACTGCCCCGACTTTATTTGAATTATTGAAGGGAAGAAAATTAGAACCCTTATAGGCCCGAAGGCTGTCTAATGGTAGCAGCCTAACTGTAGCTGCCGGACCGGTAAACCATGACGGAGAATCCGATTAATTTAGTTAATGTTTTTTGTTTTTTTTTGGTAAAGGGATGAAGCCTGAAGTTAATGTTAGAATAATTGAAAATGTGATTAAAATAGAAAATATAAATTAGTAACAATCTATAAATATACAAAATATCAATTAGAGCATTGTTTCCAAGATATATTTTTGAATTGTGCTGTCATGATGTTGTGTTCTATGTTTTTGAGATTGTACGTGGATAGGGGATGTGAAGAGTATGGATTCCTTTGAGTCAAATTATTAATATCCGCTCTAAAGATTTCTTAGAGCTGCTCTAAGGGATCCTTAGAGCGACGCAATAAAAAAATCATTTTAGTATTTATGTCCATTCGAAGGATTTCTTGCAGCAGTCCTAAGAGGGAAATATAGAAAAAACCTTCTAATGAACTATGTCCAAGGCAGGGAAGGCTTTTCTTGGCTTACTTCTAGCGACGCACCTTAAACTATCACCGAACGAAATTAAGGAATCGATTTAAGGAATCTTTAGAGCAAAAACAAAAACAAATTATTGTCTCTATCTGCTCTTAGGAAACTTTAGAGCCATGAAATAAGAAAACTCAAATTATTATCTATATCCGCTCTTAGTAAGGAATCCTTAGAGCGAGGAAATAAGAAAAAATCAATTATATTATTTATCCCTCTAAGAAATCCTTAGAACAGGAAAATGAATAGATAAGTTATTATTTATGTCCCCTATGAGTTCTTAGAGCCACTCTAATGAATCTTTAGATCGAAGAAATACAAAAAATCAGAATATCAGTTAAATTAGCTCTAAGATTTTTCAGAGCCACTCTAAGAAATCCTTGGAGCCTTTCTAAAGAAGGATATCATTGGTATTGGTTTGACAGATAGTTTAGAGCCAATCTATACAATAATTGCAGCAAAGAAAGTCATATATATATTTTATTTATATATGGAAGATAATAGGAATAATGTAAGAACTTAATGCACACGTGCAACCCCTCACAGGATAGTACGCTGGTTTCCGGCATGTCAAATCTTCCCCACCCTGTCCTGAGGGTGACATGGAACTGAAGGAGTGTCGACTCCAGTCGGGGTTACACAGAACGGAGTGTAACTCCAAGTGACAATTGAAATGAACTCCAAGTGAAATTTGACTAAGTCCAAACTTGGCTAAGTATAAAATGGACTAACCAGAGTTACAAACCGGGGTTACAGAGGGTACTTCAAGAACCTCCCAAAGAATCAAACCCTAAACCTCTGCCTACAATGCTATCACCTTACCATCACGCTACCCAACCACAGCTTGTAACCCACTTGGAGGTTACAAGTGGGTTAGGAAGATAATAGGTTAGCGGGTTCGGGGTTACATCGGGTTACACGACGAGGTGTGTAACTCCACTTGGGGTTACACAGGATGGAATGTAACTCCAGTCGGTGTAACCCACACTTGGTCTTGAAATTTGACGAAATCCAAATGTGGCTAAGTATAAAATGGACCAACCAGAGTTACATGAGAAATAGGGGTTATCGACCAGGGTTACACCAAGTGGAGGGTTACATCAACCGAGGTCACACTGCCACAGCCTCCCATCAGGAACTGAACCCGAAACCTTACCGCCTCCATTGCTACCACCTTCCCATCACGCTACCCACCACCTACCCGGATTCCTAAGTATTTAATAGTGAAACAGAGATAATATGGGGTGGGGAGGATTTGACAGGGGCCCCGGCGGAGGAGCCCAGGTTGCCGGAATCCGGCGAAAGTACTGTCAGATCACACGCGTCCATTAAGTTCTTACATTATTCCTATTATCTTCCGATTTGTACTCGGGGTATTTGTGGTAATGACTGCCACACGTGCCAACTCTGTACTGTTTGCAGAACACCTACTATTGTTCCTCCGGTCATCCGTCAGGTTTCGTGAGTACTTGCCTCATGGCTATCTACGGCCATGTAAGGGTTTTGATTTTTTTTCCCTTCAATGATCATTAATAAAACTCTCAAGGGCTTCCTCCGACCCTTTCAACTTTAACCCTTAAGTTCCCAAGCGACCTGAATCGGGTCACTTTGAATTTGCAGTTCGACCTAATTTTTGTAGATCTAATCTGATGGGGCCCACTCCTGAAGCTTTAATGACAAGGGATTTGTCTAGAGTATGATGCAAAAAACAAAATTAAAAATAAAAATAAAAGCTACGACCTACAAAAAATATCTTAGATCTCTCATTTACGTTTTGGGGCCTGAAAATGGCTTGTTGACCGTTGACATGGCAGGTAAACAAGCCCAAAACAGATTGCACTCCAAAGGCCATTTTTGGCAGAAAATTAGCAATTTTGGAAAAAGCACTTCACCTTGTGGTGTGTGAGCATTACGTACACACATCCACCGTTGGCTTTTAAAAAATTTGTAGAAAATTGTCAATTTTGAGATTTCAACCCCCATGTAATTGCACGCATAGGAAGCATAGGTGAAAAAATCAGTTGGACCTGCAATTTAGTGGGGTCATAGTTACTCCACTATTGATTTGGAAATGGTGGGTCTTGGGGCAAGCAAAATTGGATAAAGCTAGGTTTTGATTTGGTCAAACCAATTTCTTTCTCACTTTTTCTTTGGGACTTGATATTTGAGGTCCGGGCCAACGCTATAATCTCGCAATTTCCACGGTGGACTTGGCTCATTTTTTGGTATGTCATGCATAAATGAGCTGGGCCCATTGCTGTAAGGCTGGAATCTCCGGATGATTTTTGGTAGGTTTCTAGGGGCAATTTACTGCAGCTGGGTACCCAAAATTGGTAAAAAGTCAAAAAAAGGCTTGGGAACTTAAGGGTTAAGAAAAAATTTAAAAACAAATTAAAAACAAAACACCACTTAGAATCACCATAACATCAATAACTCTCACTTCATCAGTTTTCCGTCTCGTTGGCCTTAGGCCCAACACTCTTATTTTCCTTGCTATTATGTGGTTCTCACATATTTCATCATGCGGGAAGGGTTCTCTCTATGTTGTGTCTTTGGGTTTGTGCCTCGCATCTTTGGCATTTTTGCTTTATGGCCCATTGGGGTTAAATGTTTTCCCCCTTTATTGGCTCCTCCCTAAGAAGAGACCATGCATGGAGTGTTTTCTCCTGATGTACCTTCCTCAGATAATACCTATCAAGATCGTACCTTCCCCAGTAAGTAGCCATTTTCATTATACTCTAAATTCTCATCCGTCTATTGTTACCATTCATTCGTAACTCGGTGAGTGCTATAATTCCTTTTTATTCATTTCCCTTCAGATTTATCCGTTCAGTTCATTATATTCAATTTCCCTTCAAATTTATCCCTTCACTTCTATTATATTCACTTCCTCTCAGATTTATCAGAATGATTTCCATTATATTCAGTTCCTTTCAGTTTTATCACATTGAATTCCATTATATTTAGTTCTCTTCATTTTTATCCCTCCAATTCCATGACACTTAATTTTATCTTTCCACATTTGTTTTTTGCATCTAATTTATTTATTTATTAATTTCTATCGAGATGAAAAATATAAAATATTTTGTTTCTAAATTTCACATTTATTTGTTAATTGTTATCCTCGGATATTACTGTTAGTGCTGACCGTTTCAATTTTTACGTTCTAACTCTTTGTAATTTTTATTTCAAAATCAGGACCGCTAACGCTAGCCTTCCAATTTTGTAATGGGGGTGGAACCATCATGCAACTGCTTGCTAATAAAATTATGAGGGCTACCACTTCCTCTTTACTAAAAGCACAATAAAACAAGCGGCTCCGCCGCAAGAGGCTCTGTCCTTGTTCTTTCCCTCGGTGATTTTGGGGTTGTTGTTTTATACTTTTTCCACGGCTTCATGAATCATGCCCATCAACCCTCCATAGACTAGGCTTTAATGGATAAGCCTACTTCTCCCCCTAGGCAAGATGTCTCCAGAAATGCCTCTATCCGTTGCGGGACAGAGCCAATAAAACCCCAAGCCCCTACCCATGGCCTGATTCTCCTCCCATGCACCAGCCTCCACCTCCAACATGTACCCACTCTTGGCAGCCCAACTCCGATAGGTTTTACATCGTCTACCTACGCAACACTCCAAGGGAACAGTGTTTGGGTCCGTCATCATTACATATCATGCGGGCCATCATAGCGTACGGACACCATATGTGTATTGACTTTGTTCAATGTTTTTTTTCTTTTTTCTTTTTTTTTAAAGGGAAAGGGGACAGAGGCCCCTTTAATCAAATTAATTTAAATAAAAGAAAATAAATAAATAAATAAAGGTCCACAACAGGTGGAAAAAATAACCACCAGGGAAATTTTGAATTTTTCCTCTTATTATAAGCAATATGAGAAAGGTATGAAAATATTTGCTCAAAATTTCGAGAAATTAGGCACTTTTGCCAAATAGTTTTTGAGCAATTAGGCACAAAATTGCAAAAATATCAAAACGTATTAGGCACTTTTAATTTGAATTAATTATTGGCTAATCGGATATGGTGTCTATCAAATGTTTTATCGGTCTCAAAGGACACAGTGGAGCGATCCCACATGGCAAGAAGAATGTCATATTTTATAATCTCCAGAATTTTCCTTACATTTAGCTAAGAAAAATGTGTCGAATTACAAAGCAGGAGAATGCATCATTATCCTTGCCAATTTTGATATACCGATATACTACATTTGGGATTTCTTCTAGGTGATGTAGCTAGTCAATTCTACAACCATATGACTAGTCCTGCCATACCATACAAGTGGTAAATTGAAGTCGCCACATGGGCTACCAACTAGCCAATTTGAGAAAAAAAACACTCATCCAACTCTCTGGCTGGAAGATGCTATCATCAAAGCTTGCACTTCATGATTGAAGAGTGTTTGTGTGTATCAACAAGCAATATTCAGCCTCCATCTACCCTAACACATATAAATTTTGGAGCCTAATAACTTGACAGCAAGGTTGTTCAATGTAGCAAGACAAGCAAATCCATTGCAATATTTGTACTAAAGCACCTACTTTGCTCTATTTTTCACATAGGTGTTTTTTGTTATTAATTTTGGTGATTTACTGAGTGACGTGTGTTCTTATTTTGGCTAAATCGAAATTTTCCGTAACATTTAAAATGTCAGATAACTTATCCTTGTCATTTAGAAAGGAAACCATGATTCCCACCCAAAAAAATCAATCAATCAATATCAAAGTCCACAATTGGAATATTCATATCAAAGAATTCATACTCTGAAAAATCACACTTGTATTGGTCAGGCAATGGCATTGTAGTAAGTGAAAGATTCGAGTCAATGACTCTGGTGACGTTTGTAGGTGACTAAACAATATTGTCTGTGCAAATGATCGAACTGCATGAAACTAAGTTTTCTCAGTATTAATCCTTTGTAGCTTGTGTAAGGGCATCGATGAAACGGAATTACTTGGGAGAAATGGATAGAATGTGTTCTAAAAAGTTGAACACTCAACTAATCTATCTACAAAACTGTCTGCTACTGCAATTGAAAAATATGGAGAACATACTGATGCACAAGAACCGCCTCAGTATCAGCCTCGTAGTGATCATGTCTCTCTTACCTTAGGCGACACAGTTCACCGATCTTCCTCAGGTTAAGCGGCAATACAACACATATCCAAGTCGTCGAGCTAGGCCATGCTAGTTCAGCTCTCGGAAGCTAACAAAACATGCCTTAAATTCTATCATACCAAGAAGAATAGACGTTCAAAACAATAAGAATTTCTTTGCTGTACATTTCTTAGCTATGATGATGACACGACGTGGCTTGCAGAAATCAGGAGCTCCGATTAAATGGAAACAACGCAGCAATGGCTGCAAAGTTCTTTGCAGCTATTCTCCACAGGCTCCAAGCTTTTCCATGCGTCGTTCGGATTAGTGGCAGAGGTGTCAAAAATATCAATTGTGTCAAGACACTTAGAGCCATCAGACTGGAGATAACCTCCAACAAAGAAAATGTGTTTTCCAACAGGAGCCATTGTGAGGTAACAACGAGCACAACCCTCAAATTTTTCAATGGCTCGCATGCGGAGGTGAGAACCAGGTACAGTGGTCCACATGTGGAGTGCACTGTCATACACTCTTACACGCCCTTTCCAGGGATTGAGCAAATCACCGGAGCTATAAAGATGATCCTGCAAGCTGACAATTTGGTTGGGAGGAATGTCCAACTGCCACATAGCCTTGCATACTTCCCATTCCTTCTTAGAGGGATCCATGACATCAGCACAGCTGCGAGCAAGGGTGTACACATTGCTCATTTCCCAATCCTCAGGGCTTGCGAAGCCCCCGACAATGTGAATCTTGTCATTCACCGTCACCCCGACACATTTATAGCGTGTCGTGCTCATGTTGGGCAGCTCTACCCACCGATCTTCTTCGGGATAGTAGATTTCTGCGCTTGACACGCCTCTTTCATAACCTGTCTGGCTGCGTCCCCCCGCAACATAAATTTTGCCCTGGCATACAGAGCAAGCAAAGTCGACACGAGGAGTGGTCATGCTAGCACATTGTGCCCACTTTTGTGTTTGGCAATCTAGAACATACACCTCACAGCGTACCCGTATGTCCTCTTCATGTGTTGTGTCCTCCATATTGCTTTGCACCTTGCTACAAACCCTGCCTCCTATGACATACAGCCTGGTACCCACTGCAACCAGCCCAAATCCTTTCAAAATCTCTAAATCAGCCAAGTCAGGCATGGGACCTAGACGACTCCACAAATTGAATTTTGGGTCATATACCTCCAACCAATTGCAAAGTAGCTGCCCAGGCTGTGCAAACCTGGGACAATAAGAGACATAAATCCAGGGCTCTGCCAGACCCAATTCTTTGCGCATATCATGAAGTTGGCTGCTTCTGAACATCTCATTCCAAGCCTTAGACACCAAACGCATGACTCCATAGTCTTTTCGAGGCACACGGGCCAAGCATTGCAAAGCCATAGAATTGCGCAATCCTGGAATGAGAACCACCTCCTTCGTTAGAGCTCCCATACTTCTCCACTACACTGTGGTACCACCACACGTCCCCCAATACAAACACCTTATGGGTTAGAGCAAACTTGAAACACCTCCTTATTGATGTGGTGACAACAGATTGCAACAACCTCCTTTCGCAAACCAAATATAGGCAAGAGCCTTGAGACTTTGCGGAGTTTGGACAGTGCATCAAAGAACACACATAGCAGCACGACAAGACCAGCAACGTCATCCTCAGTCCTTTAAGGAAAAGCCACCAACACGCTCCCTCCTGGGTAGTTGCATACCCACTTTCTGGGTAGTTGCACCCTACAATGGACCAAAATAAAATACACCATTGGACCATAAAGTCCAAAACATGAAATATATATATATATAATATGTGTTGGATGGGGTGGTTGAAGTGATCTAAACCGTCCATTATTGATAAGTTGACATTATAGAATCATTATGATCGGCGATTTTGAATCGCCAAATGGACGAATGTCCATCATTTTATTTGCAACCTTCAATCCATAACCCAAGAAAAACATCTTTTGATTCCCACTTCATCTAAAGAAAGTTAACATGTTTAGTGAATAAAGTCTACTTATATTAAAAGAACTCTAATCATGAGGGACTTTATGGAATGAGCTTATTTGGAGGCACCAAAAAGTACATAATTTTTTTTTTCTTTACTTTCGAATGTTCTCACTTTGTTTCCTTCATCTTTCAATACACAATTGGCCAAGCCCTTTTTCTGAATCATGTTATGAATGATGTGCTTAAAAAGTCCATAATGGTTTTTCAGATGGACTAGAACAAAATTTCTTTATGGACTTTTGAAAAAATCCATAATTCTAACCATTTGTTTTTTTGGTTATGAGACTTGGAATAGGGAAATATATGTAGTTGATTCTCCATAGCTTAGTCTTTTTTTACTATAAGCATTGCCATTTAGGAGTATGATAATTTACAACTAATCAAGGTCCCAAAAAAATAGTGTTGTGAGCATTTTTGGTCCATGGTAAGCTGCCACTACCTCCTTGCCAAACTTCCGGCGACGACTCCAAGGTTGTGTTGTCTGCCACACACTGTTGTCTCACAGTTTTGTCGCTCCTTCTCATCTATATCTTCGTTCCATTCATGTTCTACAATGTTACGTTTCCCATGGTTGATCCTCACCGACATCTAACTTTTCAACAGTACTCTACATCTATATATAGTGGATCATGCACACATTTTGCACATAGATTTTTATGCAAATTCATGAGCTTTTCCTCATCAACATTCAAGGACGCCATCTTCTATGTCCGTTTGTCTCACATGTCATTGGACATTTTTGCATCTGAGTCGGTCAGTGTTGGGGGCATTCCTTACAAATTTATCTTAGAGAAGCCATATGTAATCTTTTATTACAAGTGTGTGGAGTCATCGACTAATTGCAAAGGCACATTCTACACCCTCAAAACTTCACCATACGTAGTATTATACATTGATATCTTTTAGATATATCTACTGTAGAAGAAGATTATCATTCTACAACATAATTCTTCTCAGCTAATGGTGATGTGAACTCCACAACCAAATAACCCTCACCCTCACGAAATCTTTTTGTATTCCCCAAATTAAACCCGGGTCTCCAATTAGTTGAAGTGAAATATGCATTATCAATGTTTCACATTTTCGCTCATAGTCTCCATAGCATGAGATGTTGCCTCCAAAAACATTCTAGGGTATGTTGGTCTATCACCAAACATAGACCAATGACCGCATACTCGGATAGCACATGACATGTCACATCCTCCCATGGACGGTGCATCTCTACATACATGCCACATTTCCCAATGAACGGTTAGAGTTGTCTTCCTATGTTGTGTGGGTCCGGGTTTTGACCAGTGTTGGGAGGATCTACCCCTTTTTTCATATACGCCGGTTCCGGATATTAAGAACTTTTGGTTTTAGATATCCTCCGGTTACGGGTATTACTAACATGACAAACCGGTATGCATCCGGTTATTAAGTTTAGGGCTGAGATCCGCTAGATATTGACGGGTATTGGCCGGATATCCGCACGGTATTACACCGGATATAGGATCTTTTTTTCTTTTTTTTTGTATTTTCATATCCGCCGGTTATGCATCTAATCCGGAAACTAAAAAATGTTGGTTCTGGGTCCGGATACATTGATATCCGAGTTGATATCTTGATATTGATATCCTGATGACTCTGTACTGGTGTTGACCCGAGGCACCCTCGAACCTGTATGCAGACCCGTGTCATCACCAGAATTAACCTGGATCCTAATCCGAGACCAAATCCGGACTCGTCGGCTAGGTCCCGAACTTCTTATACCCACTACCCGCGGCCAATGTAGCAGGTCAGGTATATATATATATATATATATATATATAATTAAGACAATAGGAATAATGTAAGAATTTAATGGACGCGTGTGATCTGACAGTACTTTCGCCGGATTCCGGGAACCTGGGCTCCTCCGGCTGCCCCCTGTCAAATCCTCCCCACCCGTATTACCTCGGTTTCACTATTAAAAACTTAAGAATCCAAGTGGGTTACAAGTTGTGGTGGGTAGCGTGATGGTAAGGTGATAGCAATGTAGGCGGCGAGGTTCCGGGAGGCTCTGGTAGTGTAACCCCGGTCGATATAACCCTCCACTTGGTGTAACCCTCTGTAGCCCCGATTTCTCATGTAACTCTGGTTGGTCCATTTTATACTAAGCCACATTTGGACTTAGTCAAATTTCGAGACCAAGTGTGGATTACACTGACTGGAGTTACACTCCATTCTGTGTAACCCCGAGTGGAGTTACACACCTCGTCATGTAACCCGATGTAACCCCGACTGGAGTTGACACTCCTTCAGTTTCATGCCACTCTCAAGAGAGGGTGAGGAAGACTTGACATGCCGGAAACCAGCGTACCATCCTGTCAGAGGTTGCACGTGTGCATTAAGTTATTACATTATTCCTATTATCTTCCCTAAACAAACAAAAAACTGAATGCAAAAATAGAGGATGATGAGTAATACTTGCGATGAGCTGATCCAGTAAGGAAGAAGATGATGCTCTCAAGGTCTCCGCGCAAGTACAAGGTAAGTATGGCATTTTCATTTTTCTAAGGATGGGGCATGTGGTGGAGTCCACCTAAGATGTGGTTTGTTTTGCAATTTGTGTGCAAGGGACAAGCAGGAGGCCGCTCCAGAAGCTAGCCCCCATCACTCAAGGTAGGCCATCTCGACAACCAAAGTTGTAGCTAAGTGCTAATGGGCAAATACCACCTCAAAAAAAATGGTTGTGGGTTTAACCCACAGATTGGTGTCACAAAATTGTCCACTGTCCTGCTGGAAGACTTTTGGGGTCAAGTGACACCATAATTTACGCTTTCTTCGGGAGGTGTCATATATTATTATTAGGTCAGTTCTTACACATCCATGCTGTTGTGATCTATGAGCCTTGAGACATATAATATTTCTTAATATGTTTGAGAATTGATATTGAAGAATGGAACTCAAATTTTATTTTAATTCTTGTCTAATCATGCCATCATATAAATGAGCCATAAGCAATGTAAAAATATTATTATTATTTAAAAAAATAAAAATAAAAACCCCACTTGGGAGCGACAGCTCGCAAATCAGGCCCCTTAATTATCTAGTGAGAGGAATAAATAACCTCTTTCAGAGTAACCTCGCCGTGAAGGCTTTCGCATGGGACACCGCCGAATGGAAGGGGAAGAAGAACCAAAGCCATAAATGTAGCAAGATGAGCTGTTAGTATATGCTTCAAATAGAGTTCACCATTAGGATTTAGTTTTTTTTCCAGCCAAAAATAATTTCATCCCTAATTAGTCTTTATTTTCTAATATATTTAATCAATTAATTAGGACCCGGATCGAACCCGTGCACCCGCTAATATTTTCTAGCTGCTACCCGGACCCGGACCCTAACCCAGACCCACACTTGGTTCCAAAAAAAACGCCGAACCCCGACCTTGCCTCTTTGTATGAAAGCACAATGTTGAATGGCATTAAGTTGCATGCAGTAAATGTCTATCTATGGGATGCTGCCTTGAATAGTCACACATAGACCTATGTAGCATATAGTAATGGATGATTGGATCGGGCCACTACGGACCTCATCGCACTTATTTTGGACCAGACCTAAGATTCACTATTTTATTTTTTATTTTTTACAAGGTTAATGTTGTCAGAATGTAATGTTATAGAGTCAAATTAAAGCCTGGCTTTGTAATGAACTTTGAATGGATCAAATATGTTAAGAAATTCATCAACAAGGATGAAATCGTCCTCAAGTGTATGCCATATCCATAAAGACTGATCAGCCACAGCCTCCAATATGATGCTCCTAAACCCATCCTTATCTTGGAACTAACCCTGCCTGCATCCAACATGGCAGTTCTTCCACTCCTAATGCATACAGTCAATCAATGCAAACATACCCGGAAAACCTCTCGCAACATTGATGTCCATCTGCTTCTCCAAATCAGCACGAGTAGGTTGCCGGAGGTAGGTATCCTGAAAACAAGCTCGGATTGCCCCACAAAACTGCTTCATGCCTGGCAGCCCTGGAGAAGGGCAAGAGGTGCATGGGGATATCATCAAAGCTGGAATTGTGCCAAATGGCAACTTTGGAAATGGGGAAGATGTGCATGGCGACATCTTCAGAGCTGGAATTGTACATTCTGAACAATAGCTTGGTGAACATGTTTGCAAAATGCGGGTGCATCTAGGATTCAAAGGGAGTGTTCGACACTATGGCTGAACGACACGTGGTGTCGTGGAGTGAAAGCATTGCAGTGCTAGTACCCATTCGCACGTACTCAACGGTTGCATCAGCCCCCACTCCATAAACAAGCATTCGCAATGCAACAATGCATTTCTGAATGTTTGACAACCCAATCAAACCTACAACATTAGGCTTCTGCAATAAATAGACATCATAAGCCACTACTGCATCCACAATCCTCATAAACAAAGACATCTTTATCCTGAAACGGCGTCTGAAAAACCTCTCGCCATAGACTGGTTTTTTGCAAAAATAATATCTTATAATCCTCTCATGCCCATCAACCCTATCTTTCTTCAAACTGTGTAATCTGTCAAGTTTGGAACCACTTTACTTGGGGACAAGCTCTTCTTCTTTTTCTTCCAAGTTATCCTGCATTTGGTTAAGAAGCAAGT
The DNA here is from genome assembly GCA_030704615.1 of Takakia lepidozioides. Lineage (NCBI taxonomy): Eukaryota > Viridiplantae > Streptophyta > Takakiopsida > Takakiales > Takakiaceae > Takakia > Takakia lepidozioides. The sequence goes on along the minus strand of CM060732.1, from coordinate 32,780,700 downwards.
CCATGAAGAGCTCATCATCTGATTCATCGCCAAATAGATTGGTCTCAATCTGGTCCACAAGAGAAGCTCTGGAAAAGCATCAGCCATAGTAGTGTCCACAGAACCTAGTCCCAAGTATCTATTTGCGCGGAGTGTCTGTATATCAAGGTCTACTTGTGTACGAAAGAGTACGCTGCGATGAAGGTAGTATGGAGCAAACGGTTTTGGCGCGAACAGGGACGACGGCCGACAAAAGCACGACATCGTCGAGGCGCCACATAGGACGTCGTCAGCGAGAGGAAGGGGTTTGTCATGGGAGGTTGCCATGTTGCTGGCCTTCACACTAGCTGCCATGGTATTAAACGATCTCCGGGCCGAAATGGGCTGGCATAATGCCGTTGGCGTGTTTGTTTACCGCGCCACTGCTGGATATGGCATATTTTAGGGCTTTTGTCCATTTTTTTTTCAAAATAGACTGTATTTGTAGGTGTCCCAACATCTTTTCTGTGATTACATTTTCCCAGATCCTGGTGCCATGGTTTGATATCATTTGACTGAGTGTGTATACCACAATGTATAATCCCCGCTCTCGACTATCATGTTTAAATAACTTTGAAGGTGAGAACCAACATAAGAATGTAAGAGCATCTCCACGGTGCCACGACACTTGCCCCAAAACGACAATCTGAAGGCGCGGGGTCCAAAAAAGTAGCGCGGCTTGCTCCACGGTTGGCCATGTAGAATTGCTGCCGGGCCCGCCTTAAATTTGTCTCCCACCCCGCACTTTTGCCAATCATACCGGACCCTGCCAACCACTCTACATTAAGTTTGTGAGTTATTTGTGAGTTAATGAGATATGATGTCATCGGTCAACGCGCCAAGATTGTGATCGAGCGGCGGGCCTGCCTTGAGGCTATCTCTGCCGGGTCTCCTACCTTCCCAACTGTGGCGTGTCAACCAACCAGTCATGATAAAAAATACCGTCGCCCCTGTAACCAGTGTATATAACGTTTGACGCGCCGTGCTCACCGTGGAGATACTCTAAGAGCATCCCCACTCTACGCCTCTATGGACCCCTGCACCCGTACTTCTCGTATACAGGTTCAAATTTGCCTCCAAACGTACCACACCCTTGCCCCGCTACTGTATACGCCGTTAAGAGCGGACACTGAACTGCCTCTTTTTCACTGAATATGTGCACAATATTTAGCGTCCTGAACCCGTCCCACAACTGAGTCGTCCTGACCATGGATATGTCAGAGCGTGCTGGCGCTTATGAGAAGTATGTGGGAAGTATGTGAGAAGCTTGTGAGAAGCGTGTCAGAGTGTATGAGAACGTCGATGGGAACTCCAGCAAGACGGGGACATTGGATAGTGGGGCATAACGAGGGGCAAGGGTGTGGCTACGAGCAGCAAACTCCGTCACACACCTTTCAAGACTCCTGAACCAACCTTCTCAAAATAAGCATAGAGGGGCCATTTCAGTGAGAAGGGTGGGGATGCTCTAACTACCCACATCAGGTCTCCAAGCAAATTAGGACATCTTTGCAGTGTAACTTTGTGAACCATCTGAAAGATATACACTTTACCCCAAAGCTAAAGTCACCCTAACTATTTGCAAAGAACTGTGAGAGCAAGTGTCGCGTTAAAAAGTTGCAAATGTCATTATGACATCAAATGCTTTCGCATATACAAACTAATATACAAATCTGTGCCAATAATTCAGTAATCAATGATCATTTCTCCCAAAGTGTGGTTCTTTATGATGATACAAGGCAGATCGAATTTTTTTGCTGCAATCACCTTAAAGATTTTTTGTACATTGATGTTATGCGTAACACTAGAGAAGAAAAGAATTTTGAGCTTGTCACTTTGTCACTTCTATTCTCTATATGCCATTTTGCAATGCCATTCAACTAAACCCACCATTTGACCTAGAATGCATCACGTCGAGAGCCTAACGGAGGTATGCCAAACTCACCCCAAACAGCCACATTAGCAGTTCTAGAGCAAGCCAACATGCTTTCTTTAAGCACCGCGGACTGAATGCATTCTAGGGATTTAGCATGGTTGGAGTTGTTGACCCACACAGCAGATGCGTAATCCGAGAGAGAGAGAGAGAGAGAGAGGAGTCAGCTTGCCAATGAGACGAGTACTTGGAGAGAAATATTTTTTCCACATTCTTTTGAGGACTTGGAACTGCACGGCCTGCAGAATAACCTTGTGAAGACGAAAGATGTGTCTCTAACATATATTGTATGTTTGTGGTCCATGCAAGATTGCACAATTTGTGCTAAGGAACCAAGGAACACGCGAACAAGTTTTGGCAATTCATTGCTCCAATGCCCTCTGCGCAAAGTGTCTGTCAGTTACATTCCTTCCGCTGCATATAAACCATGCAAACTTGTCATGAGGCCAAGTACCTCAAAGCGACCAGTAAACGTCTCTCTAAACTTCAGACATTAGCCAAGACCTCTCCAGGAATCATGCTCTTGAAGCAAATCGGATAGAAAAGGCCTTGCTCAGAGTACCGAAGTCTGTCAATTCCACCTTTAGAAAGGGGATTAAATTTTATTGTATTAAAAGAACTAAAAAACAAATACATATGGGACCGCCAATAAATGCATGTGACAGCCAATATTGCAATCGGAGCATGTGTTTATAAATTAAAAGAAAAACAAAAGTAAACATGCAAAGATGAATCCTCTTTGATAGTGACGACTACGACGATGATGTTGCCCCCCAAACAAATTATGAAGGTGACGGCTCTTCGTTCTTTTACATTTTTGCATGTATGATTTACCCATGTTGCAATTGATTCTACAGAGGTTTTGAGGTGCATGATTTGGTTGCAAAAACCAAATCGAATACCAATGCCAATTGTGTTCCTACGAACGCGGAAGTATGGGGGACTCAGAATGAACACATGCAGGTATGAGCACTGCTCGGTCTTCTACATTTATTGACCTATATGTGGGTGATTTTTTTTCTCAATGTTATTGAAATGAACTGATTGCAAATAACTCTTTCTACTACAGAAAACAAAGCTAGCACCGGCACCAACAGAGCCCTTTCACCCTCATACATTTTGTGGAAATTGTTTTGCATAGAGGACATTCCTTTGGAGAATGGAGAGAAGCAATTTCATACCCGCTTACGGCGCTTGGTTATGAAAGATTGGATCTGATCAAAAGCTTACAGATCATAATGTCAGGTTCAAAAGTGTCTGTGAGAGAGCAAACACTTGTAAGTTGCTCATAGGTCTACAAGTATCAACATATTCATCTACTTTAAACAGTCGTTTCAGTATGGATTAGTGAATAAAATCAATAGATTTCAATCGGAGGATTCTTAACCTAGTGTAAGATGTGTGCAAATTATTCCTAACTTTGTGGTTGAGTGGTGCGGTCTGCCCCATTGCAAAGGAGAGGAAGATGCCAGCAAATTTGCCCGATCAAAGGACGGTGGATTAGAAAATTGCAAAGGTGGTGGAGGCAAAGGTTTTGTGTTAGAGCAGTGAGGTGCAGAGTCTGTGCGCCATTGCAAGGGAGAGGAAGAGGGCAGTTGGCTCTGCAGTCATGAGCTCTGAGTTTTGTCACTGACAAGCTGCATGGCAATGAGGCTGTATTTGTTTTTCTAGCGATTTTTCGCAATATTTCAACCTTAAATTCTTTTTGAAAACAATCAACTGCTGTCCATGCTCATTAGCTCATTAGCTCAGAGATAGATGACAATATGACAAAATATATGACAACATGTACCAACACTTTTGATCTGAAGTGAATATTCCTCTCATTCAACAGTCCATTATTATATATGATGATATGAGTCTGAAGTGTATTATTTTGTTTGTCATGAGTAGGATGTTGTACAATCTGCAGTTTTTTCTATTTACCGAGTGACAGTTTTGTTGTGATTCTAGTGATGAAGTCTACTATGGGGGTTACAAACTATGCAACAGAAATGAAGAGTATCGCCGTGCTTTCTTACAAAGTGTCATGGGTTCTTTTCATGGAGAAAGAAACCTCTATAGGACGGGATGGTTGTATTTGCCTAGGCTATGGAGTAATCAGTGTCAGTCTCTATGCATATGGCGTTGCAGCAAACATCTTCTCTCTATATTCTATCTTCTAGAATGAATCCCACAAAACCCTCACCTGTTCCATCTCTGCCTGTCCGCCTCTCCTACAATCTTTGTCTCTCCGTAAATCTAGACGCTCGCAATAAAATTGAGTGCAACAGACGACAAGACTGAGTGCGAGAGACAAATTGTGTGAATTTGCATTGAATAGCATTGTTGGACAAAAACAACACCTTCAAAAATTTAGACTCTTGATAGTGTATGAAGTCAATTCTATTGTCATACGGTGAATCTTGAAGGACACAACTCTTAGACGACGAGTTGTGATCTCTGTGACCCAGACCTATTTGTTGAAGTTGTTGACCTACATCAGATTGTACAATGAAGACATCATAAGAAGATGTGATGAGAAGACTACTTTAAAAATTATAAAATAAATACCAGCAAATCAATGAAACATATACCATACCTTCTTCAACAGTGGCTATGATGTTCAAGGTCTCTAAGACAAAGAAAACCCAAAATCTCCGAGCACAACATCGATGGAGTTATTGGTGAAGTTTTTGAGAAATATGTTATTTGGATTTATGTAGATGTGGACTGTCCCTCGAATTTTCAAAGACACCAAAACAATTGTCATTTGCTTGCAAAGGATCTTCAAATAGCTCTCTTTATGTAGTCCAGGTTCTTTAAGTTTCCTAGTCTGCAAAACTCAAGAACTAATGAGATGTTGACTTCATTACACAAAACCTCAATGCATTTGTTAAAGTGAGGAATGTCTCTAACAATTTGCAAGATAATAATCTCGTGCAAAACATCTTTACCATTCAACTCACCCCCACAAATGTCTATAAATGAAGACGACTTCTTCGCATAAATCTTGCCATCTCTTAAATCCTTAACTTTTGTAATGAGATGCTAGAATTAGAGGGGGATTTTTTGGATAGGGTATCAAGAACCTCATAATATGCCATGTTCATCACTATACGGAATCCCACGTATAGACATAAACTCTCGAGTACCTAGACTTACTTGAAAGTGCATAAGAGATTATGTATTATTACTGTACATGGCCCATATATCCGCCACCTATCCGCCACCGTCACAACATAGTCACCAGATTTGAGTTCAATGAGTATCAAGAACCTCGTCATATGCCCTCTTCACCATGATATTGAACACCGTAGGTTGACGCTAACCGTTCACCATAGGTACTTACCCAACTCCCAAATAATCTTGCAAGAGTTTGTGAAAATGGACTCATAACATTGCACCTATCTATATGTAATATCTACCTTCCAAGATTTGCCGTTGTTATCCCTAGAAGTGATGAAAAGTCCATAAGCTTTGTTATAGTCCATACAAAACTTGTTATGGACTCCTTATTCGCTAGATTTTGTAACATAATTGGAATAAGGGACTTGGCCCTCCCTTGCTCTTATGATAAAGAATCTAGTGTGAGAGTACCAATATATATATATATATAACTAAATGTTATATACTTCATCAATCTACCCATAATATCATTTTCATAAAATCCTTTACAATATGAAAACCAAAATACTCCATGAACTGTGCTCATAGGCAGTTGCAAGCTTAGTTTGGACGTCATTGGGCATATTATCTTTTTCTTTGTTCACTATAGTTCATCTTTATTATAAGAGACATTGGTTCATGTATACCACCTACAAGACCTATAAAATTTTAACAATTTTTTCGCAAATTGGATGAACTATTTAAGAATGTTATGGACTTTTGTATCTCAAAACACTGCTTTGTTATCGGCACAATTTTTTATGCTATGGACTCTAAAAAAACATATCTAAATTTTAACCAATTGTGATAAGGACAAAAAGCCATGTATAGAAATTGTGCAATCTTTCAATAGATGAAAGTAGTTCAGATTTTTACAAAGCTATGGAGTATGGATTTTCTTACACACCAAAAAAACAAGTGGGATATCATCTTTTACTAATAAATATACAAACATATAATCTAGGATGGCCAGGTGGTATATAGACAAATGGTCATACATTCTAGGATTTGCCTTCTAATTTTTTTTCCGATTAAAGATCAAAATTTCTAATAAATAACATCTATAATGTTTGGGGTTAAACCCTTTATTAAAGATGTTATGTATACTATTGTCTATTTGTATAAGAATCAAACTGAAAAATATGCTCCCAAAAAAAAAATACATAGACTTCACTATCTGCCCAAAAATGAGACACTCTAGCCTACGACTGTCCCATTAGATACAACCAATTATTGTAAATGAAGCCAAGGTCAAATTCTCAAAACCATGTACTTTTGGGATTATGATCAAGTTTGGATTACGTTACCGACGGCACATTGCTCCATATATCCTCCATAGTTACATCTTCATTTTTCCCATTTGAAATGACAATATCCTAACAATCGACGTTCCACATGATATATTGCAAGTGAATCCAATTTTTTTTTGGCTATTTTTCACGATTTTTTAATCTTATGTATTTTTATGTAGGGCACATCTTCAACTTTTTGGTCTATTCTTCATTGCAACCACCTTGCGACGCTTTCGGAGTGAAGAAGCCCACATATCCATCACCGGTCACCAACCCCATGATAGAGGTCATTGACGAATAGCTTTATTCTCCACTTCTTGCCAACAGAAGAGCTGTAATAGGTGTAGGGCAAAAATGTGGCCGGTCATGCTATATTTTTGAATTCTTGCTTTGTCTCCATGAGGATGTATCAATAGTCGTAACTATTCACATGTCTTAAAGTGAAGAAAGGCTCACTACCTATTATAGGATCTTCTTCATTATCATTTACAAGTCACTCTCTCTATATATAAATTTTACAGTGGGGCTGCTCTTTGGACTTTGGAGGTCATGCAAGATGTGCAATTGCATTGAGGTTGCTTCTCGAAATGATATATTAAAATTGCTGATACAATGTAGATAACGATGTAGGTAAGGTAACCATGATCATTAAGTATCAATAATGACAAAATGCCAACACATCACTCAGAATGTGATAGAGTGGCTACAGTGAATCCAAAAACCTTAGAACTAGCATAATTTTTACTTGACCAGAACTTCCCTCTTATGCTTCAACTCCAACAGCTCTTTCTTTGCGCTCAATCTCAACCCGTTCCTCCAAGCATCTCTGGTAGAGGGCCTCATGCGCCTCTTCAAAGCGTGGCTGCGTAGAATTCTTCACTGCAGCATGCCGCAGTCTTTCCTTTGGAGGCAAGCAAAAGCTGCCTCCTCCTTCTTCTCCAGCATCTGCCCAACAAATTCCCATCACTAGTTCAGGGTCCTCAGGAAATATAGCAGAATGAATAGTGGTTGTCATAGTCTAACCGAGGAGTTCGTATTAGCTTGACCAATGCCATACTGGAAGTTACGTGACGCATTTCCAGTCTAAACTTTCAAGAATTCGCGTTTACAAGCTGAATATATGTACACACATTAGTACCTGCAGCTGCTCCACCTGACAAGCAAGGCTGAGGTCCGCAATGGATGGTTGATCTCCAGTGACCAAAAATTGGTGGCCTTCTTGCAACCAGACCGTGTCTAACATGTCGAGCGCTGACCTCAGCGTCTTTTCAGCCGAAGATACTGGCCATCCATCTGATTCCCTACCAAATAGTGAGTTCGTTACCCGCAGCCGCACCAAGGAACCTGCCACAGCATCGCACGATTTATCAGTGCATGCCTTTTGCGATGCAAGTGCTAACTGACGTGCTCAAGTCAAGCTTGTCTTAGCATAGGCCATCACAGATTGCACGTAACTATGGAGCGTTTATAAATTCCCCAACAAATTGTTTGGCACGCCCACCTGAAAGAGGAAGCTTGCCTTTTCTTCCTTTTCTCTCTGGGAGAAGCGCATGTGAGAATTTAGAGTAGCGGAATTGCAGTAGCGGGATTGAAAGGTACACAACTTCACTGCTTGCTTCTGGCGATTCTTTGACTTCCCAGTCATAAGGAAGGTGCTAAGCGCATTCCCTGGATGGGCCTGAGAAAGATGAAGAGTTGGTCGACCCACATTGCCGATCTATTCAGATTCTTTACAACAGGCACACTCTCTCCCGCTACTGAAGGGCTTCGGCGTGCTGCTACATTTGTTGTAGTTCCCCCAAGGCCCCGTTGGGTACCGTGCCATTATGTATTGTTGATGAAATGGGTCCGTTTGGCCGAGAGGGACCGAAGCTAGAAGCTGGGCATCGGATAAGGAAGGGTCAACAAATTGAGAAACTGTTGCTGCAATTGAGTGCGAGCTATCCGCCGGGGTTGACGTGGAAGTGCAGGCTGGGGTTGCCATAGAGAGAGTGATGTAGGTCCAATATGCTTGAATCTGCTTCAGGAATCGCGAAGCTGCTGAGTTTTTGGGAGAGACTCTCATCCCCTTGGGTGCCCATTGATGTGTCAAGCTCGAGTAGCATCTCTGAGGCTCGTTCGTAAAATTTGAGGTGAAAGTCTGAGGCCCACCTGAACTACCTGACTGTAGTTGAACACCAGGACACTGAACACAGTACACCAGCAGTTGCACACTGAACACTGAACTACATGTTTGTCACACAAGCTTTCGAAAATGGCAACCATGTCTATACTGAGATCAGGAAAGCTGGAATTGCACCATTTAAAACATGGCTAAACCAAATGTCATGACCTGGAATGCGATGATCGCAGGATATCATGGTCCTAGGGGATCCTGGAAGAGATGCAAAGAAAGGCTCAAAGCTAGAGAATATCACCTTTACATGTGTTCTCTCTGCATGTAGCCATTTTGGACAAGGTGAACGAAGTGGTTGATCATTTGGGTTGGCAATAATAGTTTATACAAAAGAGTGAAAGTTTGATGCCGTGATGCTCCCTCCCTTTCACAGGCCAGCAAGTAAGAGAAAGTTTCTAGAGTTCACGCCAAGTAACAATTGTTGAACATTTTCGTGTGTTTGGAACATGTCAAAACATTGTGTAGTGGAGATGGACAGAGATCACTTGACAATCAACTTTGGCATTCGTTGCTATCTGCCATCTTCATTTCATGAATCAAACATTTGCCACTACTGAAAACTTTCAGTTTGGGGGAAGATCAGGTCACTGGTAATTAGCCTAGTGCAAGTTCACTTGCTTTCCTCACTCCCTCTTTGGGAGAATGAAATCTACACTTTCAGAGCAGCCGAACACAAGCAAGTAATTGGTTGAGACAACCAAACTTCAATCAATGAGAACAAATGAATTCAAGCATAAATCCTGAATTAGCCTACAACTTCTCGTGCCCTTGCATCAATAACAATCGTCTGCGCCAATGTGGGGTCCACTCGTTTCCTATTCTAGCACTTAACCTTACTACACCGGCTAGTCCGAGGACAAGCGTTAACACGGAAATACCAATTGTAATTTTCATCAAATCCAAAACTCCAAATACATGTTCGGCCTGCACCCGCACATGCTAGCTTGTCAAAAGTTTTACGGAAGACATGGTTTATCACATGTCATCTCTATGTGTGTATAAAGAAAAGAAAAACACCCAAGGTGAAGGGGTGCTCTATTGGTGCCATCACAACAAGGGTTAAGATCATCTTCAGATAATTATGAGAAAACTTGTCGATCATGTTGTGCCAAATCATGAAAAAATCTGATTTTGTGATCCATGAACATTAAGCTGTAGATGACCTAGCATTCTTACACTCAATTGGTGTAGGGTGGTTCAAACAGCCCAAAGGTTACGGCCTACCAAGTGGTCGTGGGTTCAAAGTCACACAGATATATGTTGGGCTTCACGCATGACAGCCAACCCATCTGTTAAAAAGTGGGGGTCACTGGGTCAAGTGCTCATGTAAGGGCACCTTGTCCACCTTCGGATGTCAACCCATTTGTTAAAAATGTGTTAAAAACGTAGCCCTTTCCAGGGTGAAGTGACACCATAATTTGCACTTGCTTCGGCAGGAGTCATTATTATTACTTTTTAGGATGGTTTGTCTAAATCTCTAAGCCATACTAGATCCCTCTGGTATGCAGGAAGATACCCCGACTGAGAAAAATGGAAGATCACACAAGGATAAGAAAGTGGCAGCCATGGAAAGTGTATCAAACCTGGGGTTGGGTGACAGAGAGCACAAGCCGCTCTTGCTTGACAAAGAGCTTTTGCGCATGCGCATACAGCTCCATGTCCAATCTGTTCAATGCCAGGATTTCATCCACCACTGCCTTCGGTATTTGTTTCCGCTCCTGGCCACCCATAAGCACCAGCAAAATGCAATTCCATTCCAGGTATCAAAGATCCACAGTGACTTAGCATGAAAGGAAATTGAGGATCACTGTGCATCAAGTCTCGGAGCACACCATGACATCAAAGCACTTTCTACAAAGTCATGGCAAGAAACCATGAATTTTTCATGAAATCCATTAAACAAAAGGACATTCTACTATTGTGCACAAGATGGTGGTGCATTGAGGGGATACAGGGAAGGGGGAGGACAATCATGTCGGAATAAATCCTTACAAGGATAGAGATATCTCCATACGAACAATCCAAGGTAATCAGCAAGAAGTACTGACAATCATATCGGAACTGTGACGGGAATGGTCAGCAACTACATAAGATAACATATGCAAGCCAAGAATCGAATTAAAACTGGGTACATGTGTTTGATATAATGCCTCACAAACAGCAGTGTTCCCTACATGTCTCCATATATATTGGTTAACAACCTCCTGAGAAAAATTCACCGGAGCAATGAGCTGAAGAGCAAGACTACGACGTTTTGCATAGCCCGCACGGAGACCCTTGACGCACACGTCATAAGCTCTCAGAAGCAACTGTACTGGATCCTCCTCCTGCATTGTCCCTTGCTCTGTCAGCTCAGGATCCTCCTCCTGCATTGCCCCTTGCCCTGCCAGCTCAGCATTGACCATGACATGCATAACATATGAGTGTATGAAAATCAAAGTTACACTAGAACCCCTGCTGATGTAATCAGCAAACATATGAGATCATTTGCGGAAAAAAGTACTCCAACTTTAAATATTTCTTGAAACCCCTTTATATTGCTTCCTGCTGCTTTGCATGATAATTGCCAATCCTATATGAATGGTTGGGATGATAGGAGGGCTAGGGCTCCCTGGAAAAGCCAAAACTGGTAAAAGAGTATCCCTAAGGATGAAGTCAGAAGAACCTTGCAATGAGGCCACAACAAGGTATATTGGGCACCTGATGCTGTTGCTCTATTCCTGTACTGTTGTTGAGTTCCTGCACTTTCATTTGTTTGATTCCTGCATGTTGGAACACAACCCGACAATAAATGATACCAGGCTCCACTTTAAGTACAAACAGCGACCTTCAAATTCCAAGTGTCGAAGTCAAACTCCACCCACCCAACAGGGTTGGCTGAGTATACAAACCAAACTCTATTGCTTGCATGCTCTATGTCACGATTCCGTGTCGCACACAGGAATGAGGCCAAGGTAGGGCACTGTAAAGTAGGCATTTGGCAACCGGAAAGGTGCTACTAAAGAATAACAACCTGCTTTTACATCTCTCAAGCAGTGACCTTCCCAGTTGAACAGAAGTGAATAGATTGCCTCGTGCTCCTGTTCGATTCAGGAACATCACACCTCATGTGGAGGTAAACACAACCCACAAAAGAGGAACAGGGCCCAAACCAAGCTGTCACAACGATGAAGCCCATCAGAGTTACATGGACCGCCACAAAGAAACATCTGCTTGCTCAATGACTACTTTTTTGAGTGCCTCGACCATGTAATTGGAGAGGCAAAACGGAGGAGGTAAATGAGGATGCTTGGTTGTCCATCAGCAGCCTGCTATTCATGAACCATGTAAGAACAGCAGCCTATGAACTTCAAGGTGCTGATCACTTTCAGCATTAGCGCTTTGCAGACTCACAGTTATAGTATGTTCATTAACATTGGACCTTAATGTCAACAAGTTATGACAGCAGTGACACATACCACCAGTGTCACATCATCCCACTAGCATCCAACTGAACCAGCAGTCAGGAGATCAGTGAAGCATGGCAAGGCAGTGCAGATAAACTGACCTGCTCTGGTGAGCAAAGAAGTATTAGGATGGTGAGAGTTCTGCAGCCTAGACTGGAGATCCACAAATTCCCGTGGCAATGACACACGGCTGCCTAAGACAGTGGCAAACATGGTGACAGATCTCCGGTGCTCGTCTGTCAATCCTACATGTAACATGGCATCCAACCTCATCTGCACCCTCCCCTCCTCTCCACCCACCTCAGACATGCACTGCGCCTGTGCCCTTCTTGTCCTTCAGCCAGCATCACCTAAACTTGCAGAATATATACCACTCCTTCAGAGACAAGCCAACCTTACTTTCATACAGATGTCTACCAGCCCTGCAAGACTCCCAGGCAAGGTCAGAGGCTGGGGGCCTGCAGGAACAAGTGACAGATGCATGCCTCAATAGTGCATGAGTCAGTCACCTAATAACCAAAGGTAGATGTGCGTGTCTTTTTCACACAAGGATAGCACCCACCTTGGACACCTTCAACACAAGCTTGCCAAGCTCAAGGTAACGAGTAGCACACTTCCGAACCAGTTCTGCATTTTTTGTACATGAATTGTTGGTAAGCCCTGCCACCTGTCCCATCCATTCATGCATCTCTGGTTTTCAAAAGCTTTAACTCTCCGCACATGCAAACGCTGGGTCCTCAATCACGAAGAGTCTTTGCTATGGTGCATTACACATCACCTAAACTACCACCCAGAATAATTATTCAAGCAAGCTGCAGCTCCAATGGCAGCCCCTTCCTTTTTAGTTGTGTCTTTTGCACCAAGACCATCCATTCATCCCTTTGACATCCTTCCCTCTGTGACCACCAACCATGTCTTTCTGAAAAAGAGAGACCACTTTGTCTGTCTTGTGCAATCTTTGCACAAAACCCATGCTGACGGTGCTTGCTGTCAGTCCAAGGATGGGCAGCCACATGATTCAGTACATGTGATTCATAATGTCGCAAGGCCAAATGACGCGGTTAACAGCAGAAGCAGAGCAAAGTACACAATTATTGCCATATGTGGCCATGCTAAGTAAGCCCCATTTTGAGGGGGAAGATATGAAGCTCAAAATACCTGAAATGTGGCACCATTGTGAACAAGATCCAGAACCATGGGGTGACGCACGTACTCTGCAAGGGGCATGACAATGGTTGCTGCATCGTAGCTTCCATTGGGGGAGGATGCTATCCCACCAAAATGCCCTGCCAGCCTTTCATCACGCTGCCAACCGCAGACCTGACATCAGAAGCTGCTCCAGCCATCTACAGCTATGCTGACAACTCGTGGCATGCCTATGTTGAGGACCAACTGTTTTCCTGCTAACATCAAAGTATACACCCTCACAACTGAGAAAAAGGAGTGGGGTTGAGGGGTTACTCGATCAAATAAGTCCTCCCTAACCATAGGAATCAGATACTCCCAGGGCCATATGTCAAGTGTGCTCATAGACCGATTGCTAGACAGCTTTGGTTTGCGTGCTACGGGAGCTTTAGAAGTCCGCAAAAAGCGTGCTGCCACTTCCAGTGAAAACTCATAAGTACTTAGCACCCGATCCAGTGGCTGACGTACGTTGGTCACCACTGATGTGCTGCGCTCAGGCAGCTTGCTCAAGATGCTATAGTCGTCATGTGTTGCCAGAATTCTGCAGCTCGGTCGGCTGCACCCTCATCACATCCCTAGCTTCTTTCCGTCATTTCTGTCCGCTCAGTCTCCTTTGTCTTGTTACCATTCGTAAAATCACATCACTAATATGACCATGGGTCTCCTGAAAAGGAGTTCTGAAATGTGAAGTGCATGCATATTCAAGGTTTGCAGTGGTACGGATACACAAACATCTCCACTCTTAGTCCAAGTATCAATGCACAGAGGGTCTTGGCATCCAACACTTTATTTGAATGCAGAATGTTGTCTCACTGGGTTTCCCATGGGGAATTGGAAAAGGCAACCGGGCCATCGTCCTTGGAATCGAGCAGTATTAAGACTTCAGAGTCCTATGTCAGAAACTTGAAAGAGGATTGTGCATTCCCAGCAGTATGCCATCCATCCTATCACATCATTAAGTCTGGTAATCTGACTGCTCTTCCTCCTTCCCAGTTTCCGACCGAGGTAGAAATCTGAAAAGGCGATCTCCTTCTGTCTTCATCTAAGAGTGTGCTGACTCCACATGGTGAGCGAGAATTTGCTAACAAACATCTGAATTGAAGTGGACAGAGTGGAAACAACACCATGAGAAACACCAACCTTGTATCAAGACGCAGCATATCATATGAGCGTGGACAGCTGTCTTCAAAACGAAACAGATTTTTAAGGAAGCTGCCAAGCATAAGCCCAAAAAGGGCCGATATGTTAGCCAAACCACAACCCGGGGAGACAAGTTTAACATAATAACAGAGCTGAAACTAGGGCGCCTTGAACTTATGACTCTGCTACCCTGTGTTGACCAAAATCACAATGCACAAGTCTTGAAGAACCTCTATGAAACCAGGCCTCTCAAAAGAATGTGTTGTTGGTTCCGTGGGAGCCACGACTCCGCTTAGTTGAACTACTTGACCACTTCTATATACTCATCCCATCAATGCCATTGATCAACTGCTGCATAAGAATGTTCCATGGTCTATTTCCAAAGCCATTTGGGCAGATTCTGCTGGAATTTGACAAGAATCGAGAAGGACGCCTACCACTGATGATAAGTCCGGCCACCTGTTCTAGGTATATGTAAGAAAAAAAGTAGATCCCGAAGATTCAATCTGTCATAAGACTTTAGCTTCAACTCTTTCTCCACAGCTATCGTCTCTTCGTCGGCCCATGTCTTGACTATTGCCTCACATAGTTGATAGTCATAGTTTATTGCTGCTGCCTGCACAGCCCCTGCCAATCCCACTGTTTCTAGCCCCCGGTTAGTTACACTCTCTCTACTCAAGTCACAAAAATTTCTGCAGTTTACAGATGCCACAATGTAGAAGAAATCAAAATGGAAGTGTACTCTGGAGTAGAGGGGAGACTGACCGAGGATCAGCAAGAGCAGTACTTGCAACGTCGGCATGATGATCCGATCCCCCGCCAGACAGTCGTGCGTACCCAACCAGCTTCCGACCCTACCCCCAATTTCTTCACCATGCCCTTCTCAGCGAATTTTCAATTGCACTCATGTCCAGGCCACCTCCGGCGTGCATTCACAGCTCGACTGAGCAAGGCAATTGAGGTCATCCACAATTCATTATGGGGAATAAAGAGAGAGCAGCAGTATGATCCATGACGGCCCGAAGAAGAGTAGAGTGTGACCTTCTTGCCTGCGCGATCTTTGTCACCTCACACCGTAGCAAACAGTTGTGCAAGCAGCTCCAAACAGGCCCGGGATTGAATGCGGGCCTGCAGCAAAGAATCGCTACCTACAAAACGACCTTCCACGCCTGCACAGTGCAGTGCACCCCCTCCCACTTGTCCCCTCCCTCACACCACGACGACGACGACGACTTTTTACTTATTTACTTTTCACCTGGGCAACCCCTTTTTTTTTCTTTTTTTTTTCGAACATTGACAGTGCCAATGGCCCTGGAAAACTTTATTAAAAAAAAGGGGGAAGCAACTTTTGTTTTGTGGGGGCGACTTGTTTTTTTGTTTCTTTGTTTTTTTGTGGGGAAGTTTTTTTTTTTTTTGAACAGGGGACAGTGGCCCAGAGGAATATTTCAGTAACTTTATGTTTAAGTCTTAACCAAAAAACAAAAAAAAAAAAACAAAAAAAACAACCTCGTTCGTGACCGGTTGGTCTGGTGGTGGTGTTTCCCACCTGTGTGCCTAATGGCTTATCTGAAAGGGGGTTGATTTTCCCCCTCCTCAAGGGCCTGAATTGTGAGCAGTCGCTCCCAGGGGTTTCCTTTCCAAAAAAAAACACAAACAAAAAACAAACAAAAACAAAGACAAAAACAAAACCTTTTTTTTCCTTTTTATCCTTTTTTCCTTTTTTGAAAACCGGGCACCTGAGAGCCCACTTTATTTGGAATTATTGGGGGAAAGTTTTAAAAACCCCCAAGCCCACCATAAGGCACACAAACCGTAATCAGTGAAAGGCGAAGAAGGCTCCCAAAAAAGGGAAACAGTTGAAAAACAGAGCGCAAAAGCCCTAACGAAAGAAAGGTCGAAGGCGCAAAGGCCCAAACATTTTCTTCCCGAAGATTCGCAAATGAAGTTTCTGGGGCTTCTTTTTATTGGGGGGGGGTTGTGGGGGAAGGGATGGAGCCCAGAGGCAAGTAAGTTCTTAAACCGAAAAAAACATCATTTCCTTTAAAGAAACACTAAAAAGTCCAAAGAAAGTCTCCAGGGGCACTGTCTCCTTTCCTTAATTTTACTGGGCAGCGAGATTACAAAGGATTCTCGAGAGTTGTCACTTATTCACGGAACCAATTTTCGGAACAAGTTAGTTGAACACAAGTGTAGATGTATTCAATCCATATTTAGAGATGAATGAAATCACTGCATCTACCTCCCCATATAAAGCCACACTTCCTTAATTTTTTTTCTTGAGTTTTATCCAGAAAAGATATTAATAAAAACCGAAGCGATCTCGAGGCTGTCTGTTCTTCAAAATTCATATATATATATATATATATATATCATATTTGTGTGTAAACCTGCACCGCTTGCCATAGGGGCACAACCCAGTTTCCGTGTAAGACCAGCAGATCTGCATATGCACCAGAGTTTTATCAGCACGAATATAACGAGATTGCAAGACTCTTCATCCAGCACTTGGAACCGTCCCGAAAATATGGAAAATTTACTATCTTTAGTGGATGAATGTTCTTCAGGAAAATTGTTTTGCTACATTGTTCTTGCCTGTTCCAGCCTGCACGAACCTTGTTATGTAGTTTGATTGGGGTCTGTCAATAGGATCAAGCTACCAAATTCCCGCTACTACTGGCGTTATAATAAGGTTTCATTCACACGCCCAGTGATTTGCCAAGTTATGTGGCGAGACATGTTTGAATTGATTCTTCCCTGCCTTCATTTGGCAGCGACGCTACGGCGTGAGCCCGTGGGCCTGGTTTAGTGTATGAGTCACAATCTGGTTTAGGGGTCTTATGTTAGAGGGCCCTATTCCCGTAGGTTGCACACACATGAAAGACCATATAGGCGTGGATGATACGCAGTGCTTTCGAGGACTCTCCGTTTTGCATTTATTTTTGTTAATTTCTTATTATTGATTGTTTGATTGATTGACTTTATTATTTTTCACGTATTTATTCAACTTTGCTTTGAGTCTTCATATATAAAACACATAGACAGCTTCCTCATTAATGGCGTTGATATCATCAATTTTACATCATGGATTTAATCTCTTTGTTTTTCCACAAGACTCATCTACATTTTTTGAATTCTGTCAATTTTATTTTATAAATCTCCTCGATATGGGTGTTGGCCTTGCCAAGGGCATTCAGCAGCCGGGCATGACAATGAATTGCGAGACTCGAGGTTGGGTCTGTTTTGGGAGATGGTGCGGGTTTTGCGCCACTTGCAGTTTCATCAAGTTGTATCTCCAGCATACATCTTGGAGAATGTGCCACTGATAGGCGATTCTCGGGCCAAGGTGATGGCCAGTGTGCATCAAGTCCGGTCGTGGCTTGGGTCAGCAGTGTTGCTAGATGCAGCTACAGTGGGGTCACGGGCTCATCGTCCACGGCTATGGTGGACTATCTTGATGCCACCCGCACTGCTAAAGCGTGCATTTGATGGGGTGCACCGGCCAGCACACCTCACAGTGGATAGCATTTTGGACACAAGGAGGCAGTCTCAGCGTGTGAGACACGATGACCGTTCGTCTTTGGCAGTGGTCAACAAGATGGGTCAACCACGAGCAGCATTACCTACACTGCTCAGCTTCCCAGGATCGCATGCTTTCGGGGATAGTGGACCTGGCCTCATGTGGGATGCTCAGTTGCAGCAGTTAGTGGAGCCTAATGCTGACGAGCGTGAGCGGGCAATGGGTTTTACCACTGGTACCACGGCGGTGCCGTCTCTTTCTGAGACATCACGTCGTCAGGTGTTGGGGCAAGCAATGGATCTCAATTGCTTGACCTGGATTATCAGCTTGGCTATGGCTGAGCAACGTAGAATGCGGAGTACACTTCCCTCGATGGTCTCTCTACCTACCGAGACGGTACAGGCAGTAAGTGGGGGTGAGTATGTGAGGACCACGGGGTGCAGGCATCCATGGCACACGTGGGAGGTGCTCGAGGTTCAAAAGGAGTTGGCAGCCAGGGCGGCGGTGATGGATGAGGTTGGGGATTTTTCTCGGGTTGAGGAAGTCCTCGAGGATGAGATGATGGGGCAGGATGAGGCCTTGTCATTGACTGAGCAGGCAGGGAGTACTGCTCAAGAGGTTGCAACATAGCAACCACTGGACGCGTCCTCTACCTCTAAGCCCACTGGACTTAAGGTTGCAGTTACGGAGGACAATTGGGAGCCTGACATTGGACCCATTGTCACCGGAGGAGAGAGACGACGTATACGGCGGTTCCTGAGGGCTTACAGGAATTGCTTTGCCTTCAGTTTGAAGGACTTGGAAGCATTAGAGGGTCAAGAGATTCGTATTGAAACACCTCAACCCTACTTATCACACTAGTTCCTAATGCTGACTTGCGTCTGCTTCCAACAGGCATTCACCTTTTTGTCTGGATTGTTCCACCATTGACTGGGGTCGGAACCGTATTCATTCCAGAGCTTCTCCACATCTCTATTATCTGTTTTTCGATACTTTCCTGTCGACCACATTGGCAGTAACATGTCAAAATCACTCCAACACCACCTTAGATCCACCAACGAGCTAACTTGTAGAATTCAACATGAAAATTTAGGAACGACTCTGATAGCAGGGGGAAACAAGGTGAAATATGTTGAAGAAGGTACCTTCATTAGCAGTGGGCCTTGTTCTATCAATTGTGCTGCTGCCATTGCTGTTTCCAGTTGACCATCTACCCACTTGTAGCCGTTGTGCTATTGAAGAAGGTGCGGCCCCTTCCCCCATCATTTGATCATAGGTCTCCAAAGCCTGCATACCATGTCCCTGCTATGCATACCCTGCATGCATCGCGTTCCATGACACCACATTTGGTTCAGCCATAGTGTTGAAAACTCCCTTCGCATCCTTAATGCACCCACATTTGGCATAGACGTCCACCAGGGGAGTGTTCAGGATGACATCTGGTACAATTCCAGCTTTGATGATGTCACCATGGACCTCTTTCCTCTTTTCCAGAGGTCCCAGGCTTGCACACGCATTGCAAACATGCGGAAGCGTGATGTGGTTGGGCACCCCCTTTGCGCAACATTTGCTCATAGGTCGCCAAAGCATTCCTACCACACCCATGTTTGGTAAATCCTGCCAACATTATATTCCACATGATCAAAGATCGCTGAGGCATTCTATAGAAATCTTGGCAAGCATCCATGATGCTCCTGCACTTAACATACATGTTGACAAGGGTGTTGAGTAGAAAAAACATTTGGCATGAATCCACTTTGGATAATGTGAGTGTGCACCTGATTCCAGCTTCCAGACCTAGAGCCTTTGTCAATCTGCCTGCCTCACAAAACATCTTCACATGCCCCGCAGAAAAGGCATTGTGGACTCCCTCTCTTGATCCTCTTTCAGAAGCTGCGGTCATGGTTAAGGACGTGCCTGATTTTATCAATTGTGCCGCTGCAGCTATTGCCTTTAGTTGACCATCTACCCATTTAGGTTTCTTGTAGCTATTGATCCACATGGAATCACAGGTAATCTGGAGCTTGAAGTCCAGCCCTCTTGGATGAATCTGGACCCACACTCTATCCCTTCTCCTTCAGCTATCCATGCCTCTGCACAAATCATGCATTCATCCTTGCCCTTGCTGCTAGCAGCTGACAGTGACAACCTAGGAAACACCCAATCACACTAGTTCCTATGCTGAATTACGTCTGCTACTCTCTGTCATCTAATGGGCATTCAACTTTTTGCCTCGATTGTTCCACCATTCACTGGGGTCAACAAAGTATTCATTCCACACCTTCTCCTCATCTCTGTTATCTGTTTTGGATACTTTTCTACTGCCACATCGGCAGTTACTTGTCATAGTCATTCCAAACCACCACAGATCCACCCAAAACTTACAGAATTCAATATACATCTTAGGGCCGAGTCTGATGAGAGGGCAAAACAAGCTAAAATAGGTCGAAGAAGAAGGTGCCCTCACCACATTGTCCTCGACGATTCAATATGTAAATTCAGGGCCGAGTCTGATGAGAGGGAAAAACAGGCTGAAAATAGGTCGAAGAAGAAGGTGCCCTCACCACATTCTCCAAGGCCTCCATGCCACGCCCCTGCAAGCATCGTATTCCACGTGATGAAACATCGTTGAGGCATTATGTTGAACACTTGGTGAGCATCTATGATGCTCCCGCACATAACATACATGTTGACAAGGGTGTTGAGTAGAAAAATATTTGGCGTGCACTTTGGATAATGTGAGTGTGCACTTGCTTTCTAGCTTCACTTGGCCTTTCATCTTGATGCACTTATGCAAGAGACAAACATACGAATCTGAATCTGCTGAAATGCCTCCTTGGTTTAAAGTCAGTAGAGCCTCTTTCAGTCTGCCTGCCAAAGCATCTTCACATGCCCATAAGTGCCAGAAGAGGCATTGTGGACTCCCTCTCTTGATCCTCTTCCAGAAGTTGTGGTCATGGTTGAGGTGCCTGACTTTATCAACTGTGCCGCTGCAGCTGCTGCCTTTGGCGATGCAACAATGCACCTCTTTGCATCTGGTAATCTGACAGGCATTCACCTTGGTACAATTCTAGCTCTGAAGATGTCGCCATGTGGACCTCTTTCCCCTTTTCCAAAGTTGCCAGGGCAGTGTTGAGATTGACATTTGGTACAATTCCAGCTTTGATGATATCCCCATGCACCTCTTTGCCCTTCTCCAAGCCGGCTGCTAGGCTTGCACAAGCATTGCAAATGCACACAAACATGATGTGCTTCCATTGCTCATAGGTCTCCAAAGCCTCCATTCCACATCCCTGATGTGCATACCCTGCAAGCACATCATATCGCACTCCACGACACCACGTGTCGTTCAGCCATAGTGTCGAACACTCCCTTTGAATCCTAGATGCACCCGCATTTTGCAAACATGTTCACCAGGCTATTGTTCAGAATGTCATCTGGTACAATTCCAGCTCTGAAGATGTCGCCATGCACATCTTCCCCATTTCCAAAGTTGCCAGGGCAGTGTTCAGATTGACATTTGGCACAATTCCAGCTTTGATGATATCCCCATGCACCTCTTGCCCTTCTCCAGGGCTGCCAGGCTTGCACGCACATTGCAAATGCACACAAACATGATGAGCTTCCCCCATCATTTGCTCATAGCTCTCCAAAGCCTCCATCCCACGTCCCTGCTGTGCATACCATGCAAGCATCGCACTCCACGACACCACATCTCGTTCATCACCGCCAGGTGCCCCAAGCAACGTTACTCCGGGAACCACTTGGCAGTAAGCGGGACTACTGGAGAGTCGAAACGGACAAGGTGGGCCCACGGGGGTATTTCAGACGGCAGGCAGAAGTGGGGTCAACGACTCCGGAGTCGTAGCAAAAAATCAGGCTATTTAATTAATTGCGTAAATACATAAAATTTGAAAAAGTGAAAATTACAAGTGGTTCTAATTACTGCACATGCGACTAGAAATTTTTCATTCATAATTTGATTAATGGAATAAAGATATTTATTCATTAAAGTGAATTGTGTTTCACAAAAACAGGTAAAGAAAATGTGGCCTTGGGGAATATATATTTTTAATATGTACTGCCTCCACCTAGAAGTGACATGGAAGGTCCATGGTGACATCGTGAAAGCTGGAATTGTAGGGTTTGTCGTTCTGAACACCGCCCTGGTGGACATGTATGCCGAATGCGGTCGCATTGAAGATGCGAAGGTAGTGTTCGACTGTGGCTCAACGAGATGTGGTGTCGTGGAGTGCGATGATCGCATTGGCAGCAAGGCAAGGATGTATGCATGATTGTACGGAGGCAATGATAGCTGAATGAGCAAGATAGAGTGTGGGTCCATATTCATCCAAGAGGGTCGGAATTCAAGCTCCAGATTACCTATGGATCCCTCTGAAGGATAGCTACAAGAAACCTCCAGGGGTGATGGTTAGCTGGAAGCGGCAGCTGTAGTGGCACAGTTGATAAAATCAGGCACCTCAACCATGACCACAAACTTCTGGAAGAGGATCAAGTGAGGGAGTCCACAATGCCTCTTCTGGCACTTATGGGCATGTAAAGATGCTTTATGAGGCAGGCAGACTGAAAGAGGCTCTACAAACTTTAAACCAAAGAGGCATTTCAGCAGATGTAGATACGTATGTGTGTCTCTTGCATAAGTGCATCAAGATGAAAGGCCTAGAAGTTGGAAAGCACGTGCACACTCACATTGTCCAAAGTGGATTCACGCCGAGCGTTTTTCTACTCAACAACCTTGTCAACATGTATGTTAAGGGGAGCATCATGGATGATCACCAAGTGTTCAACACAGAATGCCTCAACGATCTTTGATCACGTGGAATATAATGTTGGCAGGATTACCAAGCATGGGCGTGGTACGAATGCTTTGGAGACCTGTGAGCAAATGATGCACGAAGGGGTGGAGCCCAACCACATCGCGTTTGTATGTGTTTGCAATGCGTGTGCAAGCCTGGAAAAGGGGAACGAGGTCCATGGTGACATCGGTCAAAGCTGGAATTGCACCGGATTTCATTCTGAACACTGCCCTGACCTGGATATGTATGCCAAATGTGGATGCATGAGTATGCAAAGGGAGTTTTTGACACTATGGCTGAACGAGATGTGGTGTTGTGGAGTGCGATGCTTGCAGGGTATGCACAACATGGACGTGGGATGGAGGCTTTGGAGACCTATGATCCAATGATGGGGGAGGGGGTGAAGCCCGGGCACTTTGTGTGCATTTGCAATGCTTGTGCAAGCCTGGCAGCCCTGGACAAGGGTAAAGAGGTGCATGGGGATATCATCAAAGCTGGAATTGTACCAAATGTCATTCTAAACACTGCCCTGGCAGCTCTGGAAAAGAGGAAAGAGGTCCATGGCGACACCTTCAGAGCTGGAATTGTACCAAATGTCAGTCTGAACCATACCCTGGTGGACATGTATGCGAAATGTGGGTGCATCAAGCCTGGACGAGGGCAAAGAGGTGCATGGGGTATCATCAAAGCTGGAATTGTACCAAATGCCATTATGAACACTGCCCTGGCACCTCTAGAAAAGGGGAAAGAGGTCAATGGCCACATCTTCAGAGCTGGAATTGTACCAAATGTCATTATGAACCATACCCTAGTGGACATGTTTGCAAAATGTGGGTGCAAAGGGATCTAGGATTTAGGATGCAAAGGGAGTGTTCGACACTATGGCTGAACGAGATGTGGTGTCGTGGAGTGCGATGCTTGCAAGGTATGCATGGCAGGGACGTGGGATGGATGCTTTGGAGACCTATGAGCAAAGGATGGGGGAAGCACATCATGTTTGTGTGCATTTGCAATGCTTGTGCAAGCCTGGCAGCCCTAGAGAAGGGCAAGAGGTGCATGGGGATATCATCAAAGCTGGAATTGTGCCAAATGTCAATTTGAACACTGCCCTAGCAGCTTTGGAAAAGGGGAAAGAGGTCCATGGTGACATCTTCAGAGCTGGAATTGTACCAGATGTCATTCTGAACAATACCCTGGTGAACATGTTTGCAAAATGTGGGTGTATCTAGGATGCAAAGGGAGTGTTCGACACTATGGCTGAAGGAGATGTGGTGTTGTGGAGTGCGATGCTTGCAGGGTATGCACGGCAGGGACGTGGGATGGAGGCTTTGGAGAGCTATGAGCAAATGATGGGGGAAGCACATCATGTTTGTGTGCATTTGCAATGCTTGTGCAAGCCTGGCAGCCGGCCTGGAGAAGGGCAAGAGGTGCATGGGGATACCATCAAAGCTGGAATTGTGCCAAATGTCAATCTGAACACTGCCCTGGCAGCTTTGGAAAAGGGGAAAGAGGTCCATGGTGACATCTTCAGAGTTGGAATTGTATCAGATGTCATTCTGAACAAAACCCTGGTGAACATGTTTGCAAAATATGGGTGTATCTAGGATGCAAAGGGAGTGTTCGACACAGTACAACAACGGCGACGATGCTGGGGCTGGGGCTGGGGTTGGGCACTAAGGCTGTGGAGGTTGCAACTCCCCGACGTCACAAAAGAGACCTCCTTAGAAGGAACTTGAAGGAACTTGAAGGAACTTGAAGGAAATCTTTATATGTATATATATATATATATATTTAGATTGCTTTTGTGATACATAGATATAGCGTAGGTGTATTGGTTAGTTTGTAGTGTCTTAGAAATGTTATAACGTGGAGGTCTTAGGTTCAAATATACGTTGCATGATATATGTAGAACAATAAACATATCGCCATTAGATAGAACCGGAGTCAATGGTCAACGACGGAGTCAATGGTCAACAAGTATTTGAAATTTAAATTTTCCCGCCTAAATTCCTTAAATTGTGACGTCCGGGTGTCGCATTTTGCGACCTCCGGAAGGTGCTAATTCTACATTGCAGAGTAGTTTTTTTTTTTTCGACGCCTGGGCGTCGCAGATCGCGGTTTCGCATATTTGCGACCCCCATTGGTCGCAAATTTGCGACGTTTTTTTGGCGACGGTCTTGACGCCCGGGCGTCGCAAATCTGGTTTTTTCCCCTGCCCGAAAATGGCTATTTTACGACGCCGCGGCGTGGCCGCGACGTGGAAAACTTCCCCTTTTCCTGTAGTGTAAGCCTAAAGAGATGGCACAGCTGGCAGCCTTGTACTTCCGTAATCTCTTCAACAAACGTGAGTTGTCCCATCGGATCGACGAGATTCGAAACCAAGTCTTGGATTGCTTCCATTATGTCATCTCTCCTCTTGAACAACACTTTTTCTCCACCCCCTTTATTACTATGGAGCTTCTTTATGGTTTAGAGAAGTTTTCATTCCTCCTAGCTCTGGTATTGATGGTTTACCAATCAAGTTTTTCAAGGCCCTTTGTCCAGTGGCAGGAGTCGACTTTCTCACCATGGGCAATGACACTCTGGATAAATGGATTATGCCCTCTCAGATGGACGTGTGATCACTCTCATCTATAAGAAAGGGGTTAAGGATCTCGTTCTTTAGAAAAGAAAAGTCACATCTCTCCTTTGAACAACCAAAAAGAAACTTCTAGTTCCTGTCTAATTCCATTTCTCTTTAGGTCTCTCTTTTCGTTCAGATCAATTTGTTTGTTTGTTTGTATGTTTTTTCCCTCCTTGGTCAGATAGAGCCTTGTCTCTTTTGTTTGTCTTCATGGCTCCTATGCAAGGTTATTTTTTTCTTGCTTCCCTTCAATAAAAATGGTGCTTCTATTCCCGTTTTAAGAAAAGAGAAGAAAAATCCCGTTCCTCCTACAATAACTTCCCCTACCATGGTAAAATATAAAATATAAATAAGATCATTATTTTTCCCACGCAGTTGTCATCTAAACAAGTTATTGAAGTGCAACAATACCGAAAAACAATCGTGAATGTACGATTCCTCAAAATTTTCATCAAAAGTTTACAAGGAGTGATCTACCCGGGCAGTACACCCTAGGTGGCAGATTCCGCCTAAGAAAAGCGGCAGAATACTCCACATCTGATTTTTATGTTCCCATGTATGTGCTTCCTATTGCCCGGGAAGACAACTCGTCCATCCCGCCACTTGCCACCACCCTTCACTGTGTGTCCGTATGCTCACACCCTACCTACGTGCACCGTATTGCTGACATTTTGGCATCACGCCCCATTCGACTTGCCATGTGGCCAGGTCAATGGTGGCGTAGGGCCCTAAATTGCAGGATTCTGGGTACCTTCAAAGAATCTGGATCGCAATATTTTTATCCTTTTAGGGTGCCATAAATTTAGGTATGCGCATTACTTCACACGCTACAACTTTCATTCATAAAGGATCTTCATCCAAGTTCATCCACTGATTCTACATTGTGGATGATTTTGACGCGACCCGACTCAAGTCACTTCGTCCACTAGGGGTAAATAATATTGTAACGCCAATATTTTTTTTCGCCAATATCATTTAAAAAAAAACCCAATTTGCTGCTTTTCATGATCAATTCCCAGTGACAAAAAAACTTGAAATTCAATATCTCCTACACTGTAGTCCAAAAATAATGAAACCACCTCTATGCATCTATTCATCGACGGTTTTCCAGCTGTACTAAGACCCCGGGGCCTTGCAGTTTGGGGGATCTCAACGACAAAGTAGTATAAAACAAAACAAAACAAACTACCTTGCTTAATCTATAGATCATAGTGATAACAAGTGGCCAATTGCGTATGCCAGCTCAAGCTGAATAGTGGAATCTACTTTTATCCAAAATAAACTTGAAAAATCATTCACTTAAAGATTTTTGACACTAATGATTAATCTAAAAATAATAATTAATCCCCTAATCTTTATTCTAAAGCCAACAATAACAAGCGGCTAGTCCCCTATGGCTCGTCTTTGTGAATAGTGAAATCTATTTCATCCATAATAAACTTGGAAATCCATCCATTTATTTTTCATAATTTTTTCAAGAGAGATGTTATCTGAGGGAGGTATCATTTGACAAAAATCCCGTCCATTCCTACCATAATTTCCCTTACCATGCTAAAATATACAATATTAATAAAACTCATAGCTATTATCAAACGCCAACTGTAATCCGACACTTCAAACGCACCCTAGGTCCCCCTAATGTACCCCTGGGTACTAAGGGGTACTATAGACTCCTATGTTTTCTCCGGTCACTTTGTGTCCCACATTACACATTTCTTTTTATAGGGCCCACCCCCGAAAGGGGCAGTAGCCGCAAGGCGAAGTGACTCTTAGTTACGCCGGTTTCGGCCGGAGTCTTTTATCTCTCTTTTAGTTGGGGAGGAGTGTAAAAAGATCACACTTTTTCAGCTTCCTTTCTTCTTTGCTAGTTTAGAAGTCCCACACTTTTCTGGCCATGTTGCTTTACATCCCCGGTTGGATGTTGCACTTCACGCTCGGGTGAAAGCTTTGGACCCAAGACAACCACTTCTTGCATGATATTCAGAAATATTGTGGGGTTGTCACACCATGACATTGATCCCGCATTTCAGGAAAAATAAAACAAAGAAGTTGGTGGATGTAGATTCGCTTAAGATGTGTCGTGCACCTAAGCATCGTGCCACAACATACATCGTTGTCCACCACACAATCTAAGCACACAATCCTAGAAAGTTATACCACAAATGATAATGGAAGTGAACACACAATGGAAACACTCTACTCATGAATCCACTCAATCACATAAACTAAGTCAAGCCAAGGGCACCTTTGCTAAAGGATTCCACCCTACAAAGCCATCACCACACTCCCTCTCAATACCTAGAGCTATGGAGGTGGGAGAGGCTCATGGAGGCTCAACTACAAGAAGATGAGCACTCCTCAACACTCACAAGGGGAAAACCCATCCCCATGTCTCAAGTGAGGTTTGTCACCTCACTTGGCATGTGAGACCAAATGAAGTCCCAACACACAAAATACAAATATAAATATCCAAAATGTCCTAGTTAACTAGAAGTAGGTAATTCTAGTTAACCATGACTAAAACCATGACAGCTGTCGTGCACCTAAGCATCGTGCCACAACATACATCGCTGTCCACCACACAATCTAGGCACACAATCCTAGAAAGCTATACCACAATCGGCCCCCTAGCTGGTGGTTAGGTCCCTCTAACTCCAAATAGCTACAAGATGTAATAGCCACAGCCGTACTAAGTCCTCTATCATTGTCCCTATTGTACTCAAACTCTATAGACCAAGAGGCCGGGTACAAGAGCAACCCCATCGTTAGTCGCCGTCTTGCAATCTGTGAACTTGAGTCAGGATCTCGTGTATTGGTCTCCTAGTAGCTTGACCTTGCATTTCTTGTTAGCTTTCCATGGTTGTATCCACTCCCACTATCCAATGCAATGCGGACATAACCAATCCCCATCAAGAACCATCTCAAGAGGTGGAGTCAAGCATCCCATATACCAACCTCTAGAGCATTGATCACACACCAGCATGATGGCTGCCCCTCTAGCAGACCCACACAACATGCATCTCAAACTTGCAGGTACCACTTCCAGGTTTGGGTCAACCCTTCCATCAACATTTGGAAGGTGATATGGCGCGCAATTACGCACATGGTCCTTCCAAATCATGCCATCCCGACCCTCCAAGATCATGACTCCTGAGGGCAACACCTCTCGAACCCTCAAAATAGTCCTGCAGTCACATCCAAGGTTGTAGGAGCAGTCTGCTGTAGATAAACATAGTCACCAGGGTTAAATCTCTGAACCCCAGGACGATAGCCCCCACCACATATGGTAGCATACCTCAACGTATCACGATGTTGTGCAATGGCAAGGTTCTCGAAAGCCATGGGCATGACTTTCTTGAACAACTCTGCACGCTGATCACATGCACGTGCCCACATGTCCGGATCGTCAAGGTTGAGAACTGTAGCAGCTTCTCTACGAATGGATGCAGTCAAATCCGGCTCTCGGCCAAAGAGAAGAAAGTATGGTGAGAAGGAGGCAAGTGATGCTTGCTTGCTGAACCTGTAGCCCATGGCTAACCAAGGTAAGTGAAGGTCCCAATCTCCTAGGTGTCCCTTCTGCAAGCCATACTTGCGCAAACCCCTCTTCACGGTCTGAACAACCCTATCTGCCAAGCCATCGGCCTCAGGATGATTCCGAGAAGTGGTGCGGTGGTCTACCAAGGCCTTGTCACACAACGCCTGAAACTCCCCCAAGAACTCTCTCCCTTGGTCCGTGAGTACCTCAGCTGGAGCACCGAATCGGCTAAGTACACAATCCAAGAATGCATACGCAGCTCCCTCACTAGCCTTATCAGGCAATGGAACCAACTCGATCCACTTGGAGAAGTGCTCCACCATCACCAACACGTACTTGTTGTGGCGCATGGTCAGTGGCAACGGCCCTGCGAAGTCAAGACTCCACATGTAGCCCAATCCCATGATCGGAAGAGGGTGCAATTGTGGAGTAGGGGCGTTGAATGAAGCACACACCCTGTCACACACCATGCACCTAGCCAAAAATTGTTGCACCTCTGTGTGCATACCACGCCACCAATACTGCCCCTGCAGTAGACTATGAGTGCGTCGCATCCCAAAATGCCCCAACTCCTCATGGGCATGCCGCACTAACTGTGCCCGCTGTGTTGGGTGAGGCACAATCCTCACTCGACCATCCTCCCACATTCGGAGCAGGTGTGTCCCCTCCCACTTGAACCTCTTGGGCTTGTTGTAGGATCCGATCCCTCTCCTTGGCAATCACAGTGGCTGATGTGTCTCCAGTGCGGAGGTAGTCCAACACAGCTGAATCCTCATGTATATCTTTGGCGCCACCTTGCTCATTGCTGGCCTCAGGGTCCTCAGACACTCGGTCTACAGTTATCCCTGTTGTAGGTCCAATCTGGCCTTCCGCTGCCAAGATACACAGAAATGCAGATGCATGCCATCCGGGCACCATCTCCTCGTCCGTCTCACCATGCCACCGAGCTCCAGTATCATCCTGCTGGCTCGTGCATGGATTGCGACTCAACCCATCTGCATCCCGATTGACCAAACCCGGTCGATGCACAACCTGAAAGTCATACTCTTGAAGGATGAGTGCCCACCGTGCAAGCTTCCCCGTAAGCTTGTCTGACTCCATCAACCACTTGAGTGGTTGGTGATCCGTGACAAGGGTGAAGAGATTGTCGTATAAATAGCACCTGAAGTGTGCCACGGCCCACACTGCAGCTAAGCATTCTCCCTCATATGAACTATACTTAGACTCGGCTAGCATAAGCCACTACAAACTTTGTTCCCTCATCATCCACCTGTGTGAGCACCGCTCCAAGCCCCAGCATGCTCCAATCTGTATGCAGCTGAATAGGACGCCCCCTGATAGGTCGTCTCAAGATAGGCGCCGAGGTCAACCTCACATTGAGCTCTTGAAAAGCTTGTTCTTGCTCATCTTCCCACTGCCACTCCTGGTCCACCTTGGTCAGTTTGGTTAGAGCCTTTGCAATGGCACTAAATCCCTTAACAAACCGTCTATAATAGTTTGATAACCCCATGAAAGCTCGAACTCGGCTCACATCCGTGGGGCGTGGAATCTGTGCAATGGACTCTACCTTAGTCTGTTGTACCCCCAATCCTCCAGGATATATCATGTGACCCAGATACTCAATTTGGTTGTGGAAAAACTTGCACTTCCCCGGATGTAACTTCAATCCGTGCGCCCTCAAGCGCTCAAATATCACCTGAAGGTGTCTCTCATGCTCCTCCACCGTAGCACTAAAGATGATGATGTCATCTATGTAGCTTCGAGCAAACTCCACCCCTGCTAGAATCCTGTCCATGACTCTCTAAAACTCTGCCGGAGTGTTCTTAAGCCAAAATGGTAAGAACCGCCACTGGTATAGGCAATCCTTCCCGTGCTCATTGATCCCCCAGAAAACCGTCTTCTGCTTATCCGCCTCCTTGATCGGCAACTGGTGATATCCAGATCGTAAATCCAAAGTGCTAAAGACCTTGGCATGCCCAATGGCATCAAAGATCTCCTCTGGTGTCGGCATGGCATACCTATCGGACTTGGTCTGACGATTTACAGGCCAATAATCACCGCACATATGTCTCTCCGTCCAATTGCCATAGACATCCTTCTTGGCTGGCATCACTGTGGCTGAAGCATACTCTTCCCCAGATAGCTCCACCAAACCAGCCTCCCAAAGGTCATGAGTTCTCATCTGAATCAAGGACCTCTCCATGTCACTTTATCTATAGGGTCTCCGAAAGATTGGCGTGTCAGTAGCCAATTCAATGCGAATCTCTTGACCCTTCAGTGTTTCTAAGTCCTTCAAACTGAAGGCAAAACAGTTCATGTAAGCCCTCAAGAACCGCCGTATACGTCGTCTTTCTCCTCCGGTGACTATAGGTCCAACATCAGGCTCCCAGTTGTCCTCCGTGACTGCAACCTTGAGTCCAGTAGGCTTAGAGGTAGAAGACGCATCCCGTGGTTGTTATGCTGTAACCTCTTGAGCAGTGACCACTGCCTCCTCTGTCAGTGACAATGTCTCATCCTACCTCATCATCCCATCCTTGAAGACCTCCTCAACCCGAGAAAAATCCCCAACCTCATCCATCACGGCCGCCTTGGCTGCCAACTCTTTTTGAACCTCAAGCACCTCCCACGTGTGCCATGGATATGGCCTGCACCTCGTGGTCCTCACCTGTTCGCCCCCACTCGCTGCCTGTACCGTCTCGGTAGGCAGGGAGACCATCAAGGGAAGTGTACTCCGTATTCTGCGCTGCTTAGTCATAGCCAAGCTGATAATCCAGGTCAAGCAATTGAGATCCATTGCTTGCCCCAACACTTGACGACGTGATGCCTCAGAAAGAGATGGCACCGCCGTGGTACCAGTGGTGAAACCCATTGCCCGCTCACGCTTGTCAGCATTGGGCTCCACTAACTGCTGCAACTGGCTATCCCACAAGAGGCCAGGTCCACCATCCCGGAAAACATGAGATCCTAGAAAGCTGAGCAGTGTAGGTAATGCTGCTCGTGGGTGATCCACCTTATTGAGCACTGCCAAAGGTGATCGGTCATCGTGTCTCACACGCCTCCTTATGTCCAAAATGCTATCCACCATCAGGTTTGGTGGCCGCTGCACCCTATCAAATGCACGCTTGAGCAATGCAGGTGGTATCAAGTTGGTCCACCATAGTCGTGGGCGATGAGCCCATGACCCCACTGCAGCTGCATCCAGCAACACTGCTGACCCAAGCCAAGACCGCACTTGATGTACACTGGCCATCACCTTGGCCCGAGAATCACCCATCAATGGCACATTCTCCAAGATATATGCCGGAGAGTCTGTCTACTGAAGCTGTAAATAGCGTAGGACCCTCAGCATCTCCCAAAACAGGCGTGACCTTGAGTCTTGTAACCCATTGCCATACCCAGCTGATGAAAGCCCTTAGCAGGGCCAACCTGCCACTACTAAGTGAATAGGGCCAACCCGCTCCAAATCATGCGCCCCCAGCAAGGAGATGTCTGCTTGCAAGGCTTGTTGGTATCCATGAACTGCAGACACTGGCAACAAATCAGGGTACTGCTGCACCAACTGAGCAACATGACGCAGTGAGATGCGTCGTGCAGTCTCATCCCTCTCCACATATAGGTAACGTCGAACTCGTACACCTGCCTGCAGCACTGCAGCCAATCCAGTGCTAAATCCTGCCAAACAAGTATGCCTTCATCCGGGCACTGCCACACAAGAGGTGTGGTGTCCAATGGCGACAACTGAGGTGGTCATGGTGCAATCACCGCACTCTCCTCCTCTCCTGACGGTACAAAGGCCTCTACCCAGGCTTGTTGCACCCGTCTATCAGCAGCCTGCTGCAAATCCTTGCTCGTACCTCACAATGGAGTGTGAGCAACCATGGCAGGCAACTCCGCCGTACCATGCATGTCATCTTGCTTTGCTGGAGGTGGCACATCCTCTGCATGGGCATTGCCCTCCAGCAACTCTCCAGGCCAACTAACTGCAGCTGTGAAGGCTGCTAGTATTGGCATCTTGCTCCGTTGGGCAGTAGCAACACCTCCAATGAACATCACAGGGAGCTGTACACGACGACCATCCCCTGATTGCCATCCAGGCCTGTAGGATGCTGACTCCTCCCAAAAATCCAGGGTGAAGCCCATGGGATATAACACTGCTCCACCAACGAGGACATCGTAGGAAACCGCGTCTGTCACAATGGCCTTGGCTCGCATCATTGAGCCATCTATAGGATGATCCGGCTGTAGTCTAATGGCCAACTCACGCCGTATCATGCCCCGAGCCTGCTCTGATCCTCACAGAGATGTCTGTATCTGGAAGGGACAAGGCTCCATATCCGCCTCCATGAGGCCTAAACCTGCAATAGTGGCTTTGCCCAACATCAGTGGCTGAGCTTCCGAGTCCAACAAGACCCGCAGTGGCCGGTACCTCTTGCCTGCCGGTCCATTCAAAGAGAAAATGCCATCTTGGTTGTCTAACAAGACAACTCCAGGTGTCACCATGGCGCGCTCAAAGGCTGGCCTAGCTGGCAGCTCCGTCAACCTGGCAGCTGCAGCTTGCCATGGCGCAGCCGTGGCAGTATTGACCCTCAAATCCGAGGATCCCTCTGCCACTACACCTTCCACTAACTCCGCAGAAGATGAAGTGACCTGCCCACTTTCACAGAGTGTTGGTGCTAGTCTGAACACTGCAGCTGGTCTTACCCCCGGCGTCGCAATCATGGTTGCCGAGAACAGTCTGACACACAGAGGTGGCCGCCCCCAACAACACACTGGCTGCACTAGCCTTGGCAGCAGGTGTCAGTGCTGCACGTGTAGCTCTTCCCAATGGCACAATAACCTCCGCCTCGGTATCCGTGGGGCGAGAATTAGGTGCCATGGATGTCGTCGACACTGTCTCCGCCAAGATGAATGATTGAGGCAACCTAGCCTGATGGCTTGCCTCCCCACGTTGTGAATCCAACTCCACCTCTGCACCTCGTGGCCTAGGAACTCGTACTGCTCCTCGAGTGACGGCTGCAGCAGACTCCACCTGCACTAGTGGTAGTGCTGCCCCACACATAAATCCCATGCCTCCCATGTCTCCTCCGTCAGGATGACGCTGCTGAGGAGGAACAGAAGGTGGACCCTCAGGTCTTGGAGCTGGTACCACCTGAGCTGTGGCCATGGCAGCGAGCCTTTGCTCTAGCTGCTGAAGCCGGTTGGCCATACCTTGGTCAACGCCCTGACCTCCACGTCCTTGGCCATACTGTGCTTGCCCTCGTCCTGCACCTCGTCCTCTCTGAGGTGCTCCACCTTGCCCTCGGCCACCATAATTCGCTTGGAACTGGCCTCGCCGTAACTCAGGGTGCAAGTCATAACACTGGGCATCTCCATGCCCATACTTGCCACAATGCCCACACTGCAACTGTGCAGGCTGTGCTTGTGCCAGCCCTTTGCCACTTTCTGGGCAATCTTTCTTGACATGGGGTCCTCCACATGTCCAACATACCACCCCTGGTTGTTGTTGGCCTGCAAAAGAAGCTACTGGCCTCTGCACCTGAGGTCCCCTGTAAGCTCCATGGAATTTGGGTTGGACAACCTTGCCCCCCTGACCACGCTATTGGGCAGTCCCTTGTACCTGTTGGCTCACAGCTGCGCCTCATGCAGGCATGTCCTTGCCAAATCCAATGGTAACAACTCGCTCCTCCACCATGTTGAGTTCAATCCGCTCAGCCAGCAGAAACACATCCGCTAATGTGGGTTGGGCCGCTTGTAACAGGGTTGCATCCCGCACCCTTTTCCTGAGCTCCTTGTCCAAAATTCCATACCAGAACTGGACTGCCTGAGCTTCAGTAACCCCTTGGGTCACACTTATCAAGCGTCTCATATGAGTGTAGGTCTCTCGCAAGCTCTCATTGGATTTGCGCTGGAAGTCTTGCAAACTTTGCAGCTTCTCTGTCCGTTTCCTTGGTAGTTCCTCCGCAACTCCTGGAAGAACTCCACCACCGGGTTGAATCTAGGCACATGTGTTGTAGTTGTGGCAGGAGGAGTAGTAGCACCTTTTGAACTGGTACCACCTGCAGAAGTACCGGCACTACTTGTTCCACTACTAGTGCTTGTAGTTGGAGATGTTTGTGTAGCTGCTGGTGTCACCGCTGCCCTTGTGCCTCTAGTGATTGAGACATAGTTAGGTGACCAATACTCTCACCACTCCTCAATCTCCACCGCATCTCCCCGCCTAAATTCATGGTAATCATCCATGGGCGGCCCCTCAAGGTGCTGGAATAGCCCCTTCCATGCCATAAAGGGCGTAAACAGTTGTGGATTGCGCATTTGCTGCAAATCACACCAACTGTCAAACTCTTGTATAAAGTCATCAAGCTCGATGGTGCCCACAGCTCCAGAGTACCTACGTGGCCCCTTGGTAGCTCCATACATCTCCTCTATCGTGTCCCATAACAATGGCACGGAAATGACTTGCACCCTCGGCGAGAATCCTCCTGACTCCGAGTCTGAACCTTCCTCAGAAGACACTGAAGGTGAAAGTGGCCTAAACCGCACACCTCGTCTTGTGTACCCACTAGTATCGCTGGTGCTCGTACCGGCACTCCCCTCAGCAGCTGGTGGCACCTCCGTGATGAAAACTCACAACCACACCTGTTGTAAACCTGTCTCTAATCCCCCTTTCCACAAGGTAACCGGGTAGAGAACCTGTTGCAGCTTATGGCTTAAACTACTAGGTTCGTAACATAAACCTGCACCTGCATCCACTGCAAGCACTCATATGGTCTGCTAGTCATCAATCCAGCCTCACCATAAGAGAAACAATGATGGTCATCATCCCAGCCTCACCACCGACAGCATGTTCTAGGATTGGCCGGTGATCAAATCCGGACCAACCTCCTATAAAAACAAGCGCCCACACAAAATTGACATGGCGCAGAGTCAAGCATGCATGTGTGGGGGGGATCCAAATACAAGAAAATCAAGACAGTAACTCCCCCACACCAAAAAAAACACTCCACGGTGTCGCTCCTGCAAGGACACCCGGAAAGGTTTTGGCCTACATAGAGGGTGGAAGACTACGGGGAAGAGAGAGTAAAGCAATTCCTAATCCCAGAATGCTCTCATCCCACTAGTCTCTCCCTATCTCTAAACGCTCTTGCTCATGACCAACAGACATAATTACTTTCCAGGGTCTCTCAAATAACTCTCCAAGAGCCCTCAAGACGTTTCTCAAACAATCTCACTAAGGCCCCCAAAGCCTGCCAAATCTTGGCCCTCAAGGACCCCAAAAAGTCCTTCAGACAAGTTGCCAAAGATTCCTTAAGCTCGCCAAATATTAGCCTCCAAGGACCCCAAAATAGTCCTCCAAATATTCCTCCAAAGCTCCAAATATTTGCCAAATATTGGTCTTCAAGGACCCCCAATAGTCCTCCAAAGAGTCCTCCAAACACCCCTTCAAGAGCTCTTCAAGTGTCTTACAAAAGCTCCTCAAAGGACCCCCTAAAGATCCTCCAAAGGCAATACTCCTCCAGATACACCCTAGATGTCATACACTTTTAATGAAAACGTATGGCAGGCAAAGTCTCTCCACTTGTATCCATACACTGTTCAAAAAAGTGTATGGTGGGGCAGATGGAGCCCATACACTGTTCACAAAAACGTATGTTGGGCAGAGGGGGCCCATACTCTGTTCACAAAAGTGTATGTTGGGCAGAGGGGTTCCATACCTTGTTCACAAAAGTGTATGATGGGCAGAGGGAGCCCATACACAGTTTCTTGAAGAGTATGGAGACTAGGGTTTATAGAGTATAGTAAGAAACACCTTCTTCATGGTATCTTTCCCCCTAACATGCATGCAAGATTGCATGATCTTACTTTGCAATGCATTCATCCCAAATTGACAAGTTCCTCTTGATCTCCTTGGAACTCATAGCAAGCTAATGTGCCCAATGACAAGCGCCAAGCCTTGCTTGAATTTGAATTTTGTATGCCATCTTCCATGTGCTTTCCCTTGCATGGGCTAGTCACACACACTTCCACCTCTTGACCTAGGTGTTCTCTTCATTTATCATAATGTATATCCAACCTCTATTCAAGAGCTCATCTTCTCAAACTTGAAGTCACAAGCCCTAAAGAGCATGCTCCACATAAGCATCACTTGCTTGATCAACCATCCACCACAAAACTTAAGCAAAAAAGAAATGAATACATGAGCTTCACCTTCCCCTTCTTTGTCTTGTCACATGCTAATGTATGGTTGAAGTTGCTATGCATGCCATGAGCCACAATCTCCTTTCTTCATGAAGACCACCTCCAATGATCTCCCACATGTGCTCCAAGCTCTTCAATACTCTAGGCTTGGTTTTACATCATCATGGATAGAATTCTCACCCACATGCTTCCCTTTGGAGTCATCTTGAGCTTCTTGATGCTCTCCAAGTGGTTGCTTTTGTTGTCTTCAAGCCCTAGCCTATGTAGCTCATTGGCTTTTCTTCCACAACATGCACCACGTCATACACAAGGAATGAACTTGCTCACTTCATCTTCTAGCTCTCCTCAAGCTTGAATTGGAAGCCACACTTGGAAAGCATGCCCTACACATGCGCCACTTGCTTGGTCAACCACTTGCTTCACCAAGAGCAATCCAAGAACTTATAGAACTAGCAAAAGCACTCCCTTCTAGCACCGCCTTTGCTTGTTTGTTTGTCAACCAAATAAAACCCCACTTGGCTTCATTTCACCATGGATAGAACAACCACTTCTTAGCTTCTCTTGAGCTACTCAATGCTCCTCAAGCTACCCTTGTTGTACTCCTTTTATTCCAACCCAAGCATGTGCGGCTCTTTGGCTTCTCTTTCACACCATGAACAACTAGAGCTTGCTCTTGAAACCCTAGTGTCTATATTCTCCACACACAAGACGTTTTTCTTGTGATGCAAGAGCTCTTTTCAAAAGCTCTCCACCTCTATAGAGCAAAGTAATGCTTTTCAAACCCTAACATCCATGTTCTCCATGCCACAAAGATTTTCTTTTGCAAAACCTGCAACACCTTGCAAAACCAAAGCTCTTTACCAAGCTCTCTCCAACACACAAGTGCTAAACTAACCCTTACACTCCGCACTCACAAGTATAAGGAGATCTTCTTGTAGTGATAATGGAAGTGAACACACAATAGAAACACACCACTCATGAATCCACTCAATCACATAAACTAAGTCAAGCCAAATGCACCTTTGCTAAGGGAATCCAGCCTACAAAGCCCTCACCACACTCCCTCTCAATACCTAGAGCTATGGAGGTGGGAGAGGCTCATAAAGGCTTTACTACAAGAAGATGAGCCCTCCTCAACACTCACAAGGGGAAAACCCATCCCCATGTCCCAAGTGAGGTTTGACACCTCACTTGGCATGTGAGACCAAATGAAGTCCCAACACACAAAATACAAATATAAATATCCAAAATGTCCTAGTTAATTAGAAGTAGGTAATTCTAGTTAACCATGACTAAAACCATGACAGATGTTTAGTGAAAAAACCGATCGCAATGGATACAAGGTTTAGTATATCGCTAACCGAGCTCTCCCCCTAGAAATCGAGTCATTGTACTATTGGGTGTATTCAAGAGCTTTGCAACATACTGCCATTCTTGGTACAAAATTCTGTAGGGGATTTGTCGTGGAAAAAATGGGCATGGACGTGAACTGGGTCGATTTTGCTGCTCAAGCCAACTCCATGCAAGTTGGTCGAACCCATTATTTTATCCCATATATTTGTCATCTAAACAAGTTATTAAAGTTTTTTACTAAAGTTTAAACAAGTTTTTTATTTAAAAAAAAGTACAACAATATCGAAAAAATAACGACCATACTGGGGATCGAACCCAGAATCTCTGGTTCCGTAGACCAGCGCCTTATCCATTGGGCCATACGGTCAAACACGCCAAGAGACTGTTGATTAATCTAAATAAAGAGGTATCGCCTCTCACAATGTCAATTGTACTTAGGAAGGTCTGCACTGCAGATTGAACATTATTCCTTCCTCGCTTGGTACATGTCCGCAGGGCTGCTTGTGATCTCTCGCAGGGAAGCAGGGCAGGCAGCTATGGCGAACGGATTCGACAAGGGCAGCAGCAATATATCCACAGGCGCTTTCTTCCGAGCACGAGATGATTATCGGAGGCATCCCCTTCTCAGAAACAATCTGAAGCGCGCTACCCCGGGACTCGGCATTGCTGTGGTTGCTTTTGCTGTCTATGTCGCTGTAGATGCACTGACATCCAAGACCTCTTCTCCAGACAAGAAAGAATCTCATTGAGGTAAGCCAACTGATCCATTCTTCAAGGCTTAGCATGGATCGGCAGCCAACGCCATTGGATGTCAATTAGGGTTCGTGCGATCTATGCATATTTGGCACGGGGTTCTGAGACTCTACATGTAAATTCTCTGCAGGTTTCTCTCGCAGATTCAGGGTCCTGGCGAGTTTTCTAATGCGTGGTGGAGGCCACTTATGTAGCCTGGTCTCCGGTGTCGGTGCTGCATTCATGCAAGTGAGCAGCAGTCTGTAATCTGCGACAAGATTGTCGTAGGGGATCTATGAAGCAGCTCTACATGTTACTCCACTCGAGATTTTCTGTATGCTCGTAGATATAAGTACGGTTTCTCATTCCAGCTTCTTCCTTTTCCGACTGTAGTGCTCCACATGTATCTCGTGGCATATAGAGTGTTTTTGCTTCAGTCGTGTCAATGGGATTTGTTCATATTTTCTTCAATCCTGTAACAAAGATCTCCGCAAATGACTGCCTAGTATGTGTGATCAATGGTGCGGCCCTGTTGGGTCTAAACGTTGGGCAGTTCACACACAGCAAGTTGATGCTTGTGTGAAGGGTTTTCTAGAGGATTTCTGAAAGACCCGAACGAATTGTCTCTATCAAGGTAGTCACACTACGGGAGTGAGCCCCGCACAAAGGTAGTATCTGTTCCCTTTTGTTCCGCCCAAACTTGGGTGCGGGGTTCTATGACCAGAAGGCTTTGGCAATCAACGTCTCATGAGTACATTCTCTCTCTCTCTCTCCCCTGGAGGATATCAACGCAGGTAGCAAGCCCCCTTTGTGGACCCCTTGCAGATTCAATCCTCACAGTGGAACTAGACCTACTGAGTGCTGTGTAATATATACTAGGGGCAGAGTGTGGTCGACTATCCCTTGGGGAGCCCTGGCACTGGGGACAGAGTCAGCTCATTCAATACTATATAAGGTATCCTGACTCCTGCCTTTCCTTTTCCTTGCATCTCTGCTTCCTCACAAAATTATTCCCCTTGTCTACAGTCCGAATCCCGCATTCACTATTCCCCTACACAGTTACAAAACCAGCCTTGCATTGGTCTTCCCTTACATCAATAACCTGATGACAAAGCCTCCTATCTTGCTTGCACAATTTGGGATCTCTGCCTAAATTCCAGGGAGGCGTCCTGTTGCGGGATCCGTTTCTCTCATGCTTTGGAATAATGATGCTGGAAGTCCAGAGGTGCTAGTCGAAGGATCACCTACTGCCATTGCAGCATTATGCAAGTGGGGCTTGCGCCACTGGCTTTCTTGAAATGGCAGTCACTCTCCAGGATTTGTTAGTTTAGTCTTTAACAAGACCAGTGACTTCCCTCATCTGTTTCATTCCAATTCTTCATGTGACTTTCACCTGCGTTCACTCCCCACATTGAACCATGCAGCAGACAGAGGATTACTAATGGGAGACAAGAAAAGGTCCCCATCTAGACGGTCTGTCTAGAGGCAAGTGACAAGCAGAGACTTCCAAGTTGCAAAGACATTCCAAGTCTTGAGGCGCTCCTCTTGAAAATGCATGAAGTATACCTCGCAGTATTTTGAGGTTCTCTAATAGTACTGGAGACCCTTGTCATCAATCCCTTACATAAAACCAAACAGCAGCTCATGTAACTAACTTGCTGTTCCCAGAAAAACAATGTGGGCTCCCTTAGTCTGGTGCAACTTAGGGTTGTAGGTGTCAACTCATCTCCAGAGTTAATGAGTCAACTTCTTGTATGAGGCTTATTCACACCTGGATCGCCACTGCATCTCATAGATTCTTCCACATTCTTCAGCAGCTCTACTTGTACTGTACACCATGGTTTCTTTGGAATGTTGAAGGGTGCCTCTTGGATGCTGGTAGTGTTCACTCGATTCTCCTCAGCTCAAACCACCATGCGGTCGGCAAGATACCGCTCACCTGTAGCTTTACATTTCTTCAAAAACTCAGTATTTCGACAAGTTCTTTGAGCGGGATGCCTCGACTTTATGTTTACTCTCCATCTGAACTTCTCTCTTCCATGAGTTGAACAGGTTGCGACACCAATTCTCATTGCAGGAACTGTAGGTGCTCTTGGCTTGTTTCTTGAACTTTTCCCGGATTCAGCAACACTGACAACAAAATACGATCAAGCCCCCACAAGTGTTGGGCAAAGAATCGAGGTGAAATTGATTGGTTGCAGTCAAACCTCCATCGAGTGTGCGGTACAGGTTGTAAATCTAGAGATCTTGGTGTATCCTTGCTGTGTCCAAGTCTGGAGACTTGGCGTGGACATTGGAATCACCTCCTTTCGTGTCACCAATTGTTGCGTGATGTTCCAGAAAGAGGAGGGGCAGCTCAATCCCATCGTACAGCCACGCAAACAGAAATGAGATTTCTCGATGTACTTCACGGATGAGTTCTTGATGAGCCAGCCATCTCCAGGTACTGAAAGAAGAGAGATAGAGAGCACCACAAAATTTTCCTTTTCTGGACTGGTAGTTGATATTTCCTGGTCGTATTGAGCAATGCACAGTGTGGAGCTTTGGATTGAGTAAAATGTAAGGTTTGCCTGCTAGGCTGTGCATAACTGTTCGGTTCTTGCGACCTGCCTTTCAACCAGATCGGTTATGGCACACGAGGTGGTATGGGCTCCAATCCCCATACTCTCGAAAGTCTTGCACATTTGATTTGTGCGACCGTTAAGGAAAACACCGGCCTCGCTCAAATCCAGGAATGTCCGACACTCAGGGCCTTCTCCTCTACGTTTTACACTGCCGAGGGAGGGAAGATGGGGGAGGAAGATGGAGAGGGGGAGGAGAGGTGAGATTAATGGCGGAGTATTGTGAGAGGGTGGAGAATGGAAGTGCAGGAGTGGGAGGAGGGGGGGAAGGAGATGGAGAGGTTGGAGGTGTGACAGGGAACGAGGCATCGATGAGGTCGGACTACACACCTGCCACTAAAGGAGTTGTTGGGAATGCGGAAGGGCTGAAGCGAGGGAGCGGAGAGGGAGAGGATGCGGAAGGAGAAGATGGCTACTCCGAGTATATTCCGGTAAGAAAGAGGCTGCTATTACAGGCTCAGAAGTTGTTGCAGAGGAAGGGGAAGGGGATGTTTTCCTCCACGGCTGATGACCCTGATCTGCTCAAGGTCTTAGAAGCGAAGCCAAGCCTGCTCGTGAAATCATCTCAGATCAAGAAAGACCAGCCTGAGATTAGTGTCACAGAGGCGCTTGTAATTCAAGAGAAGGAGATGATAGAGAGGCTTTCGGAGAGGAAACATCTGATGTCCGTGAGGGAGCTTGCAAAGGGAATTCAATATAGAGAACCGATGCAAACGGGCTGGAAGCCGCCTTTGGTTATCAGGAATTTGAGTGAGAAGGAATGTGACGAGATAAGGAAGCAGAGGCACATTCTTGTTGAAGGGGAGGACATACCCCCTCCAACGAAGAACTTCAAGGACATGAGGTTACCAGA
The DNA here is from genome assembly GCA_030704615.1 of Takakia lepidozioides. NCBI lineage: Eukaryota > Viridiplantae > Streptophyta > Takakiopsida > Takakiales > Takakiaceae > Takakia > Takakia lepidozioides. Next base: position 32,738,119 of record CM060732.1, on the reverse strand, counting down.
ACCAATTTTGAAGAAACTGAAGGCAAAAGGAATCATGCGACCCACTCCAATTCAAGTGCAGGGACTTCCTGTCATTCTTGCTGGGCGAGATATGATAGGAATTGCCTTCACTGGTTCTGGGAAAACTTTAGTGTTTATTCTTCCACTTATTATGTTGGCGTTGCAGGAAGAGTTGAGGATGTGACTGATTAGTGGGGAGGGACCTTTTGGACTCGTTGTCTGCGTTGGAAAACCACTACCGTATGGTCGGGCTAGGGATCGAACCTAGGACCTCCCCCATTCCGGTGGGGTGCTCTACCATTGAGCTACCCGTCCCTTTTTGTTCTCATAGTGCTGCGCAAGGGCTATAGCCTTGACACCTCCAACACTCCCCCTCAAGGCATAGCCCTTATAGCTGATGCCCACCCATTCTGACCACCGCCCCAACCTTGGCTCTGATACCATGTTGGAAAACCACTGGCGTGTGGTCGGGCTAGGGATGGAACCTAGGACCTCCCCCATTCCGGTGGGGTGCTCTACCACTAAGCTACCCGTCCCATTCTGTTCTCAAAGTGCCGTGCAAGGGCTATAACCTTGACACTCCAACAGTCTGTCCCTCACGTGAGCTTGCGAGACAAACATTTGATGTGGTCGAGGAATTTACTGCGGTTTTGAGAGACAAGGGATATCCTGATTTGAGGTCCATGCTTTGCATTGGCGGGATCGACATGAGGTGCCAACTCGAAGTTGTAAAGAGAGGGGTCCACATTGTGGTGGCTACTCCTGGACGGCTGAAAGACATGCTCGCCAAGAAGAAGATGAATCTTGATAACTGCAAGTACTTGACGCTTGACGAGGCAGATCGTCTCATCGATTTAGGGTTTGAAGAAGACATTAGAGAGGTTTTTGACCATTTCAAGGCTCAGAGGCAAACACTTCTCTTCTCAGCTACTATGCCGAAGAAGTTTCAGAACTTTGCGAAGAGTGCGTTGGTGAAGCCAGTCATAGTTAATGTAGGAAGGGCAGGTGCAGCAAATTTGGATGTCATTCAGGAGGTGGAATATGTGAAGCAGGAAGCAAAGATAGTTTATTTGTTGGAGTGTCTCCAGAAGACGCCACCACCAGTGCTCATCTTCTGTGAGAACAAAGCTGATGTTGACGACATTCATGAGTATCTTCTAGTGAAGGGGGTTGAGGCGGTGGCCATTCACGGAGGGAAAGATCAGGAAGAGCGAGAGTATGCAATTGCATCTTTTAAAGCGAGCAAAAAGGATGTACTCGTTGCAACTGATGTGGCTTCAAAGGGACTTGATTTCCCAGATATCCAGCACGTCATTAACTATGACATGCCGGCCGAGATAGAGAACTATGTGCACAGGATAGGTCGAACAGGACGTTGTGGAAAAACTGGAATCGCCACTTCTTTCATCAACAAGAACTAGAGTGAGACGATCCTTCTGGATCTGAAGCATCTGCTAAAGGAGGCCAAGCAGAGAATCCCACCTGTTTTGGCAACTTTGGATGATCCAATGGAAGAGGCAGAGGAGCTTGCAAAGGCTAGTGGAGTGAAGGGCTGTGCGTATTGTGGAGGTCTTGGTCACCGTATCAGTGAATGTCCTAAGCTGGAACATCAAAAGAGCCAGACAATTGCAGGAACTAGACGGGATTATTTTGGCTCTGGTGGATATGGCGGAGAGATCTAATCCTCTTGTGCATCTTCTACGTTAGTACACTCTCACTTCAGATCTCGTCTTTTCCTCTTCTACATCAGTACTGAGTGTTGATAAGTCAGTGAATCAAAGATATTTGTGATCTCACAGCAGTCGAAAAGAGAGTAATCATAAGTTCAAATAGAGTATAGAGGATGTACATGGTACGCAGTGGTAGTGGAAGTTACTGAAGGGCCACAACGCTCCTTTGCAGGTTGGCTCGAAATTGCCAGAGCCATCTGGGACTGGCCAAGGGATGGTTGAGGACAAGCTCGTTGGAGGCTATCTGCAGTTCTGCATTGAGGAGCCACTGTGATCTGGTTAATTACCTTCTCATGAGCTGGAGCAGGCCAGTGCAGTGCGCTTTCATGACAGATTCCGGAGCTTAAGTTGAATGTCGTCTGCTTTGTCAGCTCCACTGTGAAGTGGGGTCTTGTGCTAAGGATCTATGCTGCTCTCATTTACACGTTTGAGTCATGCAGTTGAGCTTCATTATTATCCTGGGTCCTTATCTTGGGGCAAGCTAGGGCTAACATGTTGTCCAAGAAGGCAATCAGTGCAATGGCATTTTATTGGTGGCGAGAGGGTCCATCAGTTTTCAACTTTCTGGATCGCGGTATTTATAACTGTATATATGATTATTCTGCAGTCATAAACGGTACATATGACTTCTATGACTGTAAGTCGTGCAAACCAAGTCAACACAATGAGTACAGGATGGTACGGTCCGGATGACTACAGTCATATGAACAAAGTGATATCTCTCACTGCAGTCATATATACCATACTGCAGCCGCCGCTGCTGCGCTACGTGGCGAGGCGCAATTGATTTAAAAAATTAAATTAAATAAAAACCACCATGTAAAGTGGACATGAAGTTGACCATGTAGATCTTAGGGAGGCGTAGGGGAAGTGACACAGCTGTACTGAAGTGGACATCAATTTAGAAGTAATACTCTGGTAAGGAGGCGCCAACTAATCTTGGAGTTCATAGCCAAATGGCCACTAAGGCAATTTGACACTTCTTTAGAGATCATTTTCCATTATACTTTCCTCCGATTGTTGCTCAACGACTGGCAATACCTGCAAGTTTCCACTACACTCCTCGCATTTTGAACTAAAAATTGTGTTGGATCAACCAATGGTGCTAATGAAGGCACACTCCAGATAGATCAAGACGACCAAGCAAACTCCATTTTTCTCCAATTATGGTTATCATCGTCGAGCAAACCATTTCCACATAAAGACTGTTGGAAGCCCTGCTGCAGAAAACCTTGCTACTCATCTAGCTACGATTCACAAGGACCTTACATCCCACCTTGCAGAAGCTCAAAAACAATACAAGGAGTATGCAGATCAACGTCGCCAACTCCAAACCCAGTTCAAGGTCGGAGATCGTGTGTGGCTTCTTTGACGAGACATACAAACCTCGCGACCATCAAGAAAGTTGCATTATCAACGTCTGGGACCATTCAAAATTATTCGACAAATAAATCCGGTCAGTTTTCGGCTTGAACTCCCACGAAGTATGCGCATCCATCCAGTCTTTCATGTTTCATTATTAGAGTTGTATCATCCATCGAATATTCCAGGGAGAGTCTCCGTACCACCTCCACCAATCGAAGTCAATCAAGAACTTGAGTATGAAGTCGACGAAGTCCTAGACTCTCGCATCAAGTATAAACGTCTTGAGTATTTCGTACATTGGAAAGGCTACGACATCAGCGAACGAACGTGGGAACCTTCATCTAACCTCGCCAATGCATCTGACAAAGTCCAAGAGTTTCATCAACGATATCCAACTAAGCCCCGAGCTACACGTCAATAAGACGTCACAACGATGATGTCAGTCAAGTTAGCTTCAGGGTGAGGACTCCACATTCAATGTACCTGATACATGCTAAGGAGGGAGGAGCATCACACATCAGTATATAAAGCTACACTTCCAGCACTCTTGCATCTTATATTGGCAGTATGGAGTCACAGGAACCAGATACATTGGAGTTGTCGCTTACCCAGCTACCAGATCAGCCATTCCGACTTTCACGACCTTCAACATCACGTCGACGCTCTCGAGACGATAGACCACCAATGCGACGCGTACTTCCTTGTCTGAACCCCGTACGACGGCAAGTGGAGCCTACTCGAAGTCTGATAATTCTGTTGGAGGTTGAGGCTTCGGACCCAGAGGGCAACGAAATCATGTTTGAAGGCAGTTTCGAAAATCAGAATGTTCAAATTACTGCGTGGTCCTAAGTTCAAGGTGTTTGACACTATCGATGGTTACAGGGACCTATAAATCATTTGAGTCAAGAACGAAGAGCCGAATACTTGGCAAGTACCATTCGTCGGATTTTCGATTTTCTCCAACTCTAAGCAAGTCCAAGATTTTACCGCTCCTCGAGGAACTCGGCGCTAGAGGAGGGGGTGATGTCACGGACATAGCCCAGAAGAACTTACCAGGAGTAAATACCAGAAGTTATCAAGTTACCATGTTAACAAAAATTACCATGATTTACCATGATTTACCATTACTTATCAAGTTACCGGGAGTTTACCAAATTACCAAGAGTAATTTGGGAAACTACTTAGGAAGCTTCATTTTGAGAAAACTTCTCCATCAATATACCTCATTTGTTTAAGGAAGCTTCTCCATCAAAGAAACCTTTGTTTAATCTTGGAAACTTCTCCATCAAGAAACCTCCATAGGGGAAGCTTATTGGGAAAGCTTCTTAGTAGCCAATATATATAGGAGGCGAGACTAGACACTCTTCAGTCTTGCCAACACCAGTTCAAGCTACTCTTGTTTCCAGTTCCCAGTACTCCACTCCAGTTCCTAAGTACTCTAGCCCAGTTTCCAGTATCTGGTACTCCAGTCCAGTTTCCAGCATTCCAGTATTCAAGTCGTGTTCCAAAATCTTGTACTCTTGTTCATTGTTATAAAGATCGTCTTGATTCCTATTTACTCATCGTGCATTCGGCCACGCCGACCTTGACTTCTTGTTTAGCATTGTATCTCTAGTTTTATCTCTTGTTTATGTTCAGTCATGTTCTCGTCTTTGAGTGGAGTCATAGCCTGGGATGAGAATCTTTTTCCAGGATAGCTCTTTTGGTATTTTGTAGGCATCAACCTGACCTCTATAATATGGTTGATGCCTATTTGGTTCAACGTGGCCAAATGGTCTTTTAAGAAAAAACTAGGGTAGCCTGTGCCATTGGCCCAAGTCTCCAGTGTCATCATCTAAGTCCAAATGCAATCCCCTATGTATCCCAAGTGCGTCTCCTATGTCGAGGCCTAAATGCGACCTCTAGGGTAGCATGTGTAGCCTCTCTTTGGCCTAATAAGACAGAGGGTCATCCTATATCTACCACTTTTGTCGAGCCCTTAGTTGCTTAGTTCTTCCTTTACAACTAATAGAAACCACGTTCTAGGTGGAAGCACATATGAATTGTGTGTGTGTTTGTAGAGCAAGACAAATGTGAGTGGTCACACTTTGGCTTCTTGTTTTGAAGTTTACATTCTGGTTTAATAAGAAAAGTGCACGGGTGGGCAGGTTTGACGTGGATGTGCTAGGAGGTCCAGTGTTGAAGGAGAGTAATTCCACCGCCCCTGGTATGGTGTACACTTTCCTCCCTTAGTGAAAACTCGGGAACTTAGTGCTCCAACAACGGTGGCAGAGCACATTTCATCATGGACATCTGGAACCAGTTGTTGATGCATTGGTCAAGAACCTTGCTTAAAGTATAGATGGGGTGATTCAATAATGAGGGGTGTGTGGGTTGGGCGTGGTGGACAACAGGATCAGTGGCTGATCGTCCCAGTGTGCAGTTGAGCCTGACTATTTGCTACGACTTGCGTTTTCCAGAGATTTATCAACAATTACGTTTCGCTGAAAATGCCCATGTGAGTTTGCTCATCTGCTTTTCGAGCAGGACAGACATCTCAAATTTTGGATTAACAATGTACCTCACCAAAGAGCATGGCATATAAGCATATAAGGGTGAAGAAAACAATAATATGTATTTTATAGCTTACCTGGTATAGGTTTTTCATTCCAATGCCGTTCAATGGACAAACTTTTCCAATTATGACTCAAGTGGAGACGGCTTCTTGATGCCCAGATGCCATTTCCTTGTCTCTCTGTTCTCTTTTGTTAAAAATGACAAGGCACACTTATATTTGCTGTCCATTGGTGTATGTGGATGTGGATAGGTGTTGCTGGTACCATCAGCCTTTACAAGAACTGTTTTGTTGCATTCGCCTTGCAAAGGTGGGTTGATCACGTCCTAACTTATTAATATGGGCTAGTGTGTAGTTTTAGACAGTGATTTTCATTTACGTGCAAGTATTGTAGGTCATAGCTGCTGCTCAAGCTGGCAGGCATAATGACAAGAGAGAGAGCTCTGGTGACGCTGTTATGATCGATCCGTGGGGCACTGTCATTGCCCGCTTGCCAGAGGTGTGTGTGTGTGCATCTCTCTCTCTAATGTTGATGACCCTTTAACCAGGTTTCTATCTCATGTGCACAATATGTGTGGCAATACCCTGCTAGTAGAGATTCACTTTGAGATGAGTAGTTAACGGGGTGTTCAGTTCAATTCTACTGCCACTGTTTTCAGGGAAAACTCGATGAGTACAGTTCTCCCTCTCTCCGGCAACACCAAGAGAACCTCTGCAATCCTCTTCATTTGCAATTTGGGCTGAAAAGAGGGTTTACACTGTAGACAATCTGAATCACAGGGATCGCTGTAGCTCGATATTGCACTGTTGGACTCGACCGGAGTTCACATGCTAGTTGGCCAGGTAGATGGGCAGTCCTTTGGTATCTCTGATAGATTCAATTCTACTAGTTGTTGAACACTCACTTGAGCTTTTGTAAGTCCCCTTAGTATATGACCTGTTCTCCTTGTCCCGATGCTCAATTTCTGGAGGGGAGGAGAAAGTGGTCTCTCAACAAATCTGATGCCTTGTTCAGAAGGTTCTACAGATGATCAGGCCACACAGCACTTTGAGAACAAGATCAATACTTCGATGAAATTGTTGCCAACAGGTACTATTGATTTTCTAACTTAGTTTTATCAATGTGCAGCAGAGAGGTACAACATTTACGGGCCTTCTGGTAGCTCTCAATCACTCCAAGGAGATTCCTTGGCACGAGACAGCAAACTCTCTTTGTAAAATTGACCTCCATAATTGTATATAGGTTGGCATCCTAGAACATGGGGCCATGTTAAGTCCTATTCTGACCATCATAAGGGAGATGGCCACCATAACATCTGTAGAGTATGGCCACTCAGTAGAGAGAGAGAGAGCAAGAGAGAAGCCTCTGGTGTTACTCAAAAGCCACTTTACCTGGCGGCCACTGCTCCCTTTGGGGGGTGCAATTGTCGCACATTGTAAAGAAACATTTTTGCCTCAAGTACACGGGATTACAAATCACTTCAACAATCACTTCTCATGATCCTCCTTTTTAGCAACTAACTCCCTCCAGATGTATAACTTTAATACTTGCGTCAATTGGGTCCGGACACAAAAGAGGGCAGTGTCCAGTGTACTCCTCTTGTGGGCTGTTTACCCGAGCGCTCTCGCATGCACCCTTACTCATTGAGGGCTTTCCAGCGGTATTAAGAACCTGGGCGGCGGCCTTGCCGTTTGGATGATCTCAACAGGACACACCAAACCAAACAATACAAAAAACTACCTTGCTTAATATATTGATCACATTTTCATTGATTTTCAATAGGGCCGCTTTGCATGCTCAGGCCGATAACTTGGGTGCACATTTTCACAAAATTACTTTCTGCATTTCTAGGTCTTGCGAATGCGGGGGTAGGGCAAGAACGTGTGATACTGCACCACATTTTCAGCCGTTAGACTAAACCTACAGCAGCTCATATTCAGTTGCCGTCGGTGGCGTTACTGTTCCAAGACTAAAAGGTTCCATTTCATGACCGTGCTAGATGGACTGTATCTGCCTTCAACCATGTTCAGTTCAGCCTAACCTTTGGTTAGTAATGCAACAATCTTTGACCAGTAGAATCATGCACTAATCAAAAGGGAGGCTGCTACAGCAGTGTATCTGTACTGCACACTTCCCAAAGGACTTAGCTTCCATCCAAACACAACATATGCTAGGATATGTACTATATGATGTCTCACAGGACTGGCCAGAGATCTTCATTTACAAATTGGAAGACCAATCCTGTAGATCGCGCACAAAGCAGGCACTTATGTACAGAGAGGTTTATGTACATGATGGCTATAATCTGACACAGTTCGCCAGCTGCGACTTCCAATCCACTCCTCATTGCCTAACAACTCCATCTCAAATGCTTACAAACAATTTCAATAGCCGACAATGGGTCGGCAGATGCAAACCTGGGTGCACATGAGGGTCAGGGCTTTTCAGAAGCCCTCCCTGATCCCATGGACCACCCACTTCCATTAACCAAGGAACTTTATAGCCAGCTGATGATTTCGTCCCATCACATGGCATATGCTATTGGGCCTGCTCTAGTTCGGCAATCTTACTTTCAAGAAGCTCTACTTCTGAGCGCAAACTATGCAAAAATCCTGGCTCCGCTACAACCTTCTGCATGCACTTCTCATGTTCGTCTTCTGCTTTTTTGAAATCCTTCTCAACTTTCTGCACATCAAATAGCCTGGCTCATTTAACTCGTCATGTATTTAGCTTGACGTCTCCTGTGGTTTTCACCACACTAAGAAAGCTGCTGTTCTGGGGTGCTTGCCCTTCCTTATACATGATTGTCCTAGAAAGTTCAATGATCCAATACAGGGAAACCATAACAACCAAATTACATGAACTCAAAGAAAGATACCTTTTTGGCATTTTTTGTTAGCTCTTTTCCATCGCTGTCATGTGTTGGCACTCCCCTATCATCAAAAGAACTGTACTCACTTGTCCGTCTTTGGAAATACTCCCTTGGAGGAACTGAGGCTGCCTCAAACTTATCCAGCTGCTTGGCCTATAAACAGACACAGCAAGCAATCTAAGTACTACCTCCACAGTTACCAATGTCTTAATAGTCATCTACTGTGACAGTATTAATCAAAATCCTCTGTGTCACCCTCATTTCCCCCAAAATCGAAGGAAACTAACATCTGGTGGAGAGAAACCAACCTTGCTGTCCCTGTTCTGTTTTAGACTTCGAAGCATCTCCTCTCGTGCCTTGTGCAGCTTTTCATCGCGCTCTTTTCGTAGGACTTCGGGGTCATCCAGTTTCCAGGTGGATGAACTGCCTTTGTCCTCGAACCGTACCCCAAGATCAGCCATGGTTTCATCACGGACCCTGTCTGCTATCTCCAGTATCCTCTCCTGTCAAACCAACCACCAACTGTATGTTTGCACTAGATACTAAAGAGAGCAACCTCAAACACAGCCAACAATTACTTTGACAGCGCTTGATTGCTAAGCAACATTTCACATTATAAGTACTGAGGTACAGATTTCCTAAACAGGCAGGCATGAAATTAAACTTTTTTTCCCGGGCTGACACGTGCATTTAATGTTATCCATAAACTCAAATGAGAAGGTGTATATGGAGTCACCAAGTCATCCAATCTGGTAGAAATCATCTCAATAATTTCTAATACATGCGATGCCCATAAACATCAGCTCCCTCTAAGAAATAGAAATAGTGCGTACCCTGGGGGCACCCTCCTTGGCAGCTGTTCTGATTTGGTCTCTAAACGCGGCAAACGCATCGAGGTATGGACCCTGCACCAGCATCCATCCATGGATCTTAAAGTTTCCTTGATGGAGATTTCCATTGCCCCTACTAACAACGATAACAACTGCCTTGTAACAAGGGAAGTTAATACCACTTGGCCATCATGCACTATACATAAATCAGGAACTTTGCGTTTGCCTAAATTAATCGACCCCCGGCCACAATCTGTCTGCTAGATCCAGATTGGCTGGAAGTCCAGTATGACTTGCCTCCAAACAAGTAAATGGTTATTACAGGGCCAACAACCCCAGGAGCACCATCTCATTGGCAGCAATGGGGCATGCCAGGATAAGGAAACATACCACTACACTCTCAAGGCTAGCACTTGGACCAGATTGACTCATAGTGGATCCGAATCCAATCTCGCCTTTTCCAGCATCGGACAACCCTGCAGCATTCAAGCATCGAGATTCACAATGTATGCCAGCAAGAATGATCACTCCCCAAAAATATACATTCAAACACACTGTCAAGTCAAGGGAAGTGAAGAGTTTGGAACTCACCAAAGACGGAGAGAATACTGGTTACAAAGACTGCTGCCTTTCTGACAAGAAAAAGCTTAGGTCTCGAAGATGTCTGCATGATGACACAACCACTCCTTTAAGTATCTGTTCCTAAAATTTTGAAAAACTAGTACACTATACTCTGGTACGTTATCACTGATGGCTTCAATGAATCCTAACAGAAACTATTGAGGCATAGAAAGGAAGCGTGAACAAGTGAAACTTACTGAATCACATTTCGCAAGATAGGAATGGACATCCTTGACTAGGGAAAGCAGCTTGCTCATGGCACCCGCTGTGTCAAAATTGTCTTCCAAGCGCATTCGTACCTATTCATACTTTGCCCATATCAGTCGCCCAATACAACTAGCTACAACTTTCTAAGCTCTACTATTGACCCAGTCTAACAACAGGAACCAAAAGAGAGGCATTTATAAGACTACCCTTCCGTACTTAGCTTGTGGCCTTAGTGGAGGAGACAGAAAGAGACGAGAGAAAAAGTAGGTAGAACCTCAGTTTGTGCTGCTTGTAATCTATGTTGCAAATGTTTTTCATCGTCTTCCCATCTTTGCTTGTCCTCAAGAGCCTGCCATGGTACCCATCCCAGGCATACGTCTATCATAAGGTGATCCAGACTAATAAATCACAGCCCCTCATTGTGTAGTAATGCTCAACGAGCCTCTTGAAAACACCTCAAATGAAGTTCGTCCTGAAGAGAATGATTAAAGACTGACCTACTGATAACCAACCTAAAAGAATTAGTGATTCGCACTAAAGAAAAGGGCAATGACGAGAGTGGAGGGGAAGGCTAGACAATACTATACATACCGCCTGCCTCAACACGACTTGTACAGAAGAGAAAAATTGTTTAAGTTGTTTTTCCTTTCCAACAGCCTCGTTCACCACTGTTTCACTGAAATTTATGGACTGCACAGGTGAATGTCAAAACCAATAATCACAGGATAAACTTTGACACAAAGATGCACAAAAGCCATTGCCTCTCAGTGACGTTCTCATTGAGGTGTAAGAAATAATCAGGGGAAATATTCTCCATCCACACTTGCAGCTAGAACTCATAAGAAGCTCCCTTGGAGACCATGCCAACTCCCACTCCCACTCTTTCTAAACCCACAAACACATTCAAGAAGGATACCAAAGGGCAAGGCTCACTGTAATGAAAAATTATGTCAGCTTGGCTGCTTACAAAACTTCCACACGAAGCACAACCAAACATGCTGAACTGCAAAAGAAGACGGAATTCACCTTGTTCCAACTTTGAATCACAAATAGGAAGCGAAGCTGCCTGGCAGTGTACTTCTTCAGTGCCTGCTCCATTGCAAACATCCAATGCACCCTACCTCAATTCCTTACAACACCTCTCAGTTTCCACCAAAAAGATAAAAGCAGCAACTTTTTCTCTATTTCAATGATCAACAGTGGACCATGGATAACTTCAAATCAAATCAGGCATGACAGCTCAAATACCTAGGGACACAAGATATTAAAAACGAAAAGAAAGCCAACAAGGTCACCAACCTCTTTGATCGTTATGAAATTTTTCAACGACTTGGACATCTTCAAGCCGTCAATGGAGAGATGCCCCGAATGAAAGAAATAATTTACCCACTGCACTAAAGTAAGATCCACCACTTCCCAAGTCAAGTTCAAGACTGTGCTCCCAGCGTACAACTTGGAACTATCTAGATTGTAGCTGCCAAATAGCCAACCTTCCCCTGTCTTATGATATAGTCATCTTACTCTATTTTCTCTCTCTCAACGACCCTCACTCAGCTAGCGAGTGCTGCCAAATTCAGCTCCAATACAACTAAACATGGCTCCTTCCAGGTTTACTTGAACCACACATAGTATCTCCTACAGCACAACCCTTGGAAAAGATACTAAAAGAAGAGAAACGTCCAAAAGAGGAACCGCACTTGAGAGCAGTTGAAGTAGGCCTCAGCTTGAGCCAGCTCATTATCATGGTGTGGAAACTGCAGGTCACTGCCACCCACCACAATATCTCATTCAAAAAGGAATCATTGAGGGCTCCCTCCCCTTTCGAAATAGGAAACACCCATGTTGCATGTGACTTCGAGCGTCCATGACAGTATGACCTGTGTCATATTTGTCCTGAGCATTCAGCCCAACCATCAATAATTACTTCACCCCTAAACTTCCACTTATTGACAGACCTCAGAAAAGGGAGGTATGAAGGAGGACATTAGTGCATATCTAAGTGATGTAATTATAATCCAAATAACACCAATCTTGGACGCTAGTATTCCTATATAGCAAATACCAAAGATGGCACAGGTTGCAATAGTAAAAGACAGTTGAGCTTCTGAGGTAAGGATAGCATCTCTCCCAAGCAGCAAGGACGAAGAGCAGTGACTTACTGTCCACCAGAATGGATGTCAATAGAGGCACCAATGATGTCACTAGCCATTGCAGAGCACTCGATGTGCCAACCTGGACGCCCCATACCCCACGGTGACTCCCATTCTGGTTCTCCCTCCTTGCTTTTCTGAAACAGCCAAAAGAATGAAGTCACTAGGAACATAGTCCTTCCATGCAGTAACCAGGAATGCAGTTCCACCACTGTTCTTTACAAGAGTTCAAATTCTGAACGTCATATTAAGATAATTAATGCAGGTTCACTTGGATACCAGTCAGCAAGAGAGGAAACTTTCAATAATTGTCAATTGTGAATTCCTGGCACAACCTATTGATAAAGATCTCCAACTAGGAGCCACTCAGAAGGACATACAGTTCTCCTTGTAATGTGCGCTCTTGAGTGATGAATAACAGCAACTCCACCAGAGGGAGGATTCTCTAGACGTAAGTCTGGAGAGCTAATGGATATAAGTCAGTTTTCCTACTGGCAGCTGGTACCCATTGTAAGAGATCTAGTAACACTGAAATTACCTAGTACTACTGAGTTTTAATCAGTTGTAAGTAGAAGGAACTACAGAATATCTTTAGAAGGAAAAAGATTGAGTTTGTAACCAAAGAGCAAAAGCGTTGATAGGTAGAGGAGATATCAGACAGGCAGGCTCTTGCACCACCGCAAAACAGCCACCAATTCACACACGCACCTTCCACAGCGCAAAGTCGCAGCTGTTCTTCTTTTCTGTGGTCTCAAAATTGGACTCACTTTCAGATGCCAATCCGGAGCTGCCTACAGCCCATGGATTAAGCTTTCCATACTCATGGCCCGCATCCCTGCCCAAAAATAAAATGTCATATGCGACCACCCCACCTCTATATAATACAAATCAAGTGATGGCAACAATGATCCCTAAGCATATAGCAACACGGCCCTGACTCATTCCCCCATCAGCAGGATGCACCTACTAAGAATCTCCATCTTCAGTCAAGCTCTACCAGGGAGCACTGAAAGGACCAGATTTGAAATTGTAAAATTGGGCATACGCACAAGTCACAGACCTGAAGGCTTTGGTGTCGAAGTAGACACTGCCATTGGCAACATAGGCAAGCTTGCGATCCAGTATGACTTGCACATAGTTGATGATCTTGTCAATATACCTACCCCACCAACATGATACTTTTACTTCGTGCTACAAGTCTCGGCCAACAGAAACTGACTAACACATGAAAGGGCTGGGCGACTGCACTCACTCAGTGACTCTTGTGAGCACATCAGGAGGCCGCACACCCAAGCTGGCCATGTCCTCCAGAAACTCTTGTTCATACCTGCAACACACCACTACCATATTCTTCAGATCCTCCATCTTCGATATTTTCATGCTTCATCTATCAACATCTTGAGTACAAGCTTAAGCAAAAATGACATACAGAAAGTCTCTACAGTCTACCTGGTGAACTTATGATTACAGCTCAATGCTCAGTTGAACTGCCCAAGTCATTCACAAAAAACATGCGAGACAAATAGCCCACAAGCACTATGTATCAAGAATTGTGCTACAACCTCGCCATCATGATCACATTCAATCAGATAAAAAGACTTCCCATGAGTGAAGCCCAACAGATTGTACTCATAAGACGTTGTTTGCCGTAGCCTTGTGGCCATTGACCCCGCGCCCAGTTTGAGCGGGAACAAAAGGGACAGAACCTACCTCTGTCAGGGGCTGACGTTGGTAGTAAGACTTACCTTCATATATAGAATTAATCCGGGTTTTCCAGATATCCTCTAGAAATCCCTTCACACAAGCATCAATCTGTTGTGTGTGATTTGCCCAAAAACTAGGCCTCAGGAGGGCCTGGGCTTTTGGCTCAGCCTCGAGACTTTCAAAGTTGGTAAACAGGGGTACAGGCACAATTCCCTTGATAGATTTGAAGAGAGCGTCTCTTTGGTGAGAGAACCCCGGACAGTGTATCAGAAAATGAATACTGTCTTCGGATTGCCCACACAACGGGCAATTGCACTCTCCCTTTCCTCTCTGCTTCTGTTTGCTGTTCAAAGGTAGGCTTCCTGCCCTGAGTTTAAATTTCAGTCTAGTGCCGAGAGTGGGTAGACCCTTGAGGTCATCCAAGATGTCCTCCCCCATGTCACTGACTGGAAACAAGTTCAGGGAAGTTTTCTGCCTAACTTCATTTTCATCAGACAATCTCATGGCAACAGACATGGCTTTGGACACTACAGCCTCTAAGTCAGATTTATCCAGCAGGGTCAAGATTTGCGGATCCAGGTCCAGGTCCTTGAGAATCTCTTCTACTCTCTTCTGCCAGGACTTAGCCTGTTTGACAGGGCAGTCCTGTTTCCAAGATATAGAGTCAATTAACTTAGGATATCTGGTGTTGGGCATATGTTGCAGCTGACCCCACCATCTGACCTTGAATTCATCTCGTTGGGAGCTTAAGGACAGAATGCCAAACTCACCCCGAACAGCCACATTGGCTGTTTTGGAGCATGCTGACATACACTCCTTAAGCACCCCCACTTGAATGGATTCTAGAGACTTAGCCTGGTTGGAGTTATCAACCCATATTGCAGATCCGTACTCCAAGGCAGGTCTAATAACGCGACAAAGCATGGTTTTCTTAACCTCAGAGTTGACCCCTCTGCAGTGGAAAAATTTAGTGAGCCCCAGAGCTTTGCCCTTGCCAGTTTGAACAACTTTCCGGATATGTGCATCCCAATTACAATTGGAGGGAAACTCAACGCCCAGGTAAGTGTAGGAAGGGAGGACCGGGATCTCTTGGCTACCCCACTGCCACTTAAGATCACTTCCTGCCTCTCCTCTGTCGTTGAATGCTACCACTGCACATTTGCTGACATTAGCCTCTAGCCCCCAAAGATCAAAGTATCTCTTCGCAACTCCTGGAGATTGGTTGGAGTCTCCCCTATGCCTGCGAAGTCATCCGCAAACATAAGGGCTGGTATGGTATAGTGAAGCCCAACAGAATCAAATAAAAGATTCAACCAAGGCTTGTACATTGCTGTGACAGCAACAAAGAAGGAGCCAACATGGCACATCCATAAATCATCAACCCTGATCCATCTACGGTATGGACGCTGTACTTTGCGGCATGAGCCCGGTAAATTGCATGGTCTGTGACCGTCCCGCGTCCCTTCTCATCCAAATAAGACGCCAATATGTCAGAAGCAGCGCCTGCCAACAACAAGTCCACCCCCTCTTTGCCTCCTAGACTCACTGCGGTGGTCACACTCTCTTCTGTCACCAGTCTTGCCTCCTTCAGCTTATCCAGCTTCAGCTGCTCTTGCTTCACTTTCTGCCATTACCGCCAACTCCTCTCACTCAACGTGCATAATCCAGAAACTGAAATCCTTCTCTTAAAGAGCAACCAGCAGAAAGACTTTCCACATGTTTGGTACAATGTCACTGTAAGGGTTTTGTTTGTAGGAACTTTGTGGACTGTAATATTGATCTCATTGGAACTTTGACAGTACATCTCCTTCGACTGCAGATAAGATTTTATGTAGTCACTAGCTGAGCAAAAGTCACCATCATAACACTTACACCTAGTAAGCTAGGCAGATGTAGAATCTTTGATCTCAAATGTTAGTCCAGATGTTCAGACAATGTCTCTGTACACTTCATGACAAAATGCAGGTATCCATGGACACAGAGAAGAAGTGAGTTGCAGAGGTTCTCTAATTGTAATAGGGACAAACAGGAACAAGAGATTTGCCCCTCACTTCTGTCAATTCGTCCCTTTGCCTTGCTGAGCTTGTATTAGCAAGCTCCTCCTGCTTGTCCAGCACCTGCATCCAGAAAAATGTATCCTTATCATGCAACCACTGCTTGAAGCAATCCATTTGCAACGATGTACTGCCGCAATTTATAAAAGAACTTCAAACCTTGCCTTTGCAACATTGGGTTACCAAATCCAATTCATCTACAAGCTCTCAAAATGAATTAAAAAGTTTACTGAGGCCACAAAATGACTGTGTCCAACCACTTATGTTGTACTTGAGAAGCCTGAATGTGCAGGCCATGAGGCTAAAAACCATCAATTGACAAGCGAAAAGAGGAACCGCTCACCACTAGGGGGATGAGTAAGAGGCACTAAGTGAGGTAGGTCGCTCTAACAACCCGAGCATCCCAATCCACCCTCCTTTGTCTCCAGCCTCTCAGTAAAACCCCTCTTGGGACTCAGTTTTGAATTCCACCACTCACTACAACTTACACCCTCCCCTTAGGAAGCCAATCCTTGCCTCAGTGAGCTGCAAGAGAGGAGTTGCAAGAAGGGAGAGCTAACACCCCACCACAAACCGTAGCAAGTCCCAAGCAGCTTTCTACTGAAGAACTATCCTCCCTTCCTCATAGAGTATCATTTACCTGCTTCTGTTGTTTCTGAATCTCCTCCTGAAATGCAGCTTCCAAATCCTTCGCCACCTGCACCAATCCCCCGTGAATTGTTTGCAGTGTTGCACATCCACACCCACAGAAGCCCAAACAGAGGAAGAATCGTGATAGGCCTAACCCAGCCAGAAATACACGCGAGCGTCAGAGAATACCTTCGTGGCGTGCACTGCTGATTTATAGTACTCGTCAAGTAGATGGTTAAGCCGGGCGCGCCTGATAATTTTGTCGTCGACATCCGTCACATTCATCACATAAAACACTTCGTATCCAAAGTATTCCTGTCATCATGCAGCTTATTATCAACTACAGCCTAAACTATGGAGTGCCCCCATGCAAAGGGAGGAGGCATATTTAGGACCCGAGAAAACTTAGGGCACCGGAGAACTGATACTAGCAGAAAAGACCCATGGAACCTAAATGCAAGGAGGAATCGAAATTAGCATCTACATCTTCTGATGGAAGAGTTCATAAAAGAACAACTCTCCGGTTTCTTGCCTGCAAGAATACAGCGTTGCTAGCATACCTCAAGGATGCGCCGAATTATATCAAAAGTCACATAGTTCCTTGCATGCCCCACATGCGAAGAATCGTAAACAGTCGGCCCGCAGATATACCAGGTCACTGCCACACACACAGCAACACACCACTCTTCAGAGACCAGGGGCAGAAACAAAAGAAAACTGAAAAAAAACGTTCAGCTTTGCATGACTAAAAATTCCCAAACAGATCTATGCCAGAACACACCGTGATGCGATCCGTCCCTAGTGACAAATGGCACTTTTTTAAAACTAAGACTGTTGTGCACAAGCAGCCCCTCCGATTCCTTGGTTGTCGATCCAGGCTGCGTCCATCCTCCTCGAGCATAGCCCGACACGGAGTCAGGCAGCCCCACATCTTTGTCCATCATCACAGTCATGCCTGCTGTCTATCGATCTATCAATCTATCGATGGATCTATGGCTGCTTCCCGCACTCTCGTTTCTCAGACACACACACTCTCTCTTCTCTCTCTCGTCCCTGCTTCACTGCTTTTTAGGTCAAATGAAATCCGTAACAGTCCAGCTGTTCGAGGACTAGGATCAGTCCACGTGTGTAGTATTACCATACGTTATCGTCAGCAGTTTTTTATTTTCAGAATATTATTTTTCGCAAAAACAATTGGAATGATTTGTAGGCACTTAATGCAAAAAAAAAAAAAAAAAAAAAAAAAACTTAATGCACGCGGGGGATTTGACCATAATTTCGTGGGGAGAAAGTTTGTTGTGACCCGCGTGGGCCCCTTTGTTAAATTCTCCCTACCCCCTGTCAAATTCTCCCCACCCCCCGTTACCGGCCATTGTCTTGAGTTGAGGAGTGCTGGGTTTGTTGGTGCTGTTCAAAGCTTCAGAACACATGAGAGAAAGAAGCTTGAAAGGCTCCAGTTTGTTGAGGAGGAATGCTTGACTTGGCAACCAGTTCAATTTACGGAATGTGAAGGTGTTGATGCACCTGGAACAAGAGTGTCACAGTTGAGTACATCCAACATCTCTAGCAGATCTTCAACAGCTGCACCTGGGGTACAACCAACTTATGGGAACAATACCAGCAGAGCCAGGAAACAAGAGAGGTTGCAGTTCCTCTTCCTATGTGAAAACTCCCTGAATGCAGGCATATAACATATAAAAACATATAAGGCCCTATTGGAACTGCATCTTAGTACAATCAGGCAACTGGTGTCATACCAAAGGAACTAGTGATGCTCCAGCAAGTAGAGGTTATTGCAGTCGTGAACAACAAGCTCACTGGGATCATACTCCTGGAACTAGGGATGCTAGTACAGCAGCTATCACCTCTTTCGGTCGCCAACAATAGCCTCACTGGGATCATACTGTGAGCGAGCTAGGAAATTTAAAAGAGGTTGGAATACCCTGCCAACAACTCCCATTCCAACTCCCTTAGCAAACTGCACAGACCTGTTGGAACTGGATGCTGATCAAAATCCTCCAAAGCTGAAGTATCTCTGGGTTTACTCCAATAGCCTCATTGTGATCATACCACCAGAGCTCCAACAAATGCAAATTCTTGTTGCTGCCCAAAATAGTATCACTGGGGTTACCTCATCTACGTACTGGTGATAGACAACATTAATGTGTCAGGCACCATTGCTTTCGATCTGCGGCAATGGGATTTCCTCCAAGGATACCAAAAACTGCCTCATGAATATCCCTAAGCGGGATCCACCAATGCAACAATCCGACACGTGAATGTCGTCTATCACCATCACGTAGACAAGGTGGCCATCAGTGCTACTTTTTCTCTGCATGGTGATTATAATTGGGTGGAACGAAAAAGGGAACCATGGATGTGAACCATATTTGTCCCTACGGAATCTTCTGCTCAAGAAGATAAACCACATGAAATCGAGCAAAATGCGGTGAGAATGGCGCAAGCAAGCGAGGGAGGAAGCAGTAATATGGGTGCAGGTGCGGGGGCTGGTGTGTACAGGGGTCTGGACGATGCTTCGCTGCCTGTCAATTTTCATGGAAACCTTGCAAGCGCTCATAATGACGACGAGCTCACCAATCTGCTCCATGAAGCCAAGTTTTCCAAGCGTCCTGTGAGTTGCTCATATCCCATGTCAAGATTTCCCCATCTACCTACCTCGCAATTCCATGGCCTGGCTCCGTTGCTGGATGATGAAGTTGGGTCCGTAAATACATGATCGCGTCGCGTGCTTCTGCCAAACACGGATTGGAGGTTCGCGAATTGTCGAAATCTAGGGTTCCTGTGCAATTAGCTCCTAGCTGCGCAGTGGCGTCTGACAGGAAATTCTGAGGAGGATAACAAACAAAAGTGCAAATTTCTCAAACGGTTGTGGCTGTTGGGATTGTGCAGGCAGCGGTGAACTATGGAGCCCCGTGGTAATCCCTGCCTCAACTCGAGAGATGTGTCCTCGTTTGGGGCCCCTCCTGCTATCGTGGCACATGATTCTGTCCCTTCCTTTCAGGGACAAGTGAGATACCCATTGTCAATCTTGCTTTCTCCCATTGGGTGTTTTGCCAAGGTGGATGTGGCTGGCCTGTTAGTACGCTTAGAGGTATGTATGTATATTGCAGTTGATTTCATTGGTACGAGGGTTGCAGGTGCCAAGCGTGCAGGCAAATGCTGCCGACCTTTTGCAACCTGAGCAACGACTATGCAGGGTGCCTCTTCATCTATGCTGACGTTGACAAGTGTGCAGAAACAAAACAGGACGTTCGGTACACGCCTACATTTCGCTTCTACCGCGATGGGGAAAAGGTGGATGAATTTTATGGTGGTCCTCAGCGACTTCGGGACCGAGTGTGGTTGCATTCCTAATCCATGCTTGCCTGTCACAGTGAATCGGTAATCCCTTAGTACTTCCATGGAACTAGACGAGAGTTTGAGCTCTGACAGCTTAGATTAGGAGGCAGGAACTGTGGTATTTAGGTTTAACCTACTTTTCCAACCCTTCATCTCATTCTCAAGCCTAAAATTTGGCAAAAGTTTATTGTGTACCATACTAGAGTTCTGCTCAAGCTCATACATAAGTTCCTATTTTGTGTATGTCTACCAGGAGTTGTGGTGTTGTGATGCTTGTGTTGTCCAGATTGTGGTACAGATGCCACCCTCTATTGGTGAACTGTTGTTTACAACATGCCCTCTACTCTGGAGGAGAACCTTTCCTGTCCAGTTTGTTCCAGCAAAGACAGACCTTGAATCTTGTATAGCCAGGTATGTGCATTGGTCATGTGTACTCAGCTGTGTGATATTGATTCCCTTCTCATGTACGGTGTAAAGTTCCTCGTCTTTCCTTTCCTCAATCATGTCTAGAAGAAGGGCATGTTGCGATGAACATTGCTCAACAGGCTTGGACTTGTATGACGGAGTTGACAATGGTGCAGCTCTTAGTAGTCTTAGGTTTAACAAATGCTCGTGTCGAGGATTTACATGTCACACATGAAAGAGACTCAGCAATCTTCCTCGTTCAACAGAAGTGATCACACATTCCTAATTATGTAGTTGATGTGCCATAACCACCAACATGAAAGATCTGCTGACAAGCAAATCCTATCCCAGTGTACTCAACAAATGACCTTGATGTCCCAAAAATGCTATATGTACATTTTGTTGCCACAGCTTACAGTTCCATACCCAACACCCTGCTTACTAAATGCAAGCCTTGATCTTCTATTTACTTTTCTGACTAAAACATGATGAGCATCATACTCACAAGAAATTTTCGACATACTGGTGATTACCCACAACAAGACTTAGCAGCAAGCTTGATGCAACAGTTATGCAACAAATTCCATTAAAATGGAATCAAAGTAGGAGACTTATAACCACGTGCGGGAAGTTTTCTAGCTCAAGGAGTGCCTCCAGGCCTGATCTGCTCAAGCTCCTCTAGACCCTCATTCTGCTCCCCTAATTCTTCTATCCGCTTTGTCTGCTCTGAATCCTTCCTGCAGCCCAATAAGCCTGTCAGTCTTTTTGTGTCTTCACCCTTCCAACCAAAGTTGCTTTGCCAACTCCTTATCTAAACAGCTAATGGTTGTTCAAGCTATAAATCATTGACTAACTTGGCCCCCAAAATCACCCAACTGGGTGTCATGTGATGAAGGATAGGTTGAGCTTCAGGGACCGCACTTCCTTTTCCAATGCCTCGCATCTCTTCACAGCAGCTTGCAAATCAGCGGGCATTGCTGCTAGTGGGGAACCCCTCCCCTTAGCCTCTGCCATCCTGCATTCACCACAATCCTCTTCTAGTAGCCATCCTTTGTATCAACACTGATGATTACAACTGAGTGACCAAGGATAAGCACAAAGAAGAAGGAAGCAAGGAAATTATAATGTCCTACTCAAGGTCTGAAGGGCCTGTGTGAAGTAGAATAAGGAAAGACAACCAGAAGATTGCAAATGCACGGCTGGATAAGACAACATCACCAGACAACAACAGTAGAAACACTAGTGTGAAGTTGTGGAGGAGACTGAAGAATACACACATTTCCGGGAATAAGGAGTTTGTCCAACAAGAGTCTGGAAGTTTGTCGAAGATTTTTGATTGACAGAAACTATGGGGGAGAAAGATTGTAATCTTACTTCCGCTGCCGCTCTACTGGGTGCTTCTTATTAGTGGCATCATCTATGGTATCCACACTGGAGCCTGCATTACCCATCAAACACGTAATCAAGTAAGATGTTACATATCTTAAGTCGCAATGTTTGTGAAAAAGAAATGATCAGATTCAGTATTTCACATGCAAGGTCTTGTCAGTGTATTTGGTGTGGTGTGAGTGTTGGAAGATCCCACTCAGACCTGAAATCCAATGGTCCATACTATCATCCACACACATGGAAAGCTCTAAGAAGCATCAGCATCTTGAGAGCACCATGTAATTTTTCAAGTGAGAAGGTGAAGGAACCTAGATGGAGGAATTTTCTTTAGAAAACTCTAAACTCTAGAATGAAATTGATGTGAGTATTGACCAAATCAGACTCTAGGAGAGAATCTGGAAGGAGATGCTTACCACAGATGTATGTGCTGTTATGACTTCTAGGGACTAAATTAGCATTGACTGGGCAAGATCGAGGTTGGGCTCCACTTTAGCCATTGTTCTCTCGTTACCATGCTCATTACTGTGAAGTGCATGAAGGCATGTCCCTGATCTCTTGACTAACTATCATTGTGATTTCTATGTGAGTCACTTGGGCCTCAAAAAGATTGTCTACAGATTTATGAGAACTAGTATTGGAAAGGCATGCAAAGGGATGTCAGTGGCTGTATCCCCAAGTGTATCCCCAAGTGTATTCATTGGCATACCGGCACAATTACATTTGTGTTGCTACTGTGCACTTCATGCAAGAGGTGGAGGCCCATTCTTAGTGTCGCAAAGACTAGTGATGAGATGAGTAATTTTGTTTATCGAGAGCATTAGACACAGCTGTCCTTCAGAGACTCTCCCAGATCAAGGCAAATGTTTTGTAATCTGTTGTGGGCAGTCATCTGCCTGTATCTTGGTGTGAAGCACTCAACTATTCCCCTATCATGACCAATGCTACCAAAACATTCAGCTAGTGGCGGATTTCTCGATAAACATGGCACCCTCTCACATTGAACAGAGTTTCTTCCCCTTTAGTGCGTGCTTAGCATTGGCAAAGCTAGCACTAAAAATGTCATTTGACTTGTTTTATGGCCAACCAGTTGTCTCTCCACTACATGATCATACCCTCTAGGGTTTTAAGTTGATGAATCCGAGCACTTCTTTCTGTTTAGAAATGTGACTTGTGTTGGAGGGTGAGGCAAAGCGATTTGACACGGCAGCATGACGAATGACGAGCATGAGGGTCAAGGTTTAGAATGGGCCGTGATGTGAATATCTGCTACCACATCCTGTGACATTTTCCTGTCAGTGATTGTTTGATTCATTTTCAGATAGTTTTCTCTTCAATGGTACATGTGTCATCTTGCACGATCATTTCGGTAGCTCAGTCCTGAATCCACATGTTGTAAATAAAGTCGTACAGGGTTCCATCACTTCGATGTGTTTCCTCCGAGTGGTTCTCACAAGTCTAGAGAACTTGCAATAAAGAGTAGGCCTTGTTTTCCTTGTCCGCAATGTTTCTCCTGGATTGCTCTCAGGACAGCAGCTTCAAAGCTTCCACATTGGAAGGCTACAGGGGAGGTTGCAAACGTTCGAGAAGGACCAGCCATTGCAGCGAGTACAATAAGCATGGCACACGTGGGATTCTCCACAGGTCCCCGTGGCACCTTGGGGTGCCTCACCAAGCACAAGAGGAACAACCAGGACTCTGGATTGATAGCTACAAGAAAGCTGTGTGGGTGGATGGTGAAGTGGAAAAACTGGATGCAGATAGTTGCCGAACATCCGAA
Organism: Takakia lepidozioides; assembly: GCA_030704615.1. Taxonomy (NCBI): domain Eukaryota; kingdom Viridiplantae; phylum Streptophyta; class Takakiopsida; order Takakiales; family Takakiaceae; genus Takakia; species Takakia lepidozioides. Next base: position 32,714,470 of record CM060732.1, on the reverse strand, counting down.
AATTGAAAATTCAGATTAGAAGAGGCTTTGGAAGGAAGGATTTGCAAGCTCATGTCAAATTATGGGACGATCGAGGCAGAACGATTTATTCTGATTTCAGATTCCAAGCACAGGAGTATATTCGAAACCTTGGTGGGTGGATGGTCATGTGAAAGCAGCAGCAGCAGCACAGTTGTTTGAGTCGGGCATGACGACCTCTTTTGAAAGATGTCATGTGACAACACTATGTAAGGCAGGACAATTGAAAGCGGCGTTGAGGGTTTTGAACCAAGAAGGTATTTCGGTAGACTCCAAAACTTATGTCTGTCTCTTGCAGGAGTGCATCAAGATGAAACGTTTAGCAGAAGGAAAGCAGGTGCATGCGCACATCATCCAAAGTGGATTCAAGGCAGACATCTTTCTATCCAACACCCTCATCAACATGCATGCCAAGTGTGGGAGTATTGTTGATGCACGCCTAGTGTTTGACAAAATGCCGGAACGAGGTTTGATAACATGGAATATAATGATAGCAGGATATGCCAAGCAGGGATGTTGTAGGGAGTCCTTCAAGACCTATGAGCAAATGATGCTGGAAGGGGTGATACCCAACCAGGTCACCTTCATTTGCGTTCTCAAGGCATGTGCAAGCTGGGCAGACCTGGAAAAGGGCAAAGAGGTCCATGCTGACATTGAGAAAGCACGAATTGTGCCAAATGTAAGCTTGTACAATAGCCTTGTGGACATGTACTGCAAATGCGGGAGCATAGAAGATGCAGAAAGAGTGTTCACCAATATGACTGAACGAAATGTGGTGTCATGGAGTTCAATGATCGCGGGATATGCACAACAGGGGTATGGGATGGAGGCTTTGGAGGCTTATGGACAAATGATGCAGGAAAGGGTGCAACCTGACCAGGTCACATTTGTTTCCATTTGCAATGCATGTGCCAAGATGGCAGCCCTGGATAAGGGCAAGGAGGTCCATGCTGACATTTTGAAATCTGGAATTGTGCCGAATATCATCTTGAACACAACCCTTGTGCACATGTATGCCAAATGCAGGAGCATGAAGGATGCAAAGGGAGTGTTTGACAATATGGCCGAACGAGATCTGGTCTCCTGGAGTGCGATGATTGGAGGATATGCTCAGCTTGGGTGTGGGATGAAGGCCTTGGAAACCTATGAGCAAATGACGTGGGAAGGGGTGAAGCCTAACCAGGTCACGTTTGTTGGCATTTGCAATGCTTGTGCCAGTTTGGCGGCCCTAGATAAAGGCAAAGAGGTCCATGCTGACATCATGAAAGCTGGAATTGTACCAGAAATCAATCTGGCCAATACACTCGTGGACATGTATGCCAAATGCGGGAGCATCGAGGATGCAAAGGGAGTGTTCGAAAGCATGGCTGAACGGGATGTGGTGTCATGGAGTGCAATGATTACAGGATATGCCCAGTATGGCCGTCATATGGAAGCACTGCAACTGTTTGAAGCAATGCTGAAGGAAGGCTTGAAGCCGAACAATATCACCTTTAAATGTATTCTCGCCGCATGTAGCCATGGGGGTCTAGTGGATGAAGGCAGACACTACTTTAATTCACTGAGCCAAGATCATGGCCTCACTCCTACAGTGGACCACTTTAGCTGCATGGTGGACCTTCTTGGCCGTGCTGGCCGGTTGGATGACGCAGAGGATTTCGTTAACAAAATGCCAATCAAGCCAGATGCTGTGGTGTGGAAAACCTTGCTGGGTGCCTGCAGAATTCACGGCAATGTGGAGGTTGCAGAACGTGCAGCAAAATCTATTTTCAAATTTGATAGGCAGGACGCTGCAACTTATGTGTTGCTGTCAAACATCTATGCTGCAGCTGGCAGGTGGGACGATGTTGCAAAGGTGAGAACAATGATGAAGGCCACAGGTTTCAGAAAGGAGGCAGGTCGGTGCTGCATTGAGGTTGACAGCCAGTTGCACACATTCGTGGTAGATGACAAGTTACATCCACAAATTGAGGAAATCCATGCTGAGCTGAGGAAATTGTCTGGACAGATGAAGGAGGCAGGATATGTGCCTGACACATGCTTTGTATTGCATGATGTGGATGAGGAGCAAAAGAAGTTTTCCCTTTGCCAACACAGTGAGAAGTTGGCCATTGCTTTTGGGCTGATCAGCACGGCCCCTGGGACTCCTCTTCGCGTGATCAAGAATCTTCGGGTGTGTGGTGACTGCCACATGGCCACCAAGTTCATCTCAAAAATTGTTGGGAGAGCAATTATTGTACGGGATGCAAACCGCTTTCACCACTTCCACGACGGGGTTTGTTCTTGTGGAGAGTACTGGTGAAAGGATGCCTTTCTCGGAAGTTGTGAGCGTCTTGCTTCCTTCACTACAGCTGCTGGGTTCATTCACTATTCCCTGGAAATGTTGGTTGTCACATATTACTGAGGGCATTCGTCCAACGGCTGATGTCAGGGTCCACCCACCAGGGAGTGCATCTCAGCCAGAAATTTCGGAAAGCTCCTGCATAACCACAGCGCTCTAGCTCTGAATGTTGGCTCTCAGTGCACTGCACAATATGTCTCAAAGAGAAACAGGCAGGGGAGTTGAGTGTTGACTTAAAGGGTGGCGTCGATATCATAGTAGGTAGAAAGCATAAGGTTGATCACAACAGTCGAAATTACTACGCCAACAAATGACCCAAGGAACCTGTAGGAGTGAAAGAAATGTGCAAGGACGAAAGAGAAGAAACAAACCTTCTACTTCCCAAATTTCAGACGGGCTCGCCAAATATCCTCACAGGCATCTCACCAGGTAGAATGTCCTCTGCCCGGACCATTCCATAGTGCGAAGGGCGCGCACCAGACTGCTAGCGATTAAATCAAATTTAACCTTAGCTAGATCTGGCACGCCATTCCCTTCACTTTTAACAGTCCCCCTCCCCTGCAGCTAAATCTAACTCTCCTCTAAGTTTCGGGCAGATGCCTGCAGGGAAAAGCGTCCAGCCAGTTGGATTCCAGAAAAAAGTGGAAATGTGCTCAGAATACTCGAAGATCTTTTCAGTGGATTTTCAGGTGCAGACTGCAGACATGCAGACAGGCTCCACCCCTTTGAAGCTGACAGGTTCACTAAAGAAGAGAATTCCGTTGATGACGATGCAACGCCCATTTGTGTCCATGGCCTTAAAGTTCACCTAGACAAAATGTTCCGCATCAGATCATCTCAAGAAAGTCCTTGCAAAGAAAGCAAGTTACCGGCATGAGGACAAACAGAGTAAAGTTTGCAGCAGGTCAACAATCTGGCGCCCTGTGAGTCTCCATTGTTTGAAGGTGAGGATGTGGACTGTTTAGAAGTGTTCGTTTGAACACATGTTCTCCCACATATTCTCCCTCATATCAACGGTCCACATGAGCATATGTTTTGACGATGCGATTAATGTAGACCCATACAATTCACGGTCACGGAGTTCTGCAGGAAAACGCGACGGACGATTATGGCAAGAAGAGATTGATAATTCGTCCCACCTGCAATCCGGCGCCCTTGGAAACACCAAGTTCTCTAGATCCACATCTTCAACCAGATATCCTAAGTTCATCGACTCTATATCTTGGGAGCAGGATCCCCCTGTCAAACAGGCTAAGTTCTGGCGGAAGAGAGTAGAAGAGATTCTCAAGGATCTGAATCTAAGTCCGCAAGCCGTGACCCTACTGGATAAATCTGACTTATTGGCTGCAGTGTTCATGTCTGTTGCCAGGGAATTGTCTGATGAAAATGAAGGTAGCCAGAAAAACTTCTATGAACTTGTTTCCAGTCTGTGACATGGGAGAGACCATCGCAGATGACCTCAAGGGCTTACCCACCCTCGGCACTAGACTGAAATTTAAACTCAGAGCGGGAGACTTACCTTCGAACAGCAAACAGAAAGGAAAGGGGGATTGCAAATGCCCGTTGTGTGGGCAACCTGAAGACAATATTCACTTCCTGATCCATTGTCCGGGGTTCTCTCACCAGATAGACGTCCTCTTCAAATCCATCAAAGGAATTGTGCCTCTACCTCTGCTTACAGTCTCGAGGCTAACCCTATAGTTCAAACCCTAAAGCCTGGATGGAAACTGGGAAAAGGAGTTCAGGCGCGGAATGCTCGTCAGCTAATTACTAATTACCTGATTAGCAGGCGTTTAGTTCTCATCCACAAAAAGCTATTTGCATCCGATGTATCACATTATACATCCATGAGCAACTGATTTTTCTCCCTAACAAACGAACGGGAAGCATTTTTTCGTCCAGGGCGTTGCTCGTCAAAATCAGCAAATTAAAATACTGT